>JBBMOC010000005.1:12794436-13207418 GCA_037975185.1 Centropyge bicolor | reverse complement strand
TTTTTTGCATGTTACAAATTGACTTTAAAACTACTCAGAACCAGTGAACGTTTCATTTTGAGCATGAAATTGTTGTTTTTGGGGGTGTTTTAACCGTTTTTTGGAGAGTCAATGAGTTGACCCCAAACTGAAAAAAAAAAACGCTGATGTATAGTATGGCATTTTTTTGGGTCAATTTTTTGCATGTTACAAATTGACTTTAAAACTACTCAGAACCAGTCAACGTTTCATTCTGAGCATGAAATTGTTGTTTTTGGGGGCGTTTTAACTGTTTTTTGGAAAGTCAATGAGTTGACCCCAAAGCGAAAAAAAAACGATGATGTATAGTATGACATTATTTGGGGTGAATTTTTTGCATGTTACAAATTGACTTTAAAACTACTCAGAACCAGTGAACGTTTCATTCTGAGCAAGAAATTGTTGCTTTTGGGGGCGTTTTAACCGTTTTTTGGACAATGAGTTGACCCCAAAGCGAAAAAAAACGCTGAGGTATACTATGACATTTTTTTGGGTGAATTTTTTGGCCTCAAATTTTGCACAGTAATTATTAGTTACAAGGGCATTAAAATAAAAAATTATTAAGCAAATCTGAGATGGTCAGTCGGGAGCCTTCTGGTGATTTGTCATGGGATTACCCTGCTGCTTATGACTTTCTTACTTAAATTCGAACAAAAATGGCAGTAGTTTACAAACACGTGACTTCTACAATGTCAATGGCAATTACTAAACTTTATCTAATGCAATCCCATCCAGTGCAAATCAAATTTGTAACCTTGTTAACATGTCCAGATGGTGCTTATTATATACTGAAAAACATATCTTGAGTGAAATCAGCAGCCAACGTCGTGGCTTAGCATTCGCACTGTGCAACTGCAGTGTCACAATAACAGTCTCAGAAACAGACGTAACCTTCCTAAAGAACCAATCCCGTCACCTCGCAGACTATCAGCGGAGAAGCCAGGTGTAGCTATGTATCAACTGCGAGCTACTTTTCACTGTTTTCATTTTTGCAGGAGCCATTTTCCAGAGCATTGTTTGGCCACAGAACATATTGAAGCCTGATACTGGTCCATCCATTTTTCCGGAGGACGCAGCAGTTTGTCAGAGAGCCGCGCTGCTGAATTAAATGAGGTTTGAGTGTTTGATGAGCGGAGGAGGATGAAGCTGCCGGCGAGCAATGGAGGGGTGGAAGGGTGGGTGGAGACAGAGGCGGAGACTGTTGGTATATTTATACATCGGCACATACTGAATGAGGGCAAATGCTGATGTCGGGCAAGGATTTTTTTTTTAAAAAGGACAAACTCTAAATATGTAATTTTGATGTACAGAGTTTTTCTGGGTTTAATCAACGCCATGACAGAAACTTTAAAACAAGTTCAGAACTTTGGCTTCAGTATTTTGCCTTGAGATACAGAGAAGTTGCAATGAGCTGCTCAACAGTTTTGAGATGAATGGGATCTAAATGGTAAACTCTCAAATATCTATCTGCTCCAGAAGTGAAGCGACGACCTTTCGAGAGAGCTCACTCATTCCTCCAACCTTAAGGCTACCTGAGCCTCTTGTGCTCACTTATCTATGTGTTACGAGGTTAATGCTCTGTATCCACTTACAACAGGACTCGACTATCGCTTACCTCTGCCTGTCGACTCACGGTGCTTCACGGCTTCCTCTCTCTCTCTCCTCCTCCACCTGAACTTATTAAGTCTCTCTCTCTCCGGGACAGAGGTTATATTACTTACTGCTTTATTACACAACACCCACCTCTTCGACGAGCACAGAGCGTATGGGAAATTATTGTAAATGCAAATTAACTTTGCGTGGGATTGCTGTGGGCAACAGCGTGGGCGGGCAGCAGTGAGTGTGCTGGTACATGCTTCTCGCATGGGTCAGTGCGTGCGGGCGCATAGTACTGTGAACATACTGCATGTGTGTTGACCGTCCATGGGCATACATTTCAGAATGAGATCTTTTTATTTACCTCATACAGTTGCACCAGCAATCCATACTTTTTATATTACAGTCTTATTGGAGCTGAGGATTGGAATTTGAGACTTAATGAGTTTCATCTCGGAGCCATCGCTGGCTGCAGCTTTTTCTAAACCTCCCACGCAATCAAACATCACCTCCTTCAGACGCCGCTCGGCAGACCCCAGCATTTGAACTCCTGCTGCAGTCGACAGCGGATTTGGATCATTCATTAGCGGAGGCTTTTCTTGCTTGAAATCGAGATGGAACGTGATGAAGAAAACACAAAAAAGCTTATTTACATGTCAGGCTCATTAAGATTCTGTGTAAGAGACTTAAACAGCCAGCGTATAACTGGTGGCTCTAGAGAAATGTTTATGAATGTATTAAAATGCACAACTATGAATAATATTTGTATTTAAAAAGTTAAGTAATTGCAGAGCTGCAATCTGCCAATCTAGATTTATTTAGGACATAAAATATAATATAAATATGTTGCCTATCTCCATAATATAAATGATGAAATCCTAATTGTCCTGACACTTGACTCCTGGCTGCTCTGGGTCACGAACCATCTGCACACAAGCTAAATGAGCCGAAAAGCAGGTCTAATCAACTGCTTTCTGCCTCCTATTCCCTTGTGGAACAATATAGTAAATGCTATTCATTTGAATGCGATGTCTTAGTATGCAAACATCATTCCCACAGTAGCTCTCCTCGGGAGCGAGGGGGGGGGGTTGTGTTAGTTGGTATCAGGCTTCTCACGGTTTGAGCGTAAATCTTCAATCAGATTTGCCTGTTTATTCACTGTAAATGAGAGCGGGACAGGGAGACGGGCAGGGATTCTTCCAAGAGATTAAAGCAAATCGTGTTTCAAAATGCAAAATATAGATTGTTGTACCTGAAATCCATCATATTTTCAGGATTCAAGACTTCACTCGAGACATGTTCAAGGCCTTCAAATAAGAAAAGTCAAATATATCATATATGATGCACCTGGATGTAAGCAAGTTATTAAGTAGTAAAATTCCTTTTAGAATAGAACTTCACAAAAATACTGAAAACTACTGCAAGATTTATCCATATATTGTATTATTATTACTACATTATTTTATTTACTAATCAACCGTAACAAACATATACATGTTGTACATAACAGGGGACAACCAGCAGCTTCACGTTTGCAAACAGTATCTGTTCTCAGTTCTCAGTTTACCAGTGAGTTGACCTGAACGTTTTGTTGTGTTCGGTGAGTGGGACAACGCAGTCAGTGCTTCGGTCAAGTGCTGAACGATTCGGTGAAGGAATCATTTGAACTAAATCATTTTATTGAACCAATTCTAATAATTCACTGCACTGAAAAAACTGCTTTGAATCACTGATTATTTTTATCTTTTGACGTTTTATAGACGAGACAATTCATTGATCGACTGAAAAAAATAAATGATATATTGAAATCTACATTGAAATTTACTCTGTTTTATATGAACATAAAGGAAATGCATTTTGGTTTTTGACTGGTGGTGGGACATCACCTTTAGTTCTAGGAACCTGTTTCACGACACAATGTAAACTAAACATTAAATCAGTTAATTGTAAAAATAGTTGTTCGATGAATCAATAATGAAAATAAGGCCCCATACACTGAGCCCTCAGATCAGATGTTCTGCTCTACACTCGTGCCAAGAGATACAACACTATAACACAAGAAAGATTTGCTGGAGGAAAAGAAAACATGGGCAGAAACGTCAGAGGAAGAAAGGCCAGAGAGGCAGCAGAGGAGGCAGAAGAATTCAGAGAGGCACATGAGGAAGCAGACGACACCTCGGTAAAGACATTAGTGATTCCCAGCTGTGTGTTGAGAGCCCTCTCCCCTTCTTGTCCTCCCTCCATCCCCCTCTCCCTCTGCTCCATGTGAAGATTAAAGCGAGCGGCATAAAGGGGAGCGTGGTCCACCTCTAAGCTAGTGTGAAGGGGAAACTTCCCCCAGCACAAAAGTTCTGCTCTCCGCTCTTTGCCGAAGCGTGCCGCAGCTCAAATCGGCTTTGAGAAATTAATCCCTGCATTATGGAGGGAGTAAAGTAAACAAACGGAGGACAGGATGGGGACCTGTGAGTGTGAGCCGAGGGGGGGGGGCGAGGAGGGGAGCTGTGAGACGGCGGGGAGGATTTTGTAGGTAAAAGCTTGTGTTTCTCCAGAGAGACGGAGATGTGTGCGCTTGTGTGAAAGTGTGCGTAGAGACGGGAGGAAGAGTGAGCTCATGAGGTGACGAGGGGGTGAATGAAGCAAATGAAGCAGCAAAAGCCTGTCCGATCCTCTGGGACACTCCTGGGAGAAGAGCATCACAGCCTTTTTGCTGCATGATCTTAAACCCCTCTCTCTCTTTTTCTCTCTCTCTCTCTCTGTCGCTCATATGTCCAGCTTATTACTGGCTTTGTCTTTCCCGGCTTCATTCAACCACTTTGCCCCTGTGGCAAAGAGTCATTGTCTGCAAATCCTCCTCCTGCAGCCTCCTCCGCTTCCTTTCCCCCCATCCTATCTATCCACGGAGAGGGTACTTAGATAAGGCCCGGGGTTCAGTCTGACGAAATCAGAACTTCCCACTGAGCAGAGATTAAACTCTGAGTGACCGACCGGACAACTTCTCTCACTGTCTGCGGCTGGCTGGCAGGCTGGAGGCTGCCGGAGAGTTTCCGTCTCTCTTTTTGACAGTTTAAACACCCGTCTGTCTGGGCGCCTCCCGAGACTCTCCATAAGTGCACTTTAAGTCTCTCTCCGCTTGTCTGCATGTTGCCTCTCGCTGTCTCGCCATACATCTGCCGTCTATCATCGCTCCCCATCGCTCGACTTTTCTGCTCATAAGATCTTCACACGTCTCCTCTGTCTCCCTTATATAAGTCCTCAGTCCTGTGTGTTCTACTTCTGCTGTTTTATACGGCTGTATCTGGTGTCCTCCAGGGATCCATCTTGGACCTCTCCTCTTCAGCTTCAATGATTTATCATCAGGCTGCACACAGTGAAAAGTTCAGATGCAGACAGTGCTGTAGGTTGTGTCGATGCAAAAAGCAAAGAACAAGCAGCTTATAAACTCAAATGACTTCATGATTCACACCAGTTTCTTAATATTAAGACGACTGTTTGCATGTCTCTTTTAACAAAGACACAATCAGCATCTGACTGTGATCCCAAAGTCCATATGTCTCGAAGGATCATCCAAGTAGTCTCTCAAATATGTTAATATTAACCTCAACTCCACCTTATCCTTCAAAGTGAAGAATGTAAAGCAATAACAACCTGGCTAATTTCAAATCCATGAGAACCTGCTTAATAACGTCTGCAGCAAAACTACAAATGACTACAAAGATCATCAGCCATTCAACAGAGTGCAGGACGAGCTGGACTGAAGCAAAAGAAGCATTGATGCCTGTTCTCTCTCTTTACAAGCAGGTTCTCGGAAGTGTTAGACAGAAGACCCTGTTCTTATCATCGCTGCAACTTTCCTGACAAATATAACATCATTTGAGAAGATATAATGAAATTCAATCAAACACTTACATCAGCCTGTTTATGATCCTTAATGTCAAGGCTCCTCTACCGCTTCCTACTTTTCTTTAGCAGAAAAAATAAAAACTCTGTGCTGCTTGGCTTGTGTTTTATTTGTTTCTTACCATTTTACTAACCTATAGTGCATTTTGAAAAACATTTTATGAAGCGCAACGTAATAGTTTTTATCTTAGTGTTGTTCCTTCCTTGGCTTTCGCACTCTCTTTAGAATTCTTGCTCTGTTGCTGTATCAACGGCGTCTCGTTATCTTTGTTGTGTAAATTTGATCATTTTTCTAGATTTCAAAACATTTTCTAGCTAAGGGACTGAAAGTTAGCCAATTAACTAACACTGGCACTTTTACAGAAATGTTGATTAATGGGTGTTGTCCTTATAAATAAATAAATGAAATCCTACGTGTCTCTATCTGCCAGTGATTTGATTTCCCCCCCACCAGGCTGACAGACATTACAAAGGATTTAGCCAAGTGCATCCTGCTGTTTGTGTTTTTTTAACCCCACAATCCGCCTCATTTAAGCAGCTCAGCAGAATGACACTAAACTGACACCCAGCCTTTGACCTTGAGGTGTTAGCAGAGGGTCGAGCTCAGGTGTTTTGCTTTTGTGGTCCAATACTGCCACTTGGTGGAGTATGTGAGAACTGCACCTTAAACCACAGGAAAGCAACTAAGTACATGTCGATTTATTCAAGAGATGCACTTGAGGTTCACTACTGAGGGACTTTAATTTATGAGCTTCTTTCTTCTTTCAAAGAATATATTTGGATTTACTACTAAGTTTACTTTGGATAACGCATTAGACAGAAATCATAGTAAAAACAAATTTTATTGAAAATGCTTCAATCAATCCCAAACTTGGAGTATACATTCAACAAATTCATAATCTTTTGATGCATTTGAGTGGTTATGATAACCTACAGTCAAGAGTTGTTTAAGGCATTGTGATGAGTATCTCAGATGTACACAGAGCAAACTGTACCAAGCAAATTGCCACTAGTGAGGTTAATTTTAAAAAGCAGTTTATATTATATTGAAATTTTTAGTTATTATTTTTTCTTTAACTTCTTGTTTCTCTTACACCTTTCTGTAACCGTTCAATTTAGTTGTAGCATAATTATATTAATATATGGCATATATTCTTCTGTGTTTCACAAAATTTTTTGTATGTTTTCTTAAAAATAACACATTCATCCCTATAAGAATCCCTCCTTCATCGTGTATATCCTCCCTTCCCTGTCATCATCTCCTCAATCCTTCCAGCTGAGCCCAAGGGTCTCAGCGATGAAGGAAAAGATGTGCGCATCCTCCAAGATGGCCTTAGCTGTGGGTTTCCCTGCACCGTGTCCACTACGGGTGTCCACCCTGACCATCAGAGGCTGACGCTGCACGGGGCTGCCGCCCACTCCGTGCTGCAGGGTGGCACAATACTTCAGGGTGTGGAGAGGCACCACGCGATCATCGTGATCTGCTGTCAGAAGCAGCATGGCAGGGTAGGGGGGGCCAGAGTAAGGTGGAAGGGGCAGATTATGGAGAGGTGAATACCTGGTGAGAAGGTGAGAAAGACCAGTGGGAGGGAAAATGTGATCAGAGAGAGAAGAGAGAATATGAGGTTTTGTGGCAAATGTGGCTGAATGTAAAGCTGGAACACACCCTGTGATTACTGAAACCAACAAAGACTAAACATCAGACGCTAAATGACTATTTACACTAATGTGCACAAATTCTTTTAGTTCTGAGATTCTAAATACTGAGCAGCTGCGTAAATACAAAGAACAACACACAATGACGCCTATGTATAGAGCTGCGCCACAAGAGACGACCCCGAACACTCCAGTGGGAAGACACAGTCTCATGTGTGACTGCACCAAAATAGAAACAGACATCCATCAACCACTGTTTGCCTTGCTAATTTATGCTGCAATCCAAAGGTAAAGACAAGTGGGAAAATGCTATATTTTGATGGGATGGTGGATGGAGAGATGTTGCAACAAAGACTGAAGATGAGGTGAACCTGCAGGGGAGTTGTGGCTCTGCACAGGAACCTGGCTGAACTGCATTATAACCTAGTTCTTCTTCACGGATCAGCACACTATTTTACTGTTTGCTTGCAGTTTTTTGGACGTTTTTTTCTTTAATTATTATTTTTCTACCAGTCAAACGCTTCATATTGACAGTCCAGATTGTAGTTTTAAAAATGTTTAAAATAATTGTAATGAGACTGACAAGAAGTGAAATTTAGCGGCAAATTAATTTTTCATTAAACATCACACGACCGAGTTCAACTCGGCCTGATGAGTCACGACGGCAGCGAGATATGAGGATGTGAGAACACAGTAACCATAACGTATGTATTCTCATGCGCAAGTATAGTGTAGCGATTTGCTGTGTGTGTGTGTGTTTTCCGTACTTGATGAGCCATTGGAACTGCTCGGCGTCGTCAGAACAGCCGTAGTCGGTGGTCCAGGCGTGGCCGATGGTGAACTTGTGGAACTTCAGCATATCCATCACCCCCACCTCGGCCACAGCGCAGCCGAACAGGTCTGGACGCTGGTTCACGCACGCCGCTGTGTGTGGATTTGAAATGTGTGTTATGAATACCATTTGCATACAATACACATACATCCTTTCCATCAGACTGCAGGACACAATCACTCCTAAATATCTGCTCATACAGGAGGGAAGAAGGCATTAGCTGGGTTTGTGTGATGCCATATGGCAGCAGGCTTTGGCAAATGATGAGACTAAGCACTGTTTAATGTGCTGTTTAATAGCTAAATTAATTGAAGCTAAGCAGCTAACTACTGTTAGATGAATTTGACATTAGCAATTATGCCAAAGTTGTAATATAAAAATACAAAACATTGTGATCAACGCAGCAGAGACTGGCGATGGATCAGTGATCTTAGCTGCCTTTAAAAACTGTATGTACTGTTTAGTAGTGTCAAGGGTTAAATTGCATAAGAAGTGAAAGCTGAGCTGTTAAAATACAGCAGACGTAGAGGTAAAGCTCCATTACCAGATATCAGCCATAAAAAATGAAGAGCAAGACTCCACCACCTTCACAATTTCAACTCCTTAATGCAACACTTAATGGACTGTTGCATTATAGTTTCCAGGGTATACCTTTAAAACCCTTTAGGGCTTTCACACAAAGTAAATAAACACATAACACACACACACAAACACGCAGTGTTGACCCTGCACTTACCCACTAGCAGCCCCCCATTAGAGGCTCCATTGATAGCGATGCGACTGGCTGTGGTGTAGTTCTCCTGGATGAGATACTCTGCTGCACACTGGAAGTCATCAAAGCAGTTCTGCTTGTTTCCTAATGAACCACCTACAAACACATGATAAAGCAGAAGTTATGTGAAAACAGAATTAAGACTGTGTGTTTCAAGTTTTCTGAAATCACACACTCCTTAGTCCAGTAACTTTCTGGGTGATGTCTGTACCTTTATGCCAGGTGAGGCCGTACTCTCCGCCCCCTCTGATGTTGGCCACTGCCAAGATCCCTCCCAGGTGTCTCACATACAGCAGGTAAGCAACACTGACAACAGAGGAAACAAAGTGACGTCAGTACAAAGAAGGTTTTGGACCATCATGGGCAAAACTCAACAGCTATATAAAATGAATTATATATACTTGTAGTATGGTTGTATGGAAGCTTCAAAGCCTCCATAGCCATAGAGGAAGACAGGGTGGGTCCCATCCTTCTTCAGGCCCTTGGCGTGAACTAAGAACATTGGGATGTTGGTTCCGTCTTTACTGGGATAAAACACCTGTAAATGTACAAGAATAGATGGATGTTTGTTTTTCAATGTACCTGTTCTCTTATGTGTGTTTTTATGAGGCTAAAATGAGCTGTTCACACACATCATTTACTCCGTCCTCGACCACAGTGATAAGACGGGAAATCTGCATCATGATATTAATACGCAGACAGTAGATGTGACAGCACAACAGGAACAAGAATAAACTGGAAGATGGAGACATGTGGTTACCTGGCTGGTCTGATAGTCCTCCTGCCTGATGCCTTTCACCTCCACCTCCCTGAACACTGTGGGCTCTGGGTTCGACTCGCTCAGATCACAGTGGTAAATGATACCTGTGCACCAGAGAGCAAAGGTCACACGGGTTAGAGGTTACTGTGTGTTTGACGAATCGCATGCAGATACTTAAAAAAAAAGATTATTGAGTTTGACTTTTTTCATTTCATTGTATTTTTTCTGATTTGACATTGACCATGATTTTTTTCTTACAATTAGTTGATAAAGAGAAACTTGAGCAGCAATGATTTTAAATTTGACAAGCAAAAACTTACAGGTCTCAGTTGTCAAAAAAGAGCATTTTGTGCTCAAAAAACAATAAATTTGAAGACAAAACTTTTGACTTTTCTGACATTTATAAGAAAAAAAATTGCAGACTAAACACTGATAAAATTGTTAGTTGCAACAATAATTAATTGAATGTACTTTAAATAGCTTTTGTATGAACTGATGCTAGTGTCTTTATAGTTGTTTTTTATGTGGGATTAGCAACACTATTTTACAGCATTTTAGATTTAGATTTTAGAGCAGAGGTCACCAACAGGCGGACCGCGGACCGGGTCCGGACCCAGAAGCTGTCCCATACGGACCCGGACCTACTAATAATATAAATAAATATTGTGACTCTACAGTGCAGACAGAGGCAAGTTAGGCATGAAAAGATGGTAGAAAGAAAAAGAAAGCTAGCATATATATAGAAAACAAAGTGTGTGTGACGGAGAAAGTTGAGAATAATAAGAAACAAATGGCGCCCTTCAAATAAAGAAAAGTGGACAGCGAAAATAAAGCATTTTAATCCAGAATGGACAGACTCATTTCAGAAAAGGGGAAATTCAAGCCTTTCCTCCCTTTATTTTATTTTTCTGAAGTTAAGCACGTTGTTTGAGCATGCACAATTTTCACATTCTATTTATTTTCTCTTATTTTGAAATGCAGCCCTTTTTTATTTAGTAAATGAGAGAACATTATACATATCGGCAGTCATACATATAAGTTCAGTTCTGTTACTTTACCATAAATATTGTCAAAAAGTTTTCGAATTGTCCCGAATTTGTTTGATTTGACAGTCAGGTATTGAATACATGCAGATGCTGATACAACTATTGGGCTACTTAAATATACATCACATTAAATAGTGAGACATTATGATCTTCCGGACCTTTGCGCCAAGAACCTTTCTCCCACTGGACCTCTTTAAACTTCAGTTAAATACCCCTGTTTTAGAGCATTCATTTTACTAATAGAAGGACCACACAATGTATGAAATGACAGGTTTACCTGGTGTGGTGAAGGAGGTGAACTTGTAGAAGAAGTCGGAGTGTTTCTTCTTGCAGCTCACTCCGGCCACTGTGCCGACGTCCAGCGGCAGGTCCCTGACCAGCTGACCCGTGGACAACTCGAACACCTGCAGGATGTCCTTCACGTCATGGAGATAGTTGACCAGCAGGTGGCGCTCGTTCACACAGGAGACAAAGCCTGCAGATGGATACAAAAAGGACATGATAGAAAGTGAAAATGACCACAGTGATGTTATTGAAAAACACTGTACCCAAGGGAAACAGTATCCCTGTTGTCCTTTCTCTTGTTACTACCAAAGTTAACTTCCTCTTGATAATAAAGAGTCGTCTCATGATCCTGGGAGGGAGCCAAATATAATGGCTACGGATTGAGCATTACTGTACTGACTAGTTCAGTTAATTGAGATGTTATTTAATTCTATCTATTAGTATATTTGTCAGGGCCAATGCAAAACACATTGTAACAGGTTACAATCACATGCAACAGATGAAGTTCATATTGGGTTTCTAGCCTCTAGTCTAATTTGTGACTCTTGTCCTGGATTAGACTTTTCTACTTAACCTATTATCATCATTATTAGTGTACAGGCAGAGCAGAGAGTAAATACAGATCAGATATGTGCCTATGGATCAATTCACTGAAACATGATGAAATGTCACAAACAGCCAGCAGGGGGCAGTCTAATATACTATATGTGTCACACATGTAAGTAGATGTGGTGCGACAGAAGCTGCCTATTTTTGGTTACTGTTTATTACACACAGTAACTCCATATAAAGCATTTTGCTTTTGAGTGCCAAGAACAATAGAGAGTAAACTGATCAGTGAATTTATATCAGTTATATTATGCAAAACAGTCTGATGCTCACAACCACCTCCATCAATGCAAGGACCAACATTGAGTTAAAATGGTGTGAAGAACTGATATTGGGCATATTGTCCCAGCTGCATAAATGTGTTATTAAATAAATTGGCTGATCTCTTTGAAAGCAACAGAGTAACATCATATAGGAGGTAAAGTGAAAAACAGTTAAAAACATTATATAAAAAAAAAAAACTAACTCAAAAAGTGAAACTGGAGGAAATCACTAATATGATTAAGTCATTCAAATGAATTTCTTTAACGTTCTTTGCACTTTTTTCTCTCATTCCAATATTTGTTTATTTGCCTTAAATGTGTACATTTAAGGCACATAAACATCTCAGCGGACATGTATGCTTCAGTGCAGTTACCGTCATTCAAATGACTCATAACCAAAAAAGTTTAGACAAAGTGCTTATGGGCCAAGTTTCACTTTTTGAGCAGAGTTCCCTCTGACGGAGTCTTCGACCACACACACAGAAGTTCCCGGTTGTTGTGGTTGAACTGTGATCGAAACATTAGGACAGATATTCAGCGAAAAAGCTATTTCGCAAGATTCTTAGGGCTGAATTGTGGAACTACGACTCCACGGATAAGCCCTTTACGTATTTCTAAAGCTTGGTGGAGTTTCACCCACACTCTAAAACAAGCCCACAGCTGTCATAATGACAAACATCTAATTTACAAATGCATGAAATAAGCGTATAACATTTCTTCTGGAGAGAACTGATACCACACAGGTGGACTACAGAGCTGACTCAGTCTTCGTTGATACATTGAATTAAAATTTCCATTCAGTCTCACCCATTACATCCTTGTCATGCTGTGGAATGAGGGTAGTCCAGTGCTGCTGCTCTGGTCTCTGGATGTCGATGTTGATGAGGCAGTACCGAGGAGCATCCAAGTTGGAGCGGAACGTGAACACAGTGTCCTCATTGGTGACATATGAGTACTGGGCTTCAAAGTTGTCCACTAGTTTGACCCATGGCAGCAGGCCTGGAGGGGAAGATGAATAAAATTACATAAAACTCAATAAGTACAGATGCATTGTGTGATTTTCATTGGCCATTGGAAGTTGCAATGAATGAAATCTCTAGCACAGGAAAAAAAAAACCCACCCTTCCTTTCAAGCTGGTGGCTTGAAAACCAATAACACACTTTCACAATAGGCTTACACTAGAAAGTGTTGAATTTCCTGTGTGTGTGTGTGTGTATGTGTGTGTGTGTGTGAGGAATTTTAAACGAGAAAACTGGCAGCAAAGTGAATTCTGAAATCTCTGAAGAAGTAATGATTGAGTCACCAACAGTGGCAGCAACTACAAATGCCCTGCAGAAACTCATACACAGGATTCATTATAATACTGAAAGTAGACACCTAATGGAAAAACACACAGAGACACAGCCCAATCTTGACAGGTCATTTTCTTCTCTTATATCACTCTGAGTTTCTCTTAAAACACCTACAGCTAAATTCATTAGTCAATGGAAATAAAAATAATCAGCTATTTTGATAATCGAGTAATCATTTCAGTCATTTATCAAGCAACCTTCTCTAGTTCAAGCTTCTCAAATAAGAGGCTCTGCTATATGTTTTTTTCATATTTCATCATTAACAGAATATCTTTGGGTTTTGGACTTATGGTCAAACAGAATAAGACACTGCCACTTTATAATCTGGGCAAGTTGTGATGGGCATGTTTTCATTAATTTATTTTTTTGATAAACTAAATGATTATTCAAATTTATCACAAGTCAATATGGACATATCCTTCTCATTTTCATTCTGTATCCTTCATTCTGCTTCTCATGAAAACATGTGATTTGCTGTGTTCATGGAGAGGGTATTTCTCAGTCTGGAGTTCGTCACAAGGATACAGACCTGTGATGCCGTCGGGGAGCTGCTGAAGGTCACAGTACCACAGCTGGTTGACGGGCTCGCAGCCTTCAGTGATGGACAAAACTGCATATCTGCCGTCATCTGATATCTGGAAAGAGGAAGGAATGAAGAGAGGTAGGAAGCAAGCATAGAAAGACGAAGAGAAAGGTGCGTCATTATGTGAATGTTGTCTTTTACTAAACAAAGAGCTCACAAGCAACCAGCCAGGTCATTGTTTCAAAATGTATCAGTTCAAAATACTAAAGAGATTAGAGGTGTAAAGATGGATGACAAAAGCTCACTAGAACAAGAGCTCATTAGTGCTTCAAGTTGCAAAAAGTTTATGTAATTTGCATTTCACAGCTTAATATTTCTACCTACTGTGGGTGCAAAAGTATACATGCAATATACAGTGGCACCAGAATTTCTAAGAAGAGAGATTGTTGATAAGCAATTCTGTAACTGTACTATAAAATCAAACTATAATGAAGCTTTAAATGGCCTTGTATTGCAAAAAGGAGACTATAATAAGTGATTAAACGTTACTATGAACTTACGGTTACTGAACTGTGCCACTTAGGATGTTCAGGGAACTCTGCCACCAGAATGTCCTCTGACTGTTCGGTGCCGATGGAGTGGTAGTAGAGCTTCTGATTGATGTTGGAGGTGGTCTCTGTGCCTTTAGTGAAATACAGAAGGGTTAAGTCTTGAATATATTTACATGGTGAATGTATTTGTTTACAGGTGTAAGACTTGTGTTGACTCTTCCTAACCATCAGTTTTGCCTTTCTGCCGCGGGTAGCAGTTGTAAAAGATGCCCTTGGCGTCGTGAGTCCAGGCCAAGCAGCTGAATTTAACCCTGTCCAGCACATCAGGCAGAGTGGTGAGGTCATCAGCCTTCATGAAGTGCACTGTTACCCAGTCGGAACCACTGCTGCTCAAACCATAGGCAAAATATTCGCAGTCCTCTGACAGACGCCCCACTGGACGGAGAGAGAGAAAGAGAAGAAGGAGGGATTCAGCATTATCTTCATACCTCTACTGTGTGTGTTTGTGCACAATAAGTATTGTGTGTGTGCTCTGTAGTTGAGCTCACTCTTCAGTGCCACTGTGCCATCTTCAGAGAGCGTGTTCGGGTCAAAGAATATGGTGGCAGGTCCATCCAGAGAGTCCTGCACATACAGCACATCCTGGTTCTGGAGACCTTTGTTGTGAAAGTAGAAATACCTGGAAATAAAAACAGGAAATAACATGGTGTTGTTTATTTTTTTTTAGATTAGACACTGCGCAGACTGACAAACGGCGACACTTGTGAGAGGACTATATTTAAATTTGAACTAGTACCTCTTCCCTCTTTTGTAAGGGCAGCTGTATTTGGGATAGTCGTAGAGCTCAGTGAGACGCTGGTGGAACTGAGCCCGCACAGCACACTGCTCCAGGTACGGCATGGTCAGTTTGTTCTGCTCCTCAACAAAGGCCTGAGATACAAAAGGAGAGAGAGAAGTTTTCTGTAAAGGAATAGCAACAACAATTTTGTTCCCACAATGCACCATTTTCATACCACCACTGCAATCCTAGTGGAAAGTATGAAATTACATAAAGATACTTATTAAAAAACATACCATTGTTTCTGCACTGTCAGGGTCTTCCAGCCACACGTAGGGGTCACAGATCTTATTTCCATGGTAGTCGACGACCTAGTGCAAAGATATGCATTTTAAATAGGAACAAATACAAAAACTTACACATGTGAACAACAACTGTGTTCAATCTTTGGCGTTCAAACTTGATTTCCGGCAGGATTTTCTTGTGCAATATGATGTAACATCTATTCAAAAACAAATTTCTGTGGAACTGAACAGCATCTGTACTTCTAACTGTCAAATGTGTCATTACTAATTGTCTTGCCCGTAGGGCTAAGCAATAAAATGATGCATTAGTGGAACGTGATAAAAGTCTGACAAATTAATGATGATAAACTTTGGACATTTTTTTTTTTACTTGAATACCATTAACACCTTGTCACACAGTAGAAATAAATTCGAGAACAGAGAACAAAGTGCACGCAAATTATTGTTTGAGCTAGTGATGAAGAAAGTAGATGTGAACCTCCAAAGCTGAGGGGAGTGTTGACTGAAAAGGCAGCATGATGTCAATGGAAGTGGTTTGGATATCTCAAAAGTGACAAAACACAGATTAAGACAGTCTGAAAATATTTATAAAATAATTTATTTTCCAGTAGTTTTCTATTAAAACTGTGATCACCTTTTCAAGCTTGGATGTTGAAAGTTAAGTTTTGGTATTAATGTTGTACATAAACATCATTAGTTTCGGTATATTAGCACTTCTTCATATATTAGCACTGTCTGAACTCCTGTGTCAGAGTCTGACTGTGGTGAGCTGCCATGCTGCTGGTGGTTTGTGGTGCAAGAGGTGTTTTTCTCTCCAAGTTAATGAAATACCCTGAGGACAGTTGGATTATTAAGACAAGAGCTGCACCCAATTTCCCTTGTAGTATTCTTCCTGAGAATTTCACCATAACCTGGCAGCATTCAAAAGACAATACAACCCAAGTGAAAGTGAGAACGCACAAGTCTCGTACCCAGACTGAAACCGTCAGATGCACTGATTTAAAATGAAGGTTATTTCCAAGACTGCAGAAGGGAGTGACAATATTGAGCAAGGAAAAACATTTCAATTCTTTCTCAGATATACATGTATGTGTATATACACTATATGGCCAAAATTTTGTGGACACCCCTACAGCTTGTTGAGTTCAGGTGTTTTAGCAATGCTCATTGATAACAGATGCGTGATTTTAAACATAAGACACCACAAGTCAGTTTGTGAGATTTCTGCCCTGGTCCCTATTAGATCCTGTATGAGTACTAATATTTTGAAGAGGAAGCATCTTGGAGCAACAAGTAATAATCATAAAAGAACTGACAATAATAGTAGTTTATTTATTTAAAAGCAAACTTTGGAGAGTATGGTTTTAAAATTTATAAATTCTGTTCCAGCTTTTGTTTGTGTTTTTTTTTTTTTTGACAGTGAATCTTATAGTTTTAAACTGTTGCTTAACAAGACATTCAAATGATTCAGGTAT
The DNA here is from genome assembly GCA_037975185.1 of Centropyge bicolor. Taxonomy (NCBI): domain Eukaryota; kingdom Metazoa; phylum Chordata; class Actinopteri; family Pomacanthidae; genus Centropyge; species Centropyge bicolor. The sequence goes on along the minus strand of JBBMOC010000005.1, from coordinate 13,190,699 downwards.
TCTTCTCTTCTATTTCATAGAATATTTAATTAACTACAGATCGTAAAAGTCATTGTTTTGCAACCTCTCATTTAATTAGAATTAAACAGATTTAGGACACCATACCTTCCTGACAGTGTGGTGAAGGCTTTGAAAGCATCATGCTGTCAGAAAACTGATCACATAAAGAATTAATAAATATAGAGGCCTGATCAAAAATGTCTTGAGGGGACTGTGAGGAAAAACTGACTCAAAGTCCTGCAAGAATGAAATACAGGAAAACTGCATTAACTAGAGGAACAAGGGTCAAAAAGAAACTGTCGTGTGAGACACACTTCAGGATGAATCAACGTGACACACGAAGGACATGTTGTCCTACTGGGACTTCGTGTCTCCTGTCATGTTTGCAAATGCAGCAGAAATTCCCCTTGAATGACTTTTTCAGTTGGTATGAAAGTTTTTGTTTCTCTCTCCATTCGCCATGTTGCAGGACACGTCTTTCTCTTCCTGGTCTCGTTTCTGCTTCTCGTGAATCAGAGACAAACAAACAGAGAAAGTTTTGAGCAGGACTCTGACACTGACCTGAGTCTCATCTCTCCTGGCAGCAGGATACTGAAGCGCCATGGCGGGGGTTTTAGCGTCTTCCGGTTTTCTAGTTCGCCTTTTTTTGTTTTTATTTTTCTAACTGTCGAGCTTCGACTCCGTCAATGAAGCCTGGAAGTGAAAGTGAAAGCATTTTTGGCACAAGTTTGTACAAACCGCCTTTGCTGGTTCTTGAGAAAGGAAGTGATGCATCATCCAGGAAGTGGTGCAACACGTGATGCCACACGTGACGCGCGCACAGTTGTTATTTTCCATAGACTTTATAAAACAGTATTATTTCATTATTTTTTTAAATTGTTATTTTCATATTTAAAAAGAATTTAAAAACCTGAGAAATATTTATTTAACTGTATGTCTGAATGTAGTAGCCTAAAAAAAAATAAAATGCAGAAAAGACACGGCAAGAGGAAGTTGTGCAATGATATAAAAAAAAAATTGCAGGTTTGTGCAGATGTGAGACAGATGCATTAAAAGACTGTTAAAAAAGTTTAAAAAAAAAAAAAGTCAAAGTCTGTTGGATCAATTTAAGATGAGATATTGGAGAGAAAACTACAGTGGCCCAGAGAGTTCAATGCACTGCAGGTTAAGATAAGATAAGATATATCTTTATTTGTCCCACAGTGGCGAAATTTACAAAGGTTAAGAAAGCATGTGCAAATTAACAACCAAATTAAGAAAACATCTGCATCAGCAACTTGCCAACACATGCAGTGTGTCGAACACAGGCTGCAAATACACACTGCACATACATAAAACAAGACCAAATACACAAACACATCGCAAAGATACACAATACAATCAGATACAGAAACATGCTGCAAATACAGACAACAACAGAAGTGTTTCCAGAGAACACTAAAAAGTGCCAAACACGACTTGTAGACACTTGTTGTTGCTGCAGTTTGTGACTCACAAAGTAACTGAAATCCTCGTCACCGCCAAAGCATCCTGATCCTCACCTTCATCAGGGGTGGAGGGGGTCAAATAGATCTGAATCTGTATGTGCGGTGAAGATGGTGCATCAGCTTGGTACATGCCACATTTAAGGGTTACTTGTGTGGTTGACTTTGTATTGGTGCCTAATTTAGTTTTCCACCACACTGAGTCATCTTGATGAAGACTATTAGTGTCCTGTTGGTTTTGAATTGTGCCAAATGCTCCATTAACTATATGAGGGCCATTGAATCGTAGGCTCTCTTCTCATCAATCTAAGCTTTGCTCAGGTCTGTCTGTTGATATATTTTTTTAATTAATCACTTATTAAAAACTGTCATAATTATCCAGATACCAAGGAGGTGATTTTAAATTTCTTGTCTTGTCCAACTCTCAATCCAAATCCCAATGATATATAATATTAATATTTTGTAAATCCTAATATTTGAAAAGGTGGTGCTTGCAAACATTTTTTCCACTTTTGATTGTCCTGACAACACCTGCATTGTGTAATAGGCAGTTAAACCCCAAATGACACATACAAAACCACAAGCATAATGTGTTCAGTGTTCAGTGCCCAGAAATTTCCATTTTCCATGTTAGAAACAAATTCAGGTATGAGTCTGTCACTTTGCCACACCTTAATGTCAGACCACAGAAAATAACTCCGAACCTCAGTGAAAGGTTCTCTTTTTTTTATGGTTGAACTTCACTTATCCCCTGAAAGACAGGGTGTTTTCCAGTACTTCAATAAGTTCAATAGTGTCTGTTTTGCCTTTTCCACAAACCGCTGCATAAACATCCCATCACTTTCTGCTGGGTTATGAATGAAGCCGCAACAGGTTTGAAGGTAGAACAACATGGTGTGCATCCTGGATTATCACCCCTCAAGATGGAGGGACGAGGACTGAAACAGTGTGTGAGAGAAAGAACAAAAACAGAGTTTCAGACGTGTAATCTGTATAATCCACAAAGCTGTGAAAATGACTGGGGAGAAAAAGGGGGAGGAAAGGAGGGGAAAGACGGAGGACAGGGAGTTAGAAAGAGGGCTAATTTCAAACTAATTTAGCTAAGGTGATTAAGTGAGACGGGCTTGATGAGAAAATAAGCTGTTAGAAGGCCTCTGACCTTGTTTCAGTGTATTTACCTCTCCATCTCTGTGGTGGTACAATATATGATAATATTACAGACAACAGTTATTTTATAAGTAAAAACATGAACAATGATTTGATGATATTATTTCAAGTTTGTTTACAAAGTAGAAAGCCAATCAAAATTAAGATGACACATGCTGAAAGGTCACAATCTGATATGAGATTTGCTGACGGTATAAAAAATACATTTAGTATAGCTGCAACACACCTTATTCATATTAAGATAAGATAAAATATTCCTTTATTAGCCCCACAATGAGGAAATGTACATTATGATACATTATGATTAAATGACCTCTTTGTCACCTTCTAAGGTTGTTTAAAGAAAACTTACTGCTACACTGTCTATTTTCTGTGCTACATCTAAAACTGGAACTGCTAAAAATTCTATCAAATTTAATGTTATCTCCCTTTGTAGAAAACGTTCTCTTAAATTGCAGAAGCAGTGCTGATAACAGACAAACATTTGGCACCTCAGTCGCCCACCGCTCCCCAGTGATGAATCATAGCTTTGGTGATTACCTAACAACTGTATGGCAACAAGTGCTTTAATTGGCAGTAAAGTCTGCAGAGGATCCCTAATCTTTGGGGCCACTGGGGATGAAAGTGGACCAGGCCAAGCCAAGGGCAGATGGGCTGTTATGGAAGCAGATATTTGAGGCCTCAGACGGGCTGAGCCACCGCTGAGCCCTGCAGCGGCACGACTAGGCTGGCCGGGCCCCTACGGCGGCTGGCTTTGGCCTGGCCCGCATGGCGTGCTGTGCAGATGGGCTAATTGGCTGGAGAGACCCAGGTAGTTTGCCAATCTGCGAAGACAGAGAGATTAGATTAGCCATGTCAGATTACAGCAGAGCGGAGTCAGACGGTGTCATCTGACTGCGATGAGGCTCCAGACTCACCCACTGAGAGAGGGGGAGAGGAGAGGAGGAGCTGTCGATGTTGTGAGAGTTAAAAAAAAACTAAAAGGATGACAAAAGTGTGTGAGTAAATGTGTGAGAAAAATAATAGAAATGTTTGTGTCAAGGAGTGAAAATGCTTTAAAAAAAGAGAAGGGGATTTCATGTCAAGAAGTCATATTCTGTGGCTACTTCTCGAAACACTGAAGCAATATCGCAAATTGAAGAAGTCAAAGAAAATGTGCCTGTGCGTAAACACACACATAAACACACGCACACACAAGTGAACAACATCGCTCGCCCACTGCCCCACTCCTCAACAGATGGTGCAGAGAGCAGCCACTGAAACAGATAATCCGTTATTGTTCTGAATATTTTGATTATCGTCCCCGGGTTGTCATTTCAAAATCATACATAAATCACCTCCTAACCTTAGCTTGATCCTGGGCTTACTGCCGCGCTGAAGCTAATATCTTTGGCTCAGGTCCCAAAGCCGTATTGTAATATAACTGAGAGTGCTATTCCATAAGCTTCTCATTTTAGAAATTGACAATGTACAGATTTGTTTTATTTAGAGAGCATAACAAGAGGCTTGGGGGAGATTTGAGGAAGGTGTTTACAACTGCTGGCTCGTGCTGCTGCTTTCGAGTTGGACTTAATCCACAGATGCGCAAAATGCTGATATTTTTCTCTCATTTCCAAACTGTGATATACATTAACCTTCACTTCGAGTGGTACTGCTGTTTGTCTCTTTATTAAATGTCACTCTCTCTATGAAAAAAAAGACTTGACTTTTTAAAATTTCCTATTATAATATCAATGAAATACAACGCTCAAACAACAAAGATTATCTTGCATGATGACGCCCCACCCTCCCTTTATTTTAATTAAACCCATAAGCAGTGCGGCCTGGCCTTAAATTAGTGATAATCAATAAAAGACCACGGTGGTAGTTGTGGCCTGATTCCAAGTATCGATCTGTGGTTAATGTTTTTGTTCTGCCGTACGCATGATGCCACGGGGACAATAAAAGACCAGTGAGATTAAGACAATTAGGGGGTTGATTATTATCCAAAAGACGAGAAGGAGAAGAAGAAGATTAAATGAGGAGATTTAGGTCAAAGTGGTGGTGTCCAGAGGAAGGAGGGAGGAGGGGCAGGGAAAAGGAGGAGGGCAAAGAAAAGGTGGGAGGAGGAGGAAGGATTGGGGTCAGAGAAACTGATCGCTGCAGCTTCTGACTGGTGAAGAGAGTGATAGAGGGAGGAGGAGGGGGGAGGGTGAGTGTGATGCCTGGCAAGACCACATTGGATTGACTCGAAGAGCGAGGTGGGGTGTCACCTAGTGTACTTCACCTGATTTCCACAGCAGGCACGCCTGTCTGGGGATTTTCCTTTATCTGTCTAGACTTCTGAATCAGCACTGGCTACTCAGATGTTTTTCTTTCCCTTCTTCTTCTTCTCCTCCTTCTCTGTCTCGGGCTCATCCTGCCCCTCCTCCTTTTTTTTCTGGAAAGCCTAATTAGCAGACATTTTTATTGATCCGCTGGATTTGGTGCTGAAATCCCCCTCTCTGTCTGCCAGACAGATCTTGGCTAAAGTCCTTCTCTTTAGCTGGCGGCCTGCAAGATTGTGGAGGAGGAGGGGGGCGGCGGTGGTGCACGCGCCCACCTGTTGACCACAAGCCAAAAGCATGCAGACTTGCTGCACCCTTACCCCCATCCCTGTTGTCCCTATGTTTTAAGTCTTCCAGGTCCCTCTGCAGCCCCCTCGCTCTGCCGTTGTTGGAGCTCATGTGATCCGCTAGACATGAATTGCATGTGCTGTAAGGGATGACTAGTTAGCAATAATTAGGGTTTTAGGCGAGCAGGGTCTCATTAGTTCAGAAAGTAGGGGATTGAGATAAACACCCTCTGATAATTGAGTGGCATGAAAAGATTATGGAAGCATTGTCAATGAGAAATTAGCCTTCATGCACTGGTTAATGAACCAAGATCTGTTGGCACTGGCCTTGCAGCTGATATAGATACAGTCTGCAGCAAATGCAATATATATTTTCTATCTCTTATTGAGGTCAACTGGAGCAAGTAGACAGATATCAGATTCATAGATATTTATTATTTCTGCAATCTACAGTCACTGGACAGTGGGGGGAAGCAAATACATAATTTACTCCAATACTGTACTTTTAATTTTGAGCTACTTTTATTATTTCCATTTGCTACTTTCTTCTTCTACTTCACTTTTTATTTAACTACATTTATTTGGCTGTTGTAATTAAGTTAATTTTCAGAATTAAAAACAATTACACTAATGCACATTTCATTGTTAAAGATTAAACCAGATGCATCCCACAATTTTGTGATGTTTCTGATGTCACTTACGAGATTCCACCTTCACTTGTGGTTTCATCTCATCTTTGAAGCCTGATTATAAAAACCAGTCCAACCAGTCATGTAAAGTATAATCTGGTAAATAAATTTGCTCATGAACAGAAGCAACTGCAGTAAATAATGTTTGTATAATATCCCCAACTGGTGCCAAGCTGCACCATCCATATGTTCCCCTTCTGCTACCACTAACTGATGCACTGGGAGAGTGAACATTCACATGTCAAAACTGAGAACTAAAATGAGAAAAAAATAAGCTGCAAACGTATGTGTCAGTGACACCATATACTGGATATATATGATGAAGTTTATTTAATAGCATCAGCATGAACCTTGTGTTTCGCTCGTTGCTCCATCAGGGTCATTAAAAGGCTAATTTTAATGCTGCCTGAGAAATCAAGATATAATGCATCACTTCTTTTTTAGCAAATGCTTGTGTGAATATTGTAGGTGACCAAAGAGATATCACACCTCTCTATGACACCAGACACACTCTGGCCTCAGATTAAATTAGAAGTGCTGAAAAGTCCCCCATGCCAGACACTGTGCGGTTCAAAATTACCTTATAGACAGTAAACAGGCCGATGACGACGTTGTAGATGAGGATGTTGTTTGTTGAGGCCTCTGGCGAGTCCGTCTCCTTCCTTCCTCTTCTGTGATGGCATGCAACCCAGAGGAGGTGTGAAAATGAGATGGGTTATTTTGGTCCGTCAAAAGTCAGCCTCTGAGAAACTCTCGTTGCTGCAGATGCCGGCCGTGCGCTCACACTTTCGTACAAAGACACACAGACATGCAAAAAGCTGAAAAAGTGCCAGTCAGTAATCTTTTTCTAAATTTCCCTACTGTGGGATGAATTAAGGTATATCTCATCTTATTGTGCTTCACACTTGAATCTGTTCAGATTTCAACAGCAGCTAACTGTGTCATGCACACTTACAGTAAATGGATAGTAGTTTTGCAGTGTCAGTTACTATTGCAACTTTGAGTCATCGATAACCTGTTTTGCAGTAAGGCAAAAAGACAAGCACGGGGTCAATGCACGCTCTGAATAAATCCAGTGCCAGCAACTTGTTTTGCAACAGAATTGATGCTATCAGCTAACAATCATGCAGTGGCTTAAGGATGAAAGCAATTTTCATATTTTCACTGTATATTCATTCTTCATTTCTAGACAGTGTTGTGGCAATCAGATTAAGAAAGTTCAAATATGACAAAATCTTCAGGGCCACAGCTGCTTTGCATTTATTAGAACTGCTTTATGTGCAGTTGTCTTGTCTTTGTTTGCATGGGCTTTACTAAGAAAATGAAGTTATGTAAATACATTGTAGGAGCTGTCACGCCTTCCTTGTGTGTCCTCATCTCTCCAGCAGTACCTGCAGCGAGTGAGTATCACTAACAAATCAAAACAGCCGCTCCTTAAAATGTTCCTTTTTTTTTTTCTCAAAAATTTTTTTTTTTTGCTGTGTTTCCAAAGAATCTGGCGCAGCTCCACAGAAGTTAACAATGACCACAAAAATAGACTAGAAGAGAGGAAGTGGTTGAAACCGGTGGAAGAAAACAATCCAACGACACACAGCGCCATCATCTTCAGACAGATGGAGAAAAGGAGGATTTAAGTCTGTTGTTGTTTTAACCTTTAATGACAACAAACATTTGACGACACGTCTTAGGACACTGGAGCTCTCTGCTGTTGTGGATTGATAAAGATTATACATTAAGATTATGCATTTGTGTTTCAAATCATACCTGGATTATGTATGTTGACCCCCTTGACCTATAGATACATATAGGATTTTTTTTCTCCATATGTAAGCGTGATTGTTGCCATAAGCTTTAAAGCTCTGTCATTTAATTGTCTTTGCTACACAAAGGCCTCTTCCAGCGAAGTTGTCCCACAAAGCATTTTAACAGGTCAGACAAGTTCTGAATTATTTGGACGAGGACGGATGTTGCTCAGTCACGCCGTACCGTGTGGTGACTTAAAATGGAAATCCATTTCTTTTAAACTTCTGCAGTAGAAGGACGTGCATCTTATCTGTCTGCTGGCATGAAAACAATAGATCAAAGCGTCATTTCTCCGCTTGTATAATGGAGTTTAAAGCACCGTGACGACAGATGATTTCCGAAAGCGAAGGGACAGACTTTAGGAGTTCCCGCTCATTCGCAGATAACAACAATGCTTCAAAAAGACGTTTACCCATTAAGAAAAGAAAAAGCCTCGCACAACAAAGATGCTTCCAGGAAAACAAGCGCGCCTTAGAGATGAAATGCAATAACGTAATCTTACATATTTAAGGTTGAACCAGCGGGAATAATCCTCCTGGTTAAAGGGATCTGATGGAAAAATAAGCTGGCCAGGCTCAGTAAACAACAACCCCCCCGACAAAAAGTGACGGCTACTTCCTATAGGTCATCTACTTCCTGGTAACGTGGACGTGGTTGTCGCTAAGGACAACAACCGCAGTCCCACAGTAACAATGCATTAACAGCCAAATAATCCTCTTTTTGCTTCTGCTGCTCAGCTCTGTTTACAGCAGAGCTGAAAAAACAGCAAGGGAGGGGAGACCAATAGAATAAGATCAGGGTCAACCAGAAACTGAGAAAGAAAGATAAACATCATCATCACTGATCCCTAAGTTTGATATGTGCTGAGGTGTGGTATTTTTCCACTACGGGAGGAAAGTGTAGGCCGGGTTCTGACTCACGGCCGAGCAACTGCGAACAAACAACGTGGGCTGTCATATTTTCTCAGTCAATGGATTATCACTTTCATTCTCACTGACAGAAAAACACTAGCCCTGGATGTGATAACACAACACATTGTTACAACACATCAGCTTTATAGTATGAGTTTCTATCATTTTATGCTACCTTATTATCCATGTGCGGTGTCACCTCAAGGCCCCCTTACAAACTTTTTGCAGTTCTCGTAAAAGCATCTCTTGGATTTTTTTTTTTTCATCAGACATGTTTGCACTCATTTTTAATCTGCATATGCTTTACAAAATAAACACAGAGTACGTGAATCAAAAGTGAAATGTGACAAAAAAAGGAACTGACTCCATCTGATGTTTTGGTTAATAAACACTGTGTGTGTGTGTGTGTGTGTGTGTGTGTGTGTGTGTGTGTGTGTGTGTAACAAAGTTTCTTAATCCTTTTCTTCATTCTTCTTCGTTCAATCATTTGTCTTGAATTGTGTTTAAAACTACACCATTGAACTTGGATTCAATTAAGCTGGACAACACACCTTGCATGGGTTGGTCAGCCACCGGTTGGTATCCACGTGCGATGGGGCTTTGGGTGGTGCGAGTTGGTGGAATCAGTGGTTACTGATGGGTAAACAATAGGATTATATACTTTATACTCCTAATTGCCCTGGCACAAGGAGACAGATGCACCACACCCTGAAATGACCATTAATTCTTTGTAGTACTTGTGATTTAATACCTTCATGTGATACATCATGTATGTATGTTGAAGTATGTCGAAGGTGGAATCAATAAATAATTTATATATATAATATTTTACCACCTAATGCTTTTTATGGCTCTTTACTGAAGGTTAATGCAGAACACATTAGCAGTAATAATAAGTTTTAAACTGCTCTTGTTGGATGACCCAATCAATCTTTAGTGTCCTACTTCTTATACCTCTTGTCTAATGTGGTACTTCACAGCTTCAGTACGAACCACCACAGCTATTTTAAACCTTTACAACTATCACTTTATCTTTTCAGCAGCAGTTCATTTAACTCACTTGTAAAATCAACATTTGGTAGAGCAGGTGGCAGCTTTCTCTGCACTGTTACTGACAGTAGAGGAGCACTCGCATGGCAACAGGTGTGTATTTAGACCAGACTATTACAAAACACCCAGGTACTGTTAACTGAGCATTATCACATTTCAGGTCACATCACTTTGTCTGATTTTCTCTGTCTCAGACAGCTTCAGCATAGCTGACCTCAGGTCTTTTCTCCACTTATCCTTTCCGTCTCGTCTGGTGCCGTTATCTCCCTCCCTCCCTTCCTCCCTCTTCATGCTAAGGCCCAGTTCCCTGAGAAACAGGTTTCCCTCCTTAGAAAAAGTGTGTCTGATGGCCCGGATGTGATGTGTGTCCAGGAGTGAGATGAGTCGGCTAGCCTGCTATCCTGGAGTGCCGGGTCTTTAGCCTCTGAGCCCTGAGCCTGAGCCCAGACTGTCTGCAAATTAGAGAAATTAGCCCAGCCAGGCGCAGGCCAGTGAAAGAGCCCAAATCCCTGCCTCCCCTCCCTCCCCACCACACACACACACTCCTTCTACCACCAACATTAACCCCCACGCCACACTGGGCAGTAAAGCTCCACTCTTGGAATAGCAGTCTTGCCATATGGCAGCCAATTTACTATTTCACCAGCCAAGTTAGGAACGAAAGGGGGGAGAGGAGGAGGGAGGGTGAATGACAGGCACCAATACGTTGTAATTTTAAAAATTAAGATATGGCGATATCATTTTGATCAATTTATAGCTAATAATAATAATAATGGACACTGTATATTTGTGTGAAAATGTATGTATACATATATATATTAAATTTAGCAATATTTATGAAATACATATTTATCTCTTTTTCTTTTACTATAATGTGAACCCTGAAATTCAAACACTGGCTTTTTTTGTTTAAACTTCTTAAATCTTTTCTGAATGTCATAATGCACATACATTTTTCAATAAAAAACAGAACAGGAATGCATCTTTTTAGGAACAAGGAATTTAGGAAGTCCAGCATTGCCCCAGTAATTTTTTATATTTTCAACATTTAGTCTGCAGTTTATGGGACATTTGGTGAATTCGGGTAAAGACACGCACTGTAAACTACGGTAATAAAATTTTCTGCACAATTATGTGTGTCACCAATGATGAAATGACCACGACAGATGTTTCAGTTCTAAAATGTAAGACATCGCAGGTGAAAACCTTAATTTCACAAACCAATGGGTTTAATGTGAGGAAAAATGTCATTTATTTTACAAGTGATAAATTTGATAAATTCACATAAAAGCACATGAATTTTTTAAGGCATTTCACATATGAAAACACAAATTTCACATATAGAAAAGTCACATTCTCTTTTTTTTACCCCCCATATGTTGTTTTAACTGCTCTCTCCTGTCCTGGCTATCTTTATGCAGGCCGCCAGCTGAGGTGACCCAGAGCTCCATATAGACTGTGTGTGTGTGTGTGTGTGTGTCTGAAAGTAAAGGGGACGCTCAGCAGACAGGTGTCTAAGTCTCTTTCCTGCGTGCCAGGATGACCTGGCCTACATCTGTACCTGTGAATAAGTGAAGAGCACCAATCAGAACAGAGCAGGTATCTGTGTGCAAGGAAGAGAGAAAATTATTATGATTTATTATTTTTTTTACTTGAACTGAAATTAGAATATAGAAGAAAAATTGTACTCATGTGTTTGTATAAGTTCGGGATTTTAATAGTGGTGTGTGTGTGTGAGTGTGTGGCAGGGGTCTTAGGGGTCTTAGTTAAAGATGTTCTACAGTGAGATGTAGGTCAAGGAGATACAGTGGCAGCAGATTGCTCATTAAGTGCCAAACCAAGCAAAAGTCTATGAGTGTGTTTTTCAGTGGCAACAGGCCAGCCATCTGCTCTTCCTTTATTCATTCATTAACATGTCTTCTTTGTGTGGGCATGGACGTGTGTATGAGCGTGTGTGTGTGTGTGTGCAAGTATTCATCACAACAGCCACTTGCTGGCCAAGTGTACAACGTCACTGATGTTGTTGTCCAAAACCAACAGTTGTGTGTCAGATGGCTCAATCACATGGCCACGGCGGCTTGTGATTGGTCGGGGCGGCGAGCTAAAAAAGCTTGGCGCAATCCAGGCTCATGAGTTTGTGGTGACGGCGACAGAGTGGACACAACGAGAGCGGATACGGATCTAACTGAGAGGAATCCTTGAAGAGAAGAAGAGAGAGTGCAAAGAGGAGAAAGCAGATATATATAAAAAATCAATCAAGGGATGACATAGCCAAAGACATGAGGATCCTACAGCTGAATGAATGTGTGAAAGTAAGTCACATTTATTTATTTATTTTTGCTTGCAGGAATAACCTTGGATGGAAAGATGATGGATAAATGATATAGAATGAGCAGAAGAGCACGAGCTGACCCTTTGGCCTCATAGCGCTCTCCATTTAGTCAATGGTTAAAGTGAATAATGAGCATTGGGATGTTGGCCAAGAACAGTATCAATGAACTTTGGTTCGCCATGAATGGGACTAACTGCTTGAATTGTGAATGCATGAAGGCATTTTTAAAAAGTGGAAAACAGTGTCTTAGAAAAAATATATACGGATTACAGGGATTTTAGATTTTGGAAAGTCCTAAGAAATTCTATATAAATGTTTTACTTTTCTATAATTTCTTTACTTAGTTTGCAGATGATCAAGATGATTTCTTTCTTTACTGCACATTTTCTTGTGATTTTCATGGCACTAAAATTCTCTCTCCCCTTTTTTTCTTTTTCAGATCTTGAGCTTTAACCAGCGAACCTAAGACAAGGGACCTACCCAACCAAACCAAAGCACTTCTAAACCAAAGCAACCGAAACCAAACAGAACCAAAACCAAACTAAAGCTCTGAAGCCTGAATCCATCACCTACAGTCTTTATTGTCAAGATGAAGCTGGATAGCACACAAGGAGACATGAGCGGGTGGAGGGAGGTGGACTTTGCCCTCAACTGCACCTACATAGTGCCAGACCAGGTGTCGGACCCCAGCTTCAGCCTGCCCAAAGCCATGACCTCCATCCCACGCAACCTCACCTTTGAATACGGCACAGACAATGAGGTAAGAGCAGCTCAGATTGAGATAAAACAGTTTACTCTTGAAACTTCTTTTTGAATGCAACACTGTGTAAAAGCTGCTTTTTTAATCTCGCAAACTTTGACGCTACTTTAAATTATTTGCAATCTCTTGTCAGTTTTGTCAGATTAAAGCTTTGCTGTTTACACTTCATGATATTAATTCAGCATTACATAACATTCTGTTGGACCATCTGCATTGGGCAACTTAGAACAAAAGATCTGCTGACTAATGAGTTCTTCGCACATACAGTAGAGCCTACAGTGTGTGTGTGTGTGTGTGCGTGCATGAATGAACGTGAGCCGGTGGACATGAGGTCACTGGCAGCTTGAGGTCAGGGGCCTTTCTTATGTCTTCTGGCCACCTTAACTTCCATTATGTCACCCTAATGTTTCAGCCATTGTGCAGCCTCTTTGCACTTCTGTCTTACACATATAACAACGAAGTGCACACAGACATAAACACACACACACAGAGTAAGATGTCAGGGATCAGCTTGGCTTCCACCAGGTGATCTAATCGCATCAAGACTTCCCTCCCTTCTTTTTTTTTTTTTTTTTTTTCTTTACCTCACACATCCTCTCCCACTCAGGTGAGTCAGGAAGAGCAATCACATCCCTGGGCTATTTCAGTCAGCTGACTGTTTGGCTGGCAATGCAGTAAAATCAGACATGTGCCTGGACATGTCACCTACTGCACAGTGCTGCAATCATGTCTCCGAGCAAGGTTTTACAAGTAGTGCAGCTGAAGGAGAGAGTCATCATCAGAAAGGGAAGAGAGAGAAAGATGTCGCACCTCTTTCTTCGTCGCTCTTTAACGCTCAACACCCTGATGCTTGCGGCTGACTTTGTTACCCCCTTCCTCTTTCTGTCCTGACCCAGGCAACACTTTCTGTCGCCGTTCCTCTTCTCTAGCTCTCCTACTCTCATTCTTCTTCCTCTCTATGCACCATTTACTGTCGCGGGATGAGAAAAGCATGCAAACTAAGGTGATAAAATCTCTTCAAGCTCTAATCCCCAGCTCTTGTTTACTGGCCAATGCGTCTTATAAAATGCTTCACACGCTTGATGCAGGCAAACTTGATTTTGCTGACATGCAACAGTTTAATAATCATTATAAAAACTGTCTATTATCATTGTCTATTTTATATTATATCTACAACAAACACGTTGTGGCAGACAAGTAAGTGCTCAGTGTATATGTGTGTGTGCACATGTGATCAGTGAGTCAAAAGCACATCAGACAGAAATGAAACATGAAAACAAGCACGAGCACACACTCATACGCTTGCCAGTAATCTGCCTTACTTAAACTGGCCCTTGTCCATTGAGTGGTTTCCCCTCCTAAGGATGGCTGTCATGTGAATCTTTCTCCTTGAAAGCTGGGAAATTCATTTCCTGTGACCATCACAAAGCACAGCTGCTCCTTTGTGTGGGCTCTGTGGGATGTTGTGCACACGTGTGTCACCTTAAACGTAAGTGAGTTATCAGAAAGGCTCAGATGGAAGGGGTTTTTCAAGCAGGTGAGTGTGTGATATGATTGTTTCGTTCTGACAAGTGAGTCAAACTTAGAATCTGGATGAAAACAATCAGAATAGAGTCAACTCACATAATCAACAAACACAATCAACGTCAACACACTTGCCGTATTTGTTCAGTACCTGTTTGGATACGAGGAGGATTGTTGGGCCCACTTATCTTCCTATTCCTCATAATATCTTTACGGCTTTTCTAAACTTCCTTTTCCTCCTATTTTTATTCCAAAGCGTGTCAGGAAACGTGAAGAAGGGTGGAGGGGGCACGTGGCAGATGGGGCCTTAGCAATGGGTTCCAGTGAGCTGAGAGAGAGGCAACGGGGAGAGGAGGGTGTGTGGGGGGGATTTAGGTTAAAACCAGATGATTAACTTTCGTTGGGGACAGGCGGCCGGCCGGGCAGCCAGTCGGGCAGCCGGCCAGGCATCAGGCCTCAACCTGGCGGGCACACGAGCTATTTCGAGAGGGTTAAGAAAAGACAAGGGATTGGGGGGGGAGGGCAGGAGAAAAGGAGGGCGTTCAGAAGTGTGATAGCGTGGGTTCACTTAAGAACGCCCACCCTCCTTTCTTCCGTTCTTCAACACCCCTGCCCCCCCCCCCCCAACCCTCGACCTCCCTCCCTCCCCCTTCCTCCCAACCTGGCTGAACTGAGCGGTTAAGCAGCAGCGGCGGCCACAGCGATTCGTTAGTCACGCAACGCCAGCGAAGCACAATGTCGCTGTCACACTGGTTCATCGCGTCCAGGAATCACCTCACTTGCCTCGACGGCTGCTTGACACACACACACACACACACACACACACACACACACACACACACACACACACGCTCCTGCCGCCCTCAATGACCTGTTGTTCTTCTAATTAACTGCTTATACATAATTTACAAATGCCAACTCTCCAACCATCATAATGTGAGAAATAAACACAAGTTGTTCTGGTGTTTGGCATTTTCGTTTTTTTAAGGTTTGACCTCCAGAAAAGAGGCCATGAAAATCCTTTTGGGGGTCAATTTGAATTATAATTCCTCAATGGCAGGAGGACGGAGTGTGTGTTTATGTACGGGGGGTGGGGTGGGGGTATTTAAGGATTGAACACAAAGCTCCTCAAGACACCGAGGCTGTGTGCCACAGATGCTGCTGCCTGATGGTGTGTGTGTGTTTGTGTGTGTGTGTGTGTGTGTGTGTGTGTGTTTGGGTGTGTCACGAGGAGGGTGGACCCCAAGCCTGCACACTTTCTATGAATGTGTGAAACGTAAAGCTGTTCTACACAACAAAGAGGACACTGACATATCCTGCATGTCCTTGCAATAGATTTATTGTTGTTTATTCTCTGAACCAAGTCATTGAAAACTACCTCAAAAAGTCTGCAATGACTCATTAGCGTGCAGAACAGAACAGGTTTTGTTCTTACCACATATATTACTGTATGTCTTAGGCAAAAGGTACTTGCTCACGGTTCAAAAAAAAATTCCACGCACATTTCCCTTTTGCAATAGAAATATATGTTCGGACATACTTTGAAACAGCTACTCCAGGAATTCCCACTATGGATAAAGGTGTGACTCATGTCCACATCTATAGGTAGAACATTTTGTAATCAGGGCATTTATGCTTTGAAGCAACCTGTCTGAAGAGCAGGCAGAACCGGTATTATCTTTTAAACTGCTTTGTGTGCTTTTGCGGTTTTGGAATCAAGAAGTGTTTTGTTGTCTGCTGTGAATTATAAAACACCTAATAAACAATAGAACCGTGTGCAGCGTTCATGACATTCACAGGACAAACAACAACAGGTGACACCGCTTCCTCTCTCCCCGGTGTTTATGAGGACAGCAGGTCAGGGATCAGTGGAGTAGGTCAGAGAAAGTGTAATTCTCTTCATTCGCTTAACTCATTAGTGTTGAAAGTGTGTCACCTGGTGGGTTTTAACGTGGCTCTAAAGACGTCTGGGTCAACGTGACGAAAGCACCACAACTACGACAACCTGCTGCACACAAACAAACACAAGTGCTATGTCATATGCGTTTAAAATGAGAACATCCTTTGTTAGTGAATGAAAGATCTTGTGAGCTCTTGTGACCCGAGAGATAACAGACATGTGAGTGTTACTAAGTGAAACATGGGAAACTCTAAATCTAATGTATTTGGTCTCTTGTTCCAGGTGACAGGCGTGTTCAGCAAAGAATACATTCCTCAGGGGACCCGCTTCGGCCCCCTGCAAGGAGACATCTACACCAAAGACAACGTCCCCAAACAGGCCAACAGGAAATACTTCTGGAGGGTAAGGGAAACACACACACGCATGCATGTGTCCACGCACACACATCCTCTGTGCATTGTCACACCGAGGCATCGATAGGGTGATCGAGCTCAGTGTGGGAAAATGTCAAATCTCGACAGAGGAAAATGACCCGGCAAATAGACGAGGAGCGGCTGGGGGGGACGTGTTTTTACCTTCCTCTATTATTCATGAGAAAAAAATAGAGGCTGGTTGCTCAGATACAGAAGTTTCACGTCAGTAAGGAAACAGAAATGCTTTCACGCACATTGCACAAAATTTTTTAGAGGAAGTTATGGTGGTAACGTAACGTAACAATGGATTCACAGTGACACAGTCGTCACCGCCTTACCGGCACTCGGCTCCTTTGAAACGTGTGTCACATACACAACGGAAGGGTCTATTGTTCAATATTCGCTCACACACACACAAACACTCCACGCCTTCTTTTATTCAAGTCCCAGTTTCTCTCACCCATCCAGACAGAGCTTATGACACTTAGGAAATTTTGTAATCTGCTGAGTCAATTCCCATAAGGACTTTTTGCTGCCATCCTACGTATTTTCCTTCCGGCTTCATTTCCTGTAAACCTGTGCACGGGGCGCAATAGTGAAAGTCTGACATTCTCCTTGACTGATTGTTTTACGAACCTCATGACACAGGTGCATGACAAAGGGTGGACGTGCTGGCAAAGGCATGCCCGTACGCCTGCGTGTTTGGCTGCCTGCCAGCACCTGTCAGGCACGAATCCAGTTACATTTCCCTTTCATTGTTTTCATAAGGAAATCAATACATTTCTTTCCTAAAAGAAGTCTTTATTAAATGTAACACAGTCACGTATCAGATTAAAAGGAAAATGACAAGACCGAAACAATAATAGTAGTGAGAAGTGAGAAAGAGAAAGAAAAAAAAAAAGAGAAGCAGAGGGAAAGAGGGAGAGTGAGGGAGACCACGCCTCCCTGCTTCAAGCTCAAATACAGTGACGACACAGTCATAAACACATAACAGTGAGGACACACAGAGCAGATCAGACGCAGATCAGAGGATCAAAATATACTGTAACTGATACCTAGAGAGGATAAGGATATTTAACTGTACATGGCAGAGGTGATTATTCAGACTTTGGTCTTTATATTCTTGATGTATTTAACTTGTATTTCAATGTTTTTATTATCAACCTTTTAGCTTCATGTGTGTTGAATTTTAAGATTTAAAGAATTTAAGCATGCTGCAATGTCCTGTAGTCAACAGATTGTAAAAATAAATTATAATTATTTAAACCATTTACTATATTAACTATCTAACAATTGGCTATACAAATAATACCCATAATGCCACACACAAATCAGTTGCTTCATGTTTAAAATCCCATCTCTCTTCCCCTGCAGATTTACAGTGGTGGGCAGCTTCAAAACTTCATTGATGGCTATGACGTCCACAGGAGCAACTGGATGCGTTACGTCAACCCAGCTCGCTCTCTGGCCGAACAGAACCTGGTGGCGTGCCAGAACAGCCGGGACATCTACTTCTACACCATCCGGCCGGTGGAGCCCAATCAGGAGCTGCTGGTGTGGTACAGCCAGGAGTTCGCCGACAGACTCTGCAGCCAGCAGGTCGACATCAAGCAGAGTGAGTGAAGCTCTTCTACTTTTGTAAAAATAGACTAACAAATATCTTGAGACACAGGAAGGAACAGAGCTTGTGTATGCAAACGTACACTGTCTTGACTCAGAATAAAATTTGAAAACAGACTTGCAGTTCACATGCAACCAAAACACCCATCACCTTTAGTGAACTCGATCCCCCCTGTGATGGAGTAGAGGGAGTGAAAGACAGCTGATTATCATCTGTTTAGATGGTGAGGCATCAAAGGGACACACAAAGATTCTATTTGTTTTTTCTGATAAAGTGGCAGATTTAAATCTGCTGTGACTAAACATGTAGCACAAAGTCAGCATCAGGGGAGGATCAGCGATTATCAGCAAAATTCTTTCACTTCAAAACGAATAAACACGCAGTATTCTCTTCTTGTGAATAAGTCCTGATGCTATCTGTTACCTACAGGGAAGACAGTTGGTTTTATGCTATTCCTTCCTGTCTGGCTTAAAGTAGAGAGAAAGAGATTTCTGTTAGATCATGGATCTGAATGCACACAGGCGCAATGCCCAAACAAATCCTGATCATTCATGAGATGTGGTAAATGACGTAGGGATTTTAAGGTGAGCGGAGAACTCGAAGGGGAATAATGTCTGGTCAAAGTACCTAGTGAGTCATTAGTTTTCAGCTATTAGTAGAATGGCAAGTCATACCTTCATCATCCTAAATGATTCTCTGTTGCCACAAAGTCTGATGACTCATTCCAACTGGATACACCAGATGCGTCCCCATTCATGTAGGTGACTAATGCTAAGGCGGTATCCTTACATTGTTTTATCAACGAAAGGGATTTAAAAGCATTCACCTTCCTTTTTGTCCAGATTTGCTTATTGTTTGTCTTCCGGGTTTGACTTTCTGATATTACGTGAGGTCGATCTCGTTCGGCAGCTCAGGTGTTGGATGTTGACGCTTCAGGGGCGGCAGCGCTTGAACGCACAAACCCGGAGGATGTTTTGAATCACGTCATGAATCATGCACTTGTAAAAGTCTAAAATAGACAAAGCATGTTAAATAAAATGACAGGCAGACAAAGGAGATATGTAAAACTTTATGATGTGGTTTGGAAAATCCTCAACAGCAAATTAAAGTACAAATCAATTGAATTAAATAGGTAAAACCATGAAAAAATGCACACGATAAAAGCAGCAGAATGACGTGAACCAGTAGTTGACGAACAGTAAAGGGGACAAATTCGCGGAGCCAGCAAAGCAAAAGGCTTTCTCAAAAACAGAAGGAGAAGGAAAAAAAGAGGAGTAGTTTCACATGCTCTTGTGGCCAGCACGGTGAGATAACCAGAAAAGGTTGCACAAATGAAACTTGCTGTACAACTGCTCATACATGACATGACACATGGACTCCCACACACTTCACCGCCAACCCACTCCCAACCAAAATCACTACTGTGATTGACAAACAGAAACCTGTATCGTATGGTTAACGTGTCAAGTCAAAACTGAAACTACTATCATTTACCATAAGAGGGAGTCGTCTTCCGTGGGCTGATGTGTGTGTGCATTTTAACTCAAACTAAGGAATTCAATAGATATGATGGGAGTCCTATTTTGCTTCTGTTTGATCCTCACATTTTGATTCTCTCTCTCACAGAATACATGAGTTCTGATGAAGACCATGAGGTGGAGTACAGCAAACAGCACCAACCTCAGCAGACCTGGCTTAAAGACAGAACAAAGGAGGAGGTGAAAGAAGAGAGGGATGACGATGGAGAGGAGAAGATAGACGTAGAGATGCTGGAGAGAGACACCCCTCCTGACACCCCTGACGACCAGATCATGGACTTCAGCAAAAAGGTTGAGAAGGAGGAGAAGAGCGACAGAGATCCGGAAGAGCGGGGGGTCATTCCTTCCCCTCAGCCCGATCACAGAGAGCCCAGCCTGGGCTTGAGTCACAGATACCTACCTGATCACCATCCGGCGCTCACACCTCGAAATCTCCCTCTTCACCTCCACGGCCTCTACGGTCACAGAGAGGGCCTTGTTTCATCTTACCCTCTTTACCCCCAGTCCAGACCCCTCCAGCCTACCTACCAGCTCCTTCCTCCCTACAGCCCTCACTATCCTCGACTCCTCCTCCCCTCGTACTCCCCTCCCTTTCCTGGCATGCTGCCCTCAAGAGGATCCCTCCAATACGGCGGCTACCTGGGCACAGACGGACTCCCGTACCCGCCCATTGGCCAGCCCAACCTCCTTCCAGTGTCCCTCCCCTACCCTCCGTCTCCAGAGGGCGGTCTGAAAGAACTGACGCCGAATGTGTCGCCACCGCGAGGCGC
The DNA here is from genome assembly GCA_037975185.1 of Centropyge bicolor. NCBI lineage: Eukaryota > Metazoa > Chordata > Actinopteri > Pomacanthidae > Centropyge > Centropyge bicolor. Next base: position 13,170,144 of record JBBMOC010000005.1, on the reverse strand, counting down.
CCCGGCCACCCCAGAGCTCTCCCCCCTCCCCAAGCCCGGCAGTCAGCGTCAGTCTCCTGAACAATCTCCCTCTGGCTGCGAGGAAGCCATGAATCTCAGCCTGGCTATGACCAAAAGCAACACAGCTCCACGCAACGGCCCCGGCCACAAATCCCTGCCCTACCCGCTGAAGAAGCAGAACGGAAAGATCAAGTATGAATGTAATATCTGCTCGAAGACCTTCGGACAGCTGTCGAACCTCAAGGTAACAGCTTCAATGCCTCGAAATTAGAATTTAATTTGATGCATCCAAGATTCAAAATCCGACTCATCACTTGACGCCAGTGCTCATGACTTTTTTTTGTAATTGTAGGTTCATCTCCGAGTGCACAGTGGTGAGAGACCCTTCCAGTGTAACCTATGCAAAAAGAGCTTCACTCAGCTGGCCCACCTCCAGAAACATCACCTGGTCCACACAGGGGAGAAGCCACACGAGTGTCAGGTATGTTGAAAAGCAAGTGTTTGTTTTTCTAGTGGTTTTCCAAGCTGATCTCACCATGACATTAACATAAAATCGAGAGTGTGACAGACGTAAAAAGAAACACACTCTATCCATAATACACTCCTTTCTGGTGATGCAGTGTCTGATTTTCACTGAGTCACTACCCACTTTGTTATGTAAGAGCATCTTTATGCTTTTGTTTGCTAGTGTGACTCTATGGGTGTGAGTGTTGAGAGTGAGGTTAGAACTGGTCTTAGAAAGAAAGAAAAGCACTCCCATATTGTTTTGTGAAAATACCCCAGAGAACTGGAATAACATGGTCAGCCCTAACACCGTGAATAACAACCAAATGACACCAACTATACTGCCAGGTTTTTCCAGAATTACTGTAAACACAATCCATATAGTTGTCTTAAAGTGTTAGTAATCAGCCATGTGATTGTTGCTCACAGAAGCCTTGACCTTTTCGTTCATGCATTTTAGGTGTGTCACAAACGCTTCAGCAGCACCAGCAACTTGAAAACACACCTGCGCCTCCACTCTGGGGAAAAACCTTACCAGTGCAAGCTGTGCAGCACCAAGTTCACCCAATACATCCACCTGAAACTGCACCGCCGCCTCCACAGCAGCCGCGAACGCCCCTACCGCTGCCAGCTCTGCACCCAGGCCTTCTTTCACCGCTTCTCTCTTCGCATCCACCAACGCAGCTGCTGCCTGGCTAACTCCAATTCCCCCGTCAACGTGCACATGAAAGAGATGGTGGAGCGGTTCGACGCCAGCCAGGAGGCCGACACGCTCACAGAGACGGCGTCGGCTCCACAGGTGGAGGAGGCTGTCGAGCGCTGGTTGGCTCGCACCTTGGAGGGCGAGGGGAAGGAGGACCAGAAGGAGGCCACCATGCTGTTGAAGGCGCTGACGGCGGCTATTAACGCGCCGGCGATGTCCGTGGTCCAATCAGCTGTACCCGCATCACACCACAGCCCTCCACTGGCCTATCAGGAGAGGGCCAGCGTTGTTCATCTCCACAAACGGTCAATGGTGAAGACAGAAGGACAGTGAGAAGGAACTGAAAGAGGGGGAAATATACAAAGGACACAAATCATACCATCAAACAATACAGATGTCGCCAAATATAACTCCCTATGTTGTTCATGAAGGGCAAAACAAGGGAGATGAATTTCCATAATCCAATGAGCGCAGCACCAAAATAAGAGCATTCCAAAGACTGAGGACATTCGGTGATTGTACTTCCTCCCAAATGTCAGTTTATTAAAGCAGGGACGATGTTGTTAAGCTGTGACGTATTTAAAACTCTTTTCACTCAGGTAGAGAAGTGTTTGCTTTTATTGTGCTTTAACTTATTACTTTTTTTTTATTTGAGTCATCTATATTTATTTAGTTGTATCATAGTTTTTTCTGCTAGTGTTTTTTTCATGTGTTGGCACTTCCAAGGAGATTTCATCCTTTTTAAGGAAAATGACAAATGGATTCAGGAACAACATGAAGATGAGTCTTCACTTGTTTTGTTGTGCGTTGTTTGACTTTGTGTGACAGCGTGTTTGAGCTTTTGGGTGCATGTGTGCAAAGAGTGGAAGTGATAGCACAAAAAAATACCCTTCCTGCTCCTCAACTGTTTGCCACTATTTTTATTTATTTATGCTTAAAAAAAGGGAAAATCAGGTATCTTGAAACTGTGTGTTAACAAGCAATTGCCAAAATTATAATCAAAGAACTTGAATGTGTAGCACCGTTTTTTTTGGATCATTATTCAACTCATTCTAATATTTTAAGGGAGAAAAGAGGTTCAGACAAAGCATTATTCACCTTTTTTAATTATTCACCAACTTGTCACAGCTAATTTTGACGCCACCAAAAGGAACAAAATACTACAGGTTCATTGTGATCAAAGTCACAGTCAAATGTGTACACGAGATCCTTCGTTCTTACTGCAGCATTTTATCATTTGCTGTGCAGCTTTTTACTGGATTCAAACGTTTCAGTTATTTCTTACATACAAAGCTTTACTGTAAATGCAAACTCGAGCTTCATCCAAATCTTAACTCGTCATCGGTACCTCATATTCAGCACTGGACAGCAAAGACGAGCAACACAGGAGCACAATATTCTAACACTGTTAATAATTTTTTTTAGCACTGGAATAAAAATGCAAGTAGATCCGTGTGTTTTTGGTGTTACCCAAAACCAGAAGGCAGGAATTGTTCTTGAAAATTTTACTCCTGAGCCAGTAATGTACTTCTTTTATCATTTTGTAGTTTCTCTTTTGTACAATATGTTTGTCTGTGTAGTTTATTTTTGGAAACAGGTTATGAGATGTTAAGAATTTATATGTGAGAGACTATTTTGATGATACTTTTATATTTACATGATGTAGCATATTAAAGATATTGTTTCTATACTTCGAGTGTTTCCCGTGTGTTTCATGCTGGTATAAGATGCTGGAAGAAATAATTTCTGGAATAACAAATTAAGCATTACATTTTTGCAGTGCACAGAAAGTCATCTCTAAGAGGAAGCTAAGCTATCTTGAAGTGATCACCTAAAATGTTGCAGATGCTAGTTATGCTTTTCTTCCACAACACAACACAAGTCCTCTAATTCAAACAACAAAACACGTTGTTCTTCTGTATGTATTTTTGTATATTTCGTTTATTCACTGTGTGAGGCCATGAGACCAAGTTCTATTCCACCAAGCAAAAGTATCCATTTATTTTATTTCAGTGAGTCAACTCATATGTAATGCAATATTATATCAGAGTAGTTCTGACCCTCTACAAGGAAACATCAAACTCAGCACAGCAGGGAGTGGCGAGTGACGACAGTAACGCCTCTTGAAGGAAACACAGACCTGGAACTTACAGGTGAAAGGTGGGTGGGAGGTGATGACAGCAGCATCTGTGTGTGAAAGAAAAGTTTTTAATGAAGCTGTGTGACAGCATGCATGGCGTTTATGGCAGCAGACTCGGGCTTGAACTAACAGGCTTTGCTTCATTTTAGCCATTGTTAGTTGCTATAGGCATTTCCTCTTCAAGCATCACTGTTATTCCCCTCACAAATGTACCAATTTACGTCATGCCGCTAATGCGGGATTTTGTCGGTTTTAACTCTCATTTAGTTTTTGATTGAGTTGATAACAATATTTTAAATACAATACTTTGTTGGTATCAGTGATGTGACTCTAGATTTGCACTGTGCAAACCTGTAAAACTGACTCACTCTCTTGTGGAGTCCTCCAGGGGTCCATCCTGGGTCCCTTACTATTCTTTTCGTTTGTGTTCCCCACAGCTTTGAGTTTTACTGTTACACTGATGACACAGTTGAATTTCCCTTAAAGCCTGGAGAGACAGCAGTGTCATCTTCGTATTAATGGAAGATCCCAAGATTTTTCACTAGTTAATTAATTACAAGTCAGACATACTTCCTCTTCCCGGTGAACTCACACTAATCCCCCACTCTTATCTCTGTTGATCTGCTTATGTTAATTTGATCATGTAAATTTTTATTTGATGTTTTATATTGCACAGATCCTCTTCTCTAATGCCTTTGTTGGTGCTTTGCTACATTACAACTTTTGTTATCTTTACCACCGTCTTGACTGGAGAAGGAGGTAGGGAGGGATTTTATTTTCTGTGGTGTGTTACAAAATGCTTTAAGGAAATATACCATTCTATATACAACCCCAAATCCAAAATAGTTGTGACAGTGTGTAAAACTTAAATATAAACAGACAATGCAATCATTTGCAAACAAACTGTGTTTAAATGTTCATATTTGGAATCTATTGCTGGAATCAAATCCAGAAAAAGCATATATTCTCAAATATCAATGGAGCTGATGAGGCCAAACATTAAATAAATTGTCTTTGTACTGTTTTGACTGTTTATGTCAAGCCGGATTAGCAAATGATAACAATTGGTTAGATTTCTATTTTACACAGTCTCCCAACTTTTGTAAATTGTTGTAAATATCAGTGTTTAAAAGTGGACTCGTTCATTACACTACTCTATGCATCTTGAAGAAATGAGACTATACAAAAACACTTTCTTAAAGACCTTGCAAATCTCCGCAGGTTGCATCTGGTAGTTTTTCTGGCTTTGCATTAGGTGCTTTACCATTTATTTGCCTCTATCTGCCATCACTCTTCATCACTCTATCTGTCTCAGATAATTCACCTTTCTCAGAGATCGGCAGAGATCTCAACTTTAGTGAGTGAGATGAACAGTTATTAATTGATGTTACAAGCTGTCTCTTGATAGTCTTTTTTCATTCTCTGGTTATTTGATGAGGCCATTAATTACCGACCCATATCAGAGTAGTTACAAATGCACCTATGTGGACATTCTAACAAAACTCAATGAAGAGTTACGATGACATTGAAGCTGTATATTGCAGACAGGAACACGATGTATTCTGCATTGCAACATCTTGCTTACAACCCCTCTGTTGCTGGCAACCCCCCTGACTGGTTAACTTTTCAGGCTCTTTCCTAGAAAATACAGGAAATGAAACTCGACAGTCACCAATGAAACTCCGAAAAAGCACTGCTTACATTCCAAGTTTTCTATCATTAAATCACTGAGTGTGACGAAAGGTGTTTTAGAGTCTGACAGCAGTTACAGTAAAGAGCACTGCAGGTGTTGAGAACCATGTGTTTTGATTCTTTAACACTTTCTGATTTGAGTTGAAATAGATTCATAGGAAAGAACTACTCTGATGTCAGAAATTTTATTGGTTCAAAGTAAGCGATTACTTCCTCTAAAGCACCTTTCATCTCTGACAAGGTTTAAAAACAGACGGTTTAAAGTTAGATTTAAGACCTGAATCTTTTCTTGAGACAACAACAGTGTGTATTTACGGGCACAGCAGGCATACCTGAGCGAACATGAAACCCAAAATGTGATTCAAATTTGATCATTACCGCTTCATGGCAGTGAGACACACTTTCAATCAACAAAATCTATAGCAAAGTTACTGTAAGCATGGTTTGCTCTTTACAGTAATTCTCTCACAGTCTCTTTCTCCCTCTGCCTCTTAACCACTTTCTTTTTCTTTTCGCTGTGCAATGACTCCTCGTTCTATAGTATTTCCTCTTTGGCTGTGGGGGAGAACCCCAGCAGACACCTACACACCACTGACCAGAATGAAAACACCTCAGACATTTAATGTGCGCAGTCAAAGTGCCGAGGTGACAGGAAATCCTTTCCTTCTGGCAGCCTGCCAGCGACGCCATCAGCTACACATTTACCCTATTGTGCAATTAAGCGATCGAAGCGGAAGCCGAAGTAAGAGTTAGAGAAAATGTGAAATATCCGTGTGCTGTTCTCATAAAGAGAAGAGAAGAGAAAAGCATTAAATGATAACAGCCAATCCTTATCACAGATAGATAACTGGTTGGGTCCATATGGCTAATTTATCATCAGGTTTGTGTGTAAAGTAGTTCCTATGTTCTTATCACTGGCTTGCCTTAAACTGGTGATCTACTGAATCAGGTTGCACCATTAAAACTCAAGATATTTCTTAGTATTGTGTCAACTGGTTGCTATGAAATATCTGTAGCTCCGTCCGATCAATCAACTTGCTGTAACACAACTAATAATTTTAAGAGACCAAACAATACATTAAACTTAACTGTCTGTTCTAAATGTGGGTATGGCTTATTTTTATATGTATACATGGAGAAAGTGTGTTTGTCATAGTCATGCACTTTAGAATGAGTGAGAAATATCTGCTAGGCTAATCTAATTTGAGATATATTCTGTTATCTTTGTGAGGCGTCATTTAAATCTTATCTGTTTACATTGCTGTTAAACATAATTTTAATTAGGTGCTAGGTCAGATGTGGCTATACCCAATGAACCAATAGTTTGGCAAACAGTTACTAATGTCTCGGTTAGTGCGACTTGGTTTATCTTATTATAGTGATACATAAAAAAAACCTTTTAGATTGTAATTAGGCTAAATTTGAACATATGAACAGCTGAAATGTAACATTTTTAACCGTTTTCAATAGAGAAAGAGTCAACTGATGTAAATTTGCAAAAAAAAAAAAATGCTTATGTAGGATTCAGAAAAGATGAAAATTGTGCAAAAACAAATTTAATAGAAACACTGTCAGCTTTCTGACAATAGTTCCTTTGGGAGTACTGTTGACTTCCTGGGTGGGAGGACAGAAAGTGAAGTCAACATCCTGTTACTACGTTTTGTCATGATTATTCTTCGAAAACAGACCCTCTGCAGTTCCACTCCGTCACTGGCCAGAGGTACGGCAAACTCAATTCACCAAAATCGTAAGAATTACAACAGGACATCCTTCAGTTTGCCACACAGGCTGGATGACAGGCAAAAATGAAAGTAACACCAAAAAATACAGAAAAACACCACGGTTAGTTAGTTAGGAGTCAGGTTGCAGCGTGGCTTAAAAATGGTGATGATAATGCATGAAAAAATGTGTTTCATCTCTTCAAGAGTTCATCGTCAGGTCACTGAAAAGGGGATGTGAGGTTTTTCATGCAGCCATGAAGTGGATTCTACACAAGGAAGTTTACCTCAGCAAATATTACAGAGCAGCAATTAAAATTTCCAGGGAAGTCGTTCCTACATATCAGATTACAACACCCAGCTATATGGCTCGATAAAAGCTTCTGTAGTTTCTTCTGTCGAAACTCCACTGCCTCTAACTTCCGGGGGGAAATGGATGCAAAGTTTCCAGCTTCTCACTTGGAAGACGTGCACTGACAGGAATCAGTGCTTTATGATGCCGGGGTCATTTCCTTTGCTTTCAGTGTTTGAAACAAGTGCATGTCACAGTCAACCTCAAGGACAATATATTTAATATTTCATGTGAGGTAAACAGGTTAATTGGTAACAGGTGATAGGATCATGATTGGGTATGAAAGGTTCATCCTGGAGAGACTCAGTCGTTCACAAGCGAGAATGGAGAGAGGTTCAACATGTTGTGAACACATGATTGTATGAAGAAGATTAATATATGGGCTCAGGAACACTTTGTCAAACTGTTAACAATAAATACAGTTTGTTTGCAAATGAACCCAGTGTGTGGCCTGTGTCCATCTTGCACTCACCCTGAGCTGTTCAGTGTGTCACTCACTACCATTACAGTAACAGGAAATTTGCCAGCAATGCCTGGACACAATTAGTGTCAGCGGATGCCAACATTATAACCACTCCCTTTCTTAGAAATAAAGATAATACCAAAGTGATTCAGTGTATGAGAGAGGCAGAGGGGGAGACAGAGGGGGGAGTCATTCGTGCTCAGGAAATTCATTGAAACTTAGACCTTGGTGACAATTTCAAGCTAACATGTGCGTGTTAAATGTAATTTATTTTTAACTGAAAGATAAACTGTGAAGAAAAAAATCCCTTCCAATGTGAGGCCATTGCCACCTTTTACACCTAAGTGTTTAGTGTTTAGTCATTTGCAAACTGACTGTGACATTTTGAGCAAAGGGATTAATTACAACATTTTATCTTTAAAAGTGCTTGACGTGGTTCTTTTACCTTTTTTGGGCAAAAAACAGATCCATACATTCTGAAATTACATCATCTATTACTGCATAGTGACTGATATAGTTAGAAAAAGGACAGACCACACAGAGAATGTATGCATCATCTCTATATGCCACATATCCGTAACTCTCTCTGCTCATGTGTTTGTGGTTTTCTTCACAAATTCTCCATTTTTGGCAAACACAGCTTCCTTTTGCTAACATATACTTGTACCCTTACTGCTACATCTCTTTAACATCTGACAACCAAAAATTTTACTCTTCATTTTACTAGATTTTATATATTTTAATTTGGCTCATACCCATTTGTCCATTTTGTATCTTTTTAGGGTATTTTGTGTTTTGTGATGTCGCCTTAAATGCCCTTTATTATGCTGTGTGTCATAAGGATGTCTACGGGCTTAGATAACTTTGGTTAGTGCTCTATATTAAGAGAAACCTTTGGAGTACATAAAAAAGAGTTGCAATACAGTATATTTAAAAATAGAAGGTGGGAAGTTTAAGAAAGCAATTATTTATAGTTAGAAGAGTGCATCATAAAATTGTGGTGGATTAGGAAAAAATCTAGGTAAAAGATTATAAGGTAAATGGCAAAAATACTGTGCATGGACTCGTAGCAATAAATCAAGAAAGTAAACAGGTGTGACAGAAGCTGAAGCCTTTGCCCTCTTGTCCTCTTACTTGGAAGAGACTCGTGTTGGATAATCAACGAATCTCTTCATCATGTTTCACCTGAGGAACAAGCATAACGTGACTTTCTGTTTTATTTCAGCAGAAAGATTCCAGTGATGATAATGTTATATGGCAGCAGTGTGTGTGTGTGTGTGAGAGAGAGACAGACTTTGATACCAATATTCCCTTTCACTTTTAAGTTACTGATAGCAGGTGACTGATGCTGACAAGACGGCAAGCACGTATTTTTTCTGTTTTGTTTTTGTTTTTCAAACATAGTTCACAGGAATTTTTTCCCCCCATGTTCATACCTTTAATCATATGTCGTCGAGGTTCATCACTCGGGTTCAACTAGCTGCAGTCTGACCTGCGCTTGACTTTCGGTGACAGTCATTTTTAGTCAGCTCTCTGGGGTCATATACATGGGTGTGGGCCACTGAGTAATAACACAAGGCTGTGAGCAAGCAATCAGTTTAATGGGTCTAAAGGTTTAACACATAAAGATATAAAATGCTGCTTCACGTCTCCATATTTAGTGAGTTCACTTCAGTAAAGAAACTCTTGAACAATATTGCTCAGTTCTCTAGTTCGATTGAGAGTGAAATATTTAACCTCACAGCTGGTAAACCAGGAACTTTATCCTTAAATATTTTTATCATGACAACTGTATTTTATTAACAAGGCAAACAAAATGATATGATACCAAGTCAAATATGAGAGGTATTAAAACATGATGCTTGGCTTAGTACAGGAAAACAATGCAAGACAACTTTAAACGAATCTATCAACTAAATATGAGACTTTCAAGATGGAGTTGATGTGAAGGTTGTTTCACCTGAAAACTGTCCTATGGTGCTAAAATACCTTTATTATATGTTAATAGAATTTTTTGTTTTGGAATATGGAAACATGCATAATATTAAAGGAACAGTCTCACATTTTTTAACTTGTAGGTTTATTCCATTACCTGTTTGTTTGAAGCTAAACTAACTCGCTGCTGGTTCGTTCCTCAAATTCAAGAGACAGGTGTGAAAGTTTCATTCTGTAATCTCTGTAATCATTCTGTAAAGTGCACTTCCTAAAATGTTGTACTTTATTGACCCTGACAATAACTGTGTTTTTTTTTTTACTCTGCTTACATGACCCATATTCTTTCATTTACTTCTGTAATTCTCACAACAAAACAAACCTGGTGCAATTTTCCAGCATGAGAATATGAGAATATATATGAGGAACAGGGGTCAATGAATGTGAACACATGCAGCAATCTGTCATTTTAAATACTGAAGTTTCAGGTCCCTACTGTGTTGTTTGTTGACCGTCAGTGAGCTAACAGCAATTCCGACTAAATGTTTTTAAAAAGTTTTCAATTTAACATCTATAGACGGGAAAATGCCATTAAATAATTAAGGAATTCCTGGAAGTCTCGGCAGGGGAATCCCAGCACAGCAGGGATCGGCCCTCAGCTATGATTTCACTTTAATTACCCTTTACTATAAAAATTAGATTATGAGAGACTCTTATCTCTCGTTATCTTCTCATTGTTAGCAGTGCAAGCAATGTGGGTGACTAACAGTAGCCACCCATGAAGGTAAAGAAGCAAATGGATGCAAGGCGACTTTAGTGATTGATTATTAACATGATGACATTTTACAGTATCACATTACGCATTTTTATTGAATTTTTGACGTTTTTTCCCACAATGCATTTGAATATTTTGATCTGAGGAGGTTTTTTTTTTTATGTCAAAAGTAAAGTAAATGTTGACAGTAATTTCTAAAGCTTGGTTTTGGTTATTTTTGTGTTATTTCATTGACCATTCATTGCACCAGTCAGCTCATATTCACTTCCTTATCAAACAAGTATCTCACACTGGAGCTAACTGTTAGTTCTTTATACAGCAGCTTGTCATCATTGATTGGATTGAGCGAGCTAGTAGCGCCATCGGGAGGCAGAATAGGCCATTTGCACATGCGCAGGCTTGGCTGAGCAGTTCTGAGTCTTTGCATCCGATCTGTGCTCGGGTTGCAAACTACAGAGAGGCCACAAGATGTCGCCATTTGTCCGCCATGATTAGACACAGTGGCGCATAATGAGACATTTTATAAATGTGGACCTTATAAACTAACACATCTGGAAATTGCTCTGCTCAAATTCACATTTACATAATTGTCTAACTTCATAATTGTTATCATCGTCATTATTATTATTTGGCACATGAGCTATAGTTTGAAGTAATCATCTCTTTTCCTGAAGCTTTCCAATTTGTGGAAGAAATAGCCAGTATATTTTAATTAAGTAGAAATGCCATTGTCCAAAATACTCAGTTACAGGTAACATGCGGAATAAACATCTTACTTTAGTAAAGATAATGAAGTATTAATAGGAAAATGTACTCAGAGTATCAAAGTATTGATTATGCAGAATGTCTCTTACAATATTATATTATTCTGTTTTTATCATCTGTCATCTGTCTGTTTCTAAATACACGCAAGAGCATTTCAGTGTTGTAGTGTTTCAATGTGGAACCAAGTTTAGTTACTTCATATAGTACTGGGTAGATTAGTGATGTAGGAGTGCATCATATTTTTTCATGCAAGAAATAGTAAAGTCTAGATGAATGTTGTAGAATTAGAAGAACATTGTTTCCATTTTTGAAGCACTTGTACTTTATTTGAGTATTTTCATTTTCTCTTATTTTATACTTCTACTTCACTGCATCTCAGAGGCAATATATTGTAATTTAATTCCACTATTTCCTTGATAACTTTCGCTGAAGATGTAACTTAACAATACAAATACAAACAACAGATAAGATAAATGATGTTATTTTAGATTCAGACAAGACTGAGACAATAAGACTGATATACTGATGCATGACATTTTATTGATCCACCTTCACCACCAGCAAACCAGTATTCAAATAATATAATATGCATTATTCTGCCTGAGGAGTACTTTTACTTCTGGTATATTTTAATGTTAAGTAACATTTTGAATGCAGGACTTTTACTTGTTATCTTTACATCATCTTAAATAAATGGCCCTTGAGCATAATTGTTATCAGCTTAAGGAAACCTGCATATAACACAATGTCACTGGGAGGCTGTGTGTCAGTGTAGTGGGCGTGGCCTCTCGGAGAGGGGGCATGTCTCCACACCTGAGCTCTGCGTGCTGCATCGAGCGTGAAGCTGCTGTCAACAGGTGACATCCGTGCGGGTTTGTTTCCGCTCCTCCACCGTTTCCATCAGCTTTAAATGACCGGATCTGCAGCAGGGCAGCAGCTGTGACTGAGATGGCCAAGAGTTCACCCAGAAAGTCTCTGAAAAGTCTGTTCTTCAGGAGCGACCCCAGCCCGAAGGATGAGGACAAGAGTGAGGGAGAGAAGAAGAAGTTCAAGTTCTTAAAGTTCAAGAAAAAGCCCAAGAATGAGTCGGAGAAGCCTCCCAGTGAGGATCAGCAGGTGCCCAGGTGAGCCCACAGGATGTCACAGCTTTCATACCTGTATATGTGAATATGGATTCTTATGGACGAGCAGCAACATGAGACAGCTTCCTTAAAGCCATAAAGCTGCCTGCAGTGTTTCCTCCCTCATGATGCCTGCAGCTGCTCCACATTTACTGCTCTGAGCTTCCAGTTTTAAATGAACCTAGACTGCTGTTATTGTCATGCACTGATGTTGCACAAGCTGTGTGTGTCTGTGGGAATTGATGCTCTCACCTTCAGCTCTTGAATGAAACATCAGTGCTCAAGTTAGATGCCACCACACAGTGAAGAAGTCCAGCAATCAGTGCAGACATTTAACAAAGCTTAATGAGGTTAATGATGACGGGAAGAGATTGTTCCCACTGTCAAATTCATTGGCATGATTCAGTGATTTATATGGTCCATGAGGGCAGCTCTGTCTAGACAGGGCTGATGAAAGGGGGGCAGTGAACTCAAAATTCAGCCCATCTTCTCACTCATTATGTAATTGTGCTAAAGAGCAAATGAAATATGCAAAAAACATCAGTTCTCTGAAATCTTGCAGAATCCTTTAGAGACAGGCTGTGAAAGAGCTTCTGAGCAGTGTTTTTTATTTTTATGTTGCAGCAATATTCGACATGTAATGTTTTAGGTCAAAGACAAAAATGCACAATTAAAAATGTATTATATTTCATCATTTGAGGGGAGCAACACCAGCCTGTCGCTCCATTCATTCAACTTGAAATGTGTGTTGTGTTTCTAGAGCTCAAACAGTTAGTCAGTTAATTGATTAATTAGTTAATCATTCATATTGTTTTCTGGGTAAAGATGCCAAGAATTCTCTGGTTCTAGTTTCACAATATGAATATTTTATGTTTTTTCACTTCTATAATATCTTCAGCTTTTGGACTGAACTTAAAGATTAAACTTTGGAAAAAGTAGTGTCACACATCTTCTGATGTCTTACATACCAAACAATTACATGAATCATTGAGAAAATAATAGATTAATCAGCAAGAAAATTACTGTTCCATGCAATACAAATGTTAAACATATTAGAGTTTTGTGACTGTTTTCTGTCAAACCAAAGGATCAGAAAAAGATGCACGATACAGGCAGGATCCCTGAAATTTAACCGTTACCACCTTTAGTCATGTGATGTAGGCTGCTGGCCAATAAGGTCGTTCCTCTGAACCGAGGTAGAAGCAACATCTGCTCAACTGTGATATGCCCATTTGTAAACAGGGCCTGCTCCTCTATGAGCAAGACAAACATCTTGACATTATGATCCTTAAGCAAACTGTTCTGTGGTACCAAAACATATTTGTGATGAGCCAATATTTGCAGATAGGTACAATAGATCCAAGTGTATTGATAGACCCACTCTTCATTCTTTAATATGAAGGCTGATATACACACATGGTTCAGATTTTGCTTTTAAAGCCTTTAATAAGTGAACATTTTAATCCCTGTGTGACACTTGAAGGCATCAAATACAGACATTCGCTAAAGAAAAAACTGGGGTGATGTTGGTTTAATAGTCAAGTGCAACCTCACCCTGGACATTAAACATGAGACACAGTTAAAAAAGCATGTGACAAATACACATAGAACACTTTTAATATTCAGTATGGAAGCGATGTTCAACTTCAACAATGTTTACAGAGTGAGAAAGACAAGCAAAGGGGTGTGCACATGCATACAGGTGAGGTGCCATGTTTATCCAGGTCACATCCTTGGACACTGTAATCATGTGCAGTCACTTGTGTGGTTGTAGACCAGGCGGAGTGACAGCTTGTGTTTGCACAGGGAAAAAAATAATAAGTGATGAGCTGACACCGTGAGAGACGCCTTTGCACACGAGAGCTGCACACAGGGGTTAAACAAGGCTAGAGCTTGAGTTCAGTTAGAACAATAAATGAGCAAAAAGCTTCATGTTGATATTAATTTTCAGTGTAACTTGGAAGTATAATGAATTAAAACAGAAAGAATAAAGCATCATTTGTCTTCTTATCTGCTGATTGTTAATCACACAGTTGTTTGCTATTAAAGTGTATGAATGCGTTGTTTAATTGTTGACATGTCCCAGATCAGAGTTAAATCCAGACATAGACTAAATCTGTTTTGTTGTTAGTTAAGGATTTACTTTTAATCCTTGTCCGGGATTTTATCTGGCGAAGACTTGAGGATTTCAGGCTTTAAGAAATTCATCTTCAAGTTATTTTGTTTTGGTTCCATAGCAGCTTTATAAGGAGATGTCAAAGTCATGTTGGAGACAATGTTCCCTTTTCAAACACACCAAACACACCCTGGGTTTGAGTTTGTGGTTAGAGTTGTCGGGCTCCTGAGTGGAGCTGTGGATTAATAGAGGTGCTGTGGAGAAACCTGCCGCTCCACATGCCAGCTTCACACACACATGCACACACACACACACACACACACACACACACACACACACACAGACACACAGACACACACACACACACACACACACACACACACACATATACACATACATCATTGTGCCAATGGATACAGGTCAGCGACACAGTTGTAGCTGAGATGTCTCAACTCGACTGTGTTTAAATATTTTGCATATTCAGAACAATCGAGTTTGGTGTGAGTCACCGTGGAACCTGTTGTCTTTGTGTAGAAAGTGTAAGCAAGTAAACAAGTGAAAGAGACACACACACACACACCTCAGTAGAAACGCTGGATTATCCTCACGGAAAACTTCACTTTTACTGAAGCTGAATGAGCGATTATACAGTTAAAGTACATGATGATTTTTTAAATCATTACATGACGTGCTAAAGGATGATGGATGATAGATACACTGTCTCGTCTTTACAGTAAATACATACCTGGAGCCAACAGTCCGGTCTACCAGCACCACAACTTCAACACATTATATCTCATTTCTTTAACTCTCGAACTGTTCCTGTCAAAGTGAGTGAGGTGGTGCCAGCTGCATACTGAAACCTTGTGGTTTGGCTGTAGCAAGTGTCTGCCAGTTTGTAGATATATATGCAAATGAGTTTTACTGTAGTCGGCCTCACTTCCTCCCTCTCTCACTCTCTCATTCTCGTTCTTATGCAAACAAACATTCTGACATTTGGCTGCACGGCCAGAAAAAGGACGCTTTCATCCCTCGGTCACATCCTGCTGAACTTCATGGAGATATTTGTAGGATTCATTTTTTTTGCCAGAATGACAGGCGTTGTGAGTTGACAGTGAAAGGCTTTCTGGGTGTCCTGTGTGTTTACATGTAAACACAGCATCACGTAGGAACAAAGACACGACTCATCCTCTTATCTCTTTATGCATTTCAGACCACAAAACAGCTTATTTGTCTCACAGGTTGATAACTCGACTGACTGGTGTGCTGCATGATTAAAGACAAGCCGAGTAGCTGTTTAATTAAAAACGGGGGCGTATGTGCCTGTTTGTCCTTTCGCACATACCTGAGTGTCTGTGTGAACCTGTCACCTTATCTGACAGTGCCATCTCCCAACTGTTGAAGCTGCTTCAGGCATCGAAACATGGGAAATGTGGGAGCATTTGTCACTTTTATGGGTACAGGAAAGAGACAAGTTCCTACATGCACGGCAGCAGATGCTCACTGTGTGCACTCTTGTTAATATGCATTGTTTGGAAGCCACAGCGCTCTGTGAATTGTGGCCCTGCTACGACTGTTTGCTTGTCATTCATCGCCGCGTTTGGCGTCCAGTTGTGCAAAGGAAGACAGGCTTTGTGTGCAAAGCGACCTTTGTACCGTTTGTTTGATGTGATGATGGCTGGTGATTGTTTATGGAGCCTCTCTGTTGACTTTAAAACACCTGAAGCATCTCATCGACGCTGGAGTTCAGGGGCATGAGCCGGAAACGGTTCTGATGACTGAACAAAGCATGAGCGAAGTCCATGAAAATAATTTAATTATTTTACCTACTGTTGGCCTGCAGGTACTGGTTTCTCGCTTTAGGGGACATTTAATGATCCTCCTGGTCTTGTTTTTACATTCATTACCTTTGTTCTGATGGCATCTTTTTCCTTTGTTCTATACACATGCTATTCACATTTGGAACGCTGTTCTAAGAAACACAAACACACTCTCTGCATAGCCGGTTCTGCTCAACATTCCCTGAGCAGTGATTCACTGCTTTATTTTTCTTCGCTGCATATTTCCCCCTTATAAAAGCACTGATTATACTGCACCTACAGGATGACATGCTGTGCACAGTATGTATAAAATTCCTCATGCACTCCCCTGTTGCAGCTTTATATTCTACTGTACATGGGTCAAAATAATCTCTGAAATCACTGTTAAAATTGTTCAAATATTCAATTTTTCATCTACAGTAGGTCAACAAACTGCCCATGTTAATATCAATCAGTTTCATTGTACTAATTCCACATGTTGAATGTTGTGCCCCTCAGCGCTGTTCAGCCCACCAGCCCCGCCGAGGACAGAGAGGCCTGGGCCGACAACGTCACCTCGAACAGCAAGAGGTCTTTTCTCTATGGCACGATGCCCAGGTCAAAGGTCAGTCAGGCTGTTTTCATCGTTGACCACTTTTCACAGGAAGTTATCAAACAAGGCTGAGTCAGAGCTTGAATATGGTTGTATGGTCGATGTACTCAAACAATTGATCAACCAATGGTGTTGCTTCATCACTCAGTCAATAAGTTGTGCGTGTGTGTGTGTGCAATGTACTTCTGCATACAAAGTAGCATCATTCAATTTTGTCGAACCTGATATGAATAATTATACCATTGTTTCAAAACATTGCCTTTAGTTTTAAAAGTAAAACAGACAGTGCTTTGTTCTGCATATTGTATTTTTCCTATATATAAAGTTGCAAATGCAGTCAAAATGTAGCAGGATAATAGTGGACTATGATTCTTATTTTAATTTCATGATTTGATTTCATGAAGTGATTTCATGAAAATGTTTTATTTACAGTACGTTGCAATTTTCTTGTACAGCAGGGTTAGAAAGTGCTTTACAGAAATAAAGAGTAAATTAAAAAAGGATCATAAAACACTGAAGTTATAAATGGAATGATAAAATCTGGCAACACATTAAATACTCATCAACACTTTTCACATATCACAAGACAGAATGTGGGAATAACCAGCAGAGCAGCATTCATTCATTCATCCATCCAAAGAATTATCTTATCTTATCTTCATTCATCATAAGGAGTCAGACAAATATGTTTCGTCAACCTGGGGATCAACATAAGAACCTTAATTGCACCATGCCCACAATAACAAGTACCATAAATCATGTCGGCTGTCCTGTCAAGCTTAGCAATGAAGACATGATAGCTAATTGCTGGATTGGACTGGTTTTAAAATTTTATTGCCCTGATTTGACCCCATTTTGATGTGAAGTGTTACCAGTTTCATCGTCAGTTCATATTTAAGCCGACGCTGGCATGATTTCAGCAAAATAAAATCTTAATGGGAAATACTTTTAAATATGAGAACAGTCTCTTTAGAACAGAATGATCACCTGATTTGACTGATCCAGAAAGGTTAAGAGTCAAAATCTTTGAGTGACCAGTTTGTAAACTCTGTAGCCTTTAAGACAACTGAGACTTTTTACTCTGGATCTTGATGAAGCATCTGAAGCTCTGAGCACTTTGTCCTCTCTCTCTCTGCTACCTGACAGGATGATATTCAGCTGAAACTTGATATTGACCCCTGTGGTGACAAACATCAAGCACATGATTCAGCAAGTTTAAATTCAAACTGTCAATTTGCTTTTGTCCCTGAAGTGTTTTACATTCTGTCTAGTGATATATTAAATAGGACAAATCCCTTATGAGGATATGTATTTCTCAGGTCTATATGTTTTCTCTCATCACTCTGAAGATCAGGTCAAAACTTGTCTGAACCAGAATATTCTTGGGGGCTAAATTTTATTGGTGAAACGTACTCACATGTACAAACTCACAGGTGTCTCTTATGTGCACTATGCAAATAAACAACCATATTTTCCCACTGTTATTATTCAAATACACCCCGACTTAATAAGCACTTATATGACCTCATACCTCATATAAGCTGAGTTACACCTACAAAGAAACATGCCATTGATTGCAGGTGAACATCATACAGGACTCTACTCTAGAGGGCGCCATATCACAAAAAAACAACAACACAGTCTGTTCAAATTTAATTAAGTCGCTTGTATCACTTAATGACCATGATGCTATGTGGCTATATGCTATGCTATGTATGCCTGCATTAAACTATATGCAGAGTGAGAAACAGGTGAAATACACAAAAGATTTTTATTTCATCCAGCAGGGGGAGCCAGTGCTTTACTTAGCAGCAGAACGGGTTCAATAGTGATACAACATTGAAAAAGGTGTTTTAATTTGGGTCAGCTGGTTTGATCATCACCAGTGGATCAGAACAGAAGATTAAAGTTTGCAATGTGGGAGATAACTTTTGGTGGACAAGGTTCATCCGAAGTGCTTGTAATGTATTGTAATGTAATGTATTGTAAAGTAATTTTTTGTTCACATTAAAATGGCTTACATCATAATACAGATGTAGGACACAGCACCAGACTTTGTCCTGCACTGATCATGGCTGTCATGTACGCTTAAGGAGATACATTCAAATAAAGTGTGTCAAGTATGTCAATAAGAGTATGTCACTGTGCAAGAATCACCTCTGACCCTATGACTGCAATCCCTCATCACTGCCATTGAACAAGTTCAGGATGAACTTGAAAGCAACATCAGTAGAAAAAGAGCATCACATTGGCTTTTATTTAGCTGCATGTTGATGGTCAGGTTTGACTCTAACAAGGAGAGCTACAGGTCCCTTGTTCAGTTTGTCACTGAATATTATTCACATTGTGTATTTATGTCACCAGTAATGACATCATTAAGAGGATTTGGAACCGTTCCCACTAATCACCTTACATAATAAGTGCTCATGTGGCCACCTGTGGTGTCTTTCTTACAACTCGCACAGTTTAATCATTTGTTTTCAATGATTGAATTCTTTGTTTTATAAGTTACATTATCTCGCCTTAAGTTTAGAAAATACTTTAAAATAGTTGATTTTGAAGAGGAAGCTGGTCGAGATATCGGCAGGGTTTTGTTCTCACTTTTAATAAAAAAGTTCTGTTTTGTTTTTTATTTAACTTAATCTGCATTAGTTTTACTGCTACATCAGTGTCTTGTTTGTAAGAGAAAGATTATTTCTACTTTCTAGAGTTCTTCTTAACTTTATGTTAAGATTAAGCATGCATGTAGATGGGACAGTGATAAATATGACATAAATTAAAAAACAAGTACTTTTCTTGTCTTTTTGCGCTGTTTATCTTCATATCAGCGTTTCTCTTAAATCTCTGTTTTAGTTCGCTTATTTCATGTTTTCTTTCCTCTTTCAATGTAAAGCACAGCTGCATCCCTTGTATGAAAGGTGCGGTATAAATAAAGATTATGATGTTTATGTACGGGCACCTCAACGTACAAGGCTTCAGATATGTCTATCTATGTTGCCCTGCCCACCCACTACAAACTCAGCTAAGACTCCTCTTTGGTTGTTGTCTTTGCTTCTCATACTTTCTAGCTGGAGGGAAGAATTCGAGCAGGCACACCCAGGTAAAAACCTGGCAGATGGCAGTGACAGACAGCCTCATGTTTCATTGTCCTTGTCATCACGGCTCAACAAAGCATGCACACATAATCGCCAGAATAGCATCACCTTCATCGTTTGAATCAGGGTTTGTCATGTCACGCTTTAGCGTCTCTGATGAGGGACACCTCGGTTATACTCCCAAGATATTTACCCTTATCTCGATCATTAAAACAACAAGGTTTTATAATCTTGACACAGCGTAAAGAAATGTTGACCTCTCCTTTGTTGCTTATGACTGGTACTCTAAATATGTGCCCAAACAGTCACTTAAGATTATTGGGACAAACTCAATCTCCCTTTGGCTTCATATGTTAAGCACTATAAATCTATGACATACTTGCTGTAGTACTTACTAAGGACAGGAATTTGCTTTCATTTATTTTTTCCAAGCCGTCCAAACCACAGCTGAACGAGCAGCATTTGAACCAGCAGCTACCAGGTTTAGTCGATCGTGTTCTACAAGTCTTTCATTTTTTTTCAGGGTGCAGCAGCTTTTATTGTGTGGGTGTCAACTCTGTGTCTTGTTCTGAAGTGTGAGGACTCCTAATGTGTGTAGTGGAATAATTTTTCATCGTGCCATGTCCTCATTCTTGCCACTGAAAGAAGCAGTGTTCGTTTCTAATTAAACTTTGGCAAAGGCTCAAAATGCCTCGGTATGTTTGGTATGGCTTGTATGGATGTTCACTTTATATGTGATTTGATGAAAGGGAATTTTATACACAACAAGTCTCACAATTATTATACACAATGTACAATATTGATTAAGTCAGTAGATTTCAAGGTACTTTCTTTTGAGTTTATATTTACTCCATGTTGTGCTTTTTTCTTCCACCCTTTATCCACCTTTCCATCCCTCCATCCCATCCTTAGTCCTCTCAGAGCAAACAGCTCAGCTACTCAGAGATGGACCTCCGCAAGCCCAAAAGGTTCGCTACCATTTCCTTCGGTCTTCGAAAGAGGAAGAAGAAAGATGAAGTGGACATCTCTAAAAGCGCTTTCGGCCTTCACAGCCCGGGCATTGAAGAGCAAAAGGAGGTAAAATTCCTGCCTGACGAATGAATTTTCCCTTGCTTTTATGTGACTTTGGAAATTTGGCACATTAACTGCATAGATAGCTAAATGATCAAATTGCCCTATCTGACTTATCCATTGTCCTTGACTCTTGTATATCATCATTATGCAAGAGTGTTTCTGCAATTGTCTGTATTTGCATTGTTTCATTGTAAGATACAGTCAGGATGATGTTTTAAAAACCCCCACAACATTAGAAGGAGTTTTGAAGGTATTTCCATAATCTCATCTACCAAAGACTCATCTGGATCAAATAATATTCCATCAGTTTCACAATTAAAAAGATTTTTTTTTGACCAAGATGATCCATGATGATGCAGTAATTTGTGCAACATAATTGTGAAGTAAAAAAATAAACTGTACATGTCTTGTTTTCTACCATTATATTCATTATAATTTATGTTAAGATGTAATTTCCAACTACTGTACCAGCATTTGTTTGTATGAGATAATGAATTTGCAACTTGGGAAACTGTTCAAAGCTGTTTTCCTTTGATCAGTGGACAGAATATGATTCGATCCAGATGCTTATAAGAGTCTTTAACGTGGTCAATCAGTTGAAGTTGTGTCATTGCCCAGCCCGACTAGAAAGACTCAAAACACCAGTAAGCGCTGTTAAACAAGCTTCCAGGATTTTGAAAGATCAGCAGGGATTTGTTTTCCATGATGTTTGTAATGAACACAAGAGTGATACAAACTGGGGCTAATCATCAATATCTCCAAATAATTATGACTTCCATAAAAGTACATTTAGGACAAACTTTTCATTATGTCATGAGTGAAACTGTAAATGATCTTCTTCTAGACTCCTCAGGTCCACAGTCAGGTGGAGTTGAATCAGACCAACACAGAGAAGAAGTTCAGTATGTCTCAACCAGTGCTTGACACCAGCGGCTCATTTGACATCCCTTCTCCTCCGGCTGTGGCCAAAAACCAGTCAGAATCATATCTCACTCTTAGCCAGTCTCAGTCATCTGTTGCTGTTAACACTCAGCCAGAAGCAAAGGAACGTCAGACAAACGACTCTGATCTTTCTGATGCACACGAGGAACTGACGAAAGCACCGATTGCTACCATTCCTGAGCTGGATGATACAGGCTCATCCGAGGGAGAAGAGAACGTCTCTGTAAAAGATGATGCATCCAAAAGCAATTCCAATTCATCTCCCCCCACGTCTGTTACAAGAGAGAGAGATGAGGGAGAAACAAGAGAGGTGGTGGTCAAAATACAGAAGGAGGGAGGCACAGTGGGCAATGAAGAAGGGGAAGAGGATTTCAATAGCCGAACTGAAGTGCAGCAACAACTTAAAGGTCAGAGTTCAGAAGCTCAAGTGCAAGGAAATGGAACATCTGAGATTCTCGTCGGAAATGATGTGAAGAGTCGGGAGGAACAAGAAGCAACCACAGCATTTCCACAGGTGAAAGAAGAGGAGCAGGAGGAGAGTAAGGAGGAGTTACCGGCCACAGAAACAACCATTGTTGTTGATGACCAGACTGTACCAATCGATCTGGCCAGCCAGCCTCCGATCATGCTCGACCCCTCACATAACAAAGAAGCAGGTGTTGACTCAGTCTCCACAAGCAGTGGTCCATGTGACGGTGACATCCAGTCTGACACAAAACCAGAAACCTCTCTCACTGAATCCACCAGAGTTACATCATCCGATCAAGCTGATGTCCCTGACGAAACTGACAGTACAACTCTAAATGATGAAACCTCCCTGGCAAGTTCTGATTCCAAAATAAATGACACCATTACAGAGTCAACCTCCAGTCCTCCCACTGACAACTCGGCTCTCAATGCAGATTCCACTACTGTCCATCAAGAAATCTTGATCTCTGATGCTGAGAAATCTATGCCTGAAACTGAAAACAGTGTCACCACAACCTCAGCTGTTAACCAGACTGTACCAATTGATCCGGCCAGCCAGCCTCCGATCGTGCTCGACCCCTCACATAACAAAGAAGCAGGTGTTGATTTGGTCTCCATAAGCAGTGGTTCATGTGACGCTGACATCCAATCTGACACAAAACCAGAAACCTCTCTCAGAGAATCCACCGGAGTTACATCATCTGATCAACCTGATGTCCCCGACGAAACTGACAGTTCAACTCTAAATGATGAACCCTTCCTGGCAAGTTCTGACTCCAAAATAAATGACACCATTACAGAGTCAACCTCCATTCCTTCCACTGACAACTCGGCTCTCGAGGCAGATTCCACTACTGTCCATCAAGAAGTCTCAGTATCTGATGCTGAGAAATCTATGCCTGAAACTGAAAACAGTGTCACCACAACCTCAGCTGTTAACGATGAAAAGAGTCCTGTCAATCAAGACGCAGTTTATGGAGCGGTGTGTGACTCACTTCTCCCGCAGAGTTTTACCTCAGATGTAATGTCATCCGTCTCAAACCATCCACCTCAAATTTGTACCGAGATGAGACATCTCGACACTGGACTGGAACCTGTCATACACTCTCGCCTGTCAGCTTCAGGTGAGGTTGACTCTGCAGCTGGAGGGATGGACGATGCTGACAGAAATGCAGCCGTCGATGAGACAAAGGAGGTTTCTTCAAGTGAGAGCTCCAACTTTTCTTCTTACCAAACCTCCACTGTGTCTGAGCCTCACAGAGACCCAGATATCCACCATACATCTCTTCATTCAGGCTCTGAACCGAGCAATAACGTTCCCTACTCAGAGCTGACCAACTCGCTTTCAGAGGAGGAATCAGACAGTTTCAGGTCAGTCCCTGTGGTTCAAAACTCTGCCCCACCCGATTCTGACTATGCAACATCCCAAGGGACAGATACTCAGGTTACTGCCTCCACACAGAGAGCGATCCCAGTCAAAGAGTCAGTCACAGACGAGGCGAGCGCTGAGCCTGCCTGTCCCTCTCCTGTGCCTGATAACATGAGTGCAGCGAAGGGTCTTGAGATAAAACCCGAAACGACGGCTCCTCCTGGAAAGATGGAAGGACACGACAGGCCTTTGGGTCCAGCATATCTGAGTGTAGGATCGGATGATGGCAATGCCGTGGAGATCTACTACAGTGCTGAAGAGGACAATGGAGAGGAGAGCGAGGATGAAGAGATGCACACAGGGGATGAAAGAGAAGAAACTTGTGTGGTTGATGAGGTGAAAGAGGTCGTCAGGCCGTACGAGGAGCTTCCAGAAAGAGGGATAAATGAGAGAGATGAGGGAGAAATGAGGGAGGTGATTTACAAAATACAGAAAGAGGGAAGCAAAGTCGGCAATGAAGAAGATAGAGAGGATGTCAATAACCGAACTCAAGTGCAGCAACATTTTGAAGGTCAGAGTTCAGAAGCTCAAGTGCAAGAAACCGGAACACCTGAGTTTCTCTTAGGCAATGATGCGAAGAGTCGGGAGGAGGAAGAAGAAGCAACCACAGCATTTCCACAGGTGAAAGAAGAGGAGCAGGAGGAGAGTAAGGAGGAGTTACCGGACACACCGGTTCAACAGGTGAACACACTGATGGTATGCGATTTTGCTCCACCCTCCTGTGAACAGCATGGGCAGGGGGAGGGGTCAGGAAACTGGACCCAGGAGTTGGAAACAGAAGACCACCTCAGCGAAGGGAACCAACTCCCAAACCAGGAGGCACAGTATCTGACTGACAAAGACAGCAGCTCTGAAGGTGCACATGCTTCGTCCAGTGACACAAGAGAGGAAGATGTGATCACACCCAAAATTAAAGAGGCAGCAGAGCAAGTTTCAATAACTGTAAAAGCCGAGGAGACCAGTGAAGAGAGCAAAGAATTTACAGAAACCAACAGCGAGGCTGCAGTCTCAGATACCTGCGGTGGAGCAGAGGCCGCTGCTTTGACACACAGCGCCGAGCTGCAATCAGATGCCACCGAGATTGAACACAATAGGGCTCAGCAGAGTAGTGAGTGGGTGGATACAATTACTCAGAGCGCAGACAGAACCAGGACAGTGCAACAACAGGTGGCAGTCGAGCTGTCAGCCCCGAACGCACACGCACGCCATCCTGACACCGAAGCTGCAGAGACACACGAGCATCCGGCAGAAGCCCAGCTCCACCTGAATCAGGGGTAAGTGGAAAGTTTGATTATTATCTTTGAGAAAACAAAGTCTGATTTTTGGTTAGAGTCCATGTCTGCAGGCAGTGTGTGAATGAACAGGTGTGTGTGTGGCTGATGGTTTGCTGTCAACAAAGTCCAAGTGTAGGAAGCAGTGAAGGAAAGTGCAATGAGTGGGAGTAATTTGACTAATTTGTGAAGGCTGTCATTTAGGAAATTGCAGCTCTGTGTTGACTATGCTGGCTATGCTGACTATGGGATATCTTAGACACATTTCTTATTAATGCAATGCGTATTTGTGCAGCCAAGATGATCGGCTTTAAATGGGAGAACTTCCTCCCCTCGCCGTCTCGTAATCTGATAAGGCCCTGAAATGTTTGCTGGATAAACATGTCCCGTGATAAAGAGGTCAACGCTGGCTGATGTTGTTTTGATGCACCACATGTTAGGTGATATAAGCCAGCATCACTGAGTGTTTTGAGCTCTCACTCACCTTCAGCTTCACGAGCTACCTCAGACTCACTGATGCAACAGTCCACAGATCACATGTCGTGATCCACTTGCAGCCTGAAGTTATGAGCAGTGAATTGATTGATTGTACTTGTTCTTTCTATTTGTCCAACACTGAACTAGCACACAGCACAATGAGGAGTGCAGTATTGATTTGTGGGTGTGTAGCAATGCACTTCATGGCCTGGCACAACAGATATCATAGTGTTGGGAATTCAATACATGCTGCTATTTTTTAACAAAACTTGGAAGAAAAGGTGATGGTATGTGATTGCTTATCTCTCCCAAGCCATAACATGTTGACTTTGCAATGAAGATAATTTTTTTAAGTTAAGATAAGATAAGATTTTTGTCTGCCTCAGCTAATAAGTTCAATTTGTTTTATCTGTAAATATTTTTTTCAATGAATCATTTAACTGTTTAGGTTATAAATGTCAGAAAATAGTGACAAATCCATATCATGAGTTCCGGAGTCTGCTCATATTGCTTGTTCTGGTCAACCAACAGAAAAGTTAATTTGACAGAGAAAGGAAAGGTTTTGCATAATAACTTACTTAAATCCATTGATTATCAAATCTGTCCATCAACCAATTGATTAACCACTTCATTGCTTATCACAATGTAGATAATAACACTACTTCCATGTTGCACTGTCGCCCTCCTCTGCTGCTGCTCTGCTGGTCAGCTGGTGCGTTTGCTGTATTTTGGTGATATTGTGTTAACAACATGCTGCAAACAGATGAAGAGAAATAAATACATAATGCTTTTTTGGATGTTTTAATAGATTTGCTTGGAGGTTCATGTGCCATGTCCTCGATCTCACCTGTTCTGGGAGTATCCCAGGAGCAGAGTCACACAATAGGAGCATGTATTAGCATTGCAGTAAATAGTTTACTATTTAAACTTTAACTAGACTAACTCGTAACTCCACAACATGTCCTGACAGTTGTAGCACTGGATCTCATACCAGACGACTCATTTGCTAATTAACATATTCTTTTTACCACAGTTATGTTTTGGCATTGCAACAGTTGAAGCTGGCCTTTGATCAAGCATTTTAATTCACAGAAACATGAGGTCAAACAAGGAAAGCAGGGATTGTCAGGTTTGGGATCATATAACATATATGCGAATCTCACTTTCTCTCTCGATGCTTCTCTTCCTTCTGGTTTGTTCGGTATGTGTCAAAAGGTTTCATTGTTTTCTGGAAGATGATGGAAAGATAGATTTCTGAGAAAGACAAGATTTTCTGAGGAATTTGTGGATCATGATGTGACTGGTGCAGATTCATCTTTGCATCACGTAAACACAGGAGCAGGATTTTAACTTCATGCACAAAACAATGAAAAGCTTCAGTTTGTCTCACTCTATTCACAAGATAAAGGAATCTAGCAGCTTTCTATATAACTATAGATGAAGGTATAATGTATAAAGAGCTACTTTCTACAGTGTTTGAACGGCTGTGTAACAGTTTTGTAACCTTAATGCATCTGGTGTTCAAATAAATAAATATTTCTTGTTGGTGTTAGTTTGACTTAGTACATGCAGTATGACTCCTTACGTATTCAAATTTGACTGCGTGGACTCACCTGCACTATGTTTGCAAGACCAGAAGATGGCAGCAAAGACATCATTTTTACTTGAGTTAAGACACTGGCTGAAGATCGACATTAATGTGCATAGTTATAGGAGACCGGGGAGGGAAGAAAAGTGCATCTGTTGTATATATAGAAAAACAAGAATGACTCAAACAACCCTCTTATTTGTTCAGTAGACAAATACTAAACACAAAAATTAGTATAAAGAATTGAATGAAGACAGTTGCAACTTTACACTTGGCGTTTAATTCATGCATTAACTTGGTTTTCATATGGAAGATTTTCAGTTTAGGTAAAAAATTGTTGGAACAAATTGTGGAGATAAGGTTGAATGACAGTGGGGAACATAAATCTGTCACATTGTGTAACTTATAGGATGAAAACTTTAAGGGTTAAGGTTGAGGTAAAGTTAAGGTTTGGCATGTAGTGGTTATGGTTAGGGATAGGGAAAGGAATGTACATCGTCTTGTATCATCATTTGCATATACGTTTTCATAAACCACCAACAAACAAGTTGTCATCCTTCCCTTAAAACAACACTGGTGAACAGGTTTGCTGATGCTTACTGACAAATGAGGAGTTTATTCAGGGGCTTACAGGGTTCACCTGTAGTGGGGTCATGAGGATAATCTGAAAGAGGCGCAGGTGTAATTGCATGTGTGTGGTACGATGAAGCCAGTTGAACCACCTGTTGGCTCTTAGTCCGAATTCTACTTCCGTACTTTTCCTTTCATGTGTGACTGAGTGACTGTTGTTTGGCTTGAGACACAGGTGGAATGACAAACTTGTAGAGAAGCGTCTCTGTGGTAAATCTCCCTCTGCTGTCAGCTGAACATGTTGAGGGACCTGACAGAGGTGATCCTCCATTTTAACACCGAAGCCTTCACATAGCAAAGTCTGAGGACACAGGTCTGTCGGGGTCACTTCTCTAGAGGCTGTGCATTCTTTTTACGCCTTAACATTTGTCACCAGTCGGACAAACAGAAATATTCATGTCTTTCATTTTGTCTTACAACGGAGTCAGATGTAGTCTGTTGTTAGTCTCTTGACATTTTTGGGCCTCACTGAATGAATGCATGCTGTATCCGTTTCAACTAAAATGAGGAAACAAATCACTGTTAATCTCTACAAAACCACTCACTTCATCCAAATTGAATTGTTTACATTGTGGCCCTTATTTCAAATAGTTAGACATTTATGAGCACCCAGTGAATAGTTTCATCTTTGCTGAAATGCACACTGGGAGATGTTTTTATCATATGTCTGTTTTTCATCAACAGCATTTTGGTGACATCACGTGAGGCGAGTTATCCCTCCGAGACCTGTAAACAGATGTGCAAAAACTTCATTGTCACGCCTGCATGACTGCGCTGACATTTAGTGCTAATGCTTCACGCTATGAAAGCAGTGTAGTTACAGGTGGATTTGTTAATAATGGTCAGTCGGCGTGACTCGTTGTGATGTTTTCTTGCTTGCAGTGACCTTTAACAGAGTGATTGATGATGTGTAAACTGCACCTCTACCTTGAGACTCAGTAAAGCTGCAGAGCTCGTCAGTGTTCTTCCTGGAAGCTGAACAATCACAAGTCACACTACTGTACACTGAGTAAACCACTCTTTAATCCCTTGTGGAGAGAGAGAGAGAGAGAGAGAGAGAGAGAGAGAGAGAGACTAAACAAGAAAAACTTGTTAGTGGGATACACTCGTTTCACGCTCATCTATTTGCACAGAACTGGATGTAATTAAAAATCAGTATTAAGATAAGATAAGATAAGATAAGATAAGATAAGCCTTTACATGACTTACTTACATTTAGTATGGATATGAAATGTAAAATATGAAGTATAAAAATATACAACCAGTATAAAAATATTTGATATGAGGTAAGAAATGACAGCTTAAATACAGAATATTAAATTTTGAATACTAAATACAGAATATTGCACATTGACTTGGTGAAGTATTGCACGGTGAGTGGAAGTTACACAAAGAACAAGTAGTAATCAAGGCTCCAATTCATTAGTGTGTTTCTGGTCTGTGTGTCAGTGTTTTGAATTTGCAACCATGTTTTTATGTGATTTTTGGAGAGAGCGAAATATCCCAAGCATCCAGCTGTACCTTTTGTCTGCACATGGTTGTCATTCTCAAACCGAGATGCCTTGACAGGGGCGAATCAGAACAAAGAGAATGCTTCTCATTGTTGTTTGATGTTGATTTAGGCTCCGTTTGCAACCCTCATTCCAAAAAAGTTGGGACGCTGTGTAAGACATAAATTAAGCCGAATGTCATCATTTGTCTTTTTGACATATACTCTAATGAAAACAGTACAAAGATAATGTTTGACCTCATCAACTTAGACTTGTAAATATCTGCTTGTTCTGAATTTGATGGCAGCAACATGTTTTAAACAAGTTAAGACAGGAGCAACAAAAGACTGTGAAAGTTGTGGACTGATCCAAAAACACCTGTTTGGATCATTCCACAGGTGAACAGGTTCATTGGTAACAGGTGATAGGATCATGATTGGGTATGAAAGATTCATCCTGGAAAGACTCAGTCGTTCACAAGCAAGGATGGAGAGAGGTTCACATGATTGTATGAAGGATATTAATACATGGGCTCAGGAAGACTTTGTAAAACTGTTGTCTGTAAACACAGTTAGTTTTCAAATTACTGCATCTGGTTTGATTTATGTTTTACTCAGCAGGGTGTGCAATATTTATACTGTATTTGCTCTTCAGAAGAGTTAATCCTGCTGCATAACAAGGTGAGACAGAGAACTACAAATTGCACCATGCTCGTCTGTAATTACACGGGGTGTGTTCAGATCTCACATTCCCCAAACTGAGTGTCACTGCTTGTACTGCTTCATGTGGACCCGGGGTCACTGCTGAGGCTGCTACATCTTCTTCCTCACGTGTTTGCAGGGATCCTGATTTACAGATGTGTCTCTGTATGTTCACTGTGGGCCCACTACCTACCTGTGTTCTCAGGTCTCATTGAGCTTAAGAGTAGGCTTAGGATCGCTGCCAGTGTTTGCTGTTGCCCTCAGAGGAAGGTGTGGCAGCAATGTACTCACAGTGTCCCAGGAGGACCTCTTCCCCCCCAGGTGTTCAGATGCATAATTTCCACTGGGTATACCCTTTAAATATTTCAGGTCGATTTTCCAACAAGTCTTTGTAATCAATCTCTTCTTACTGTCCAGCCACCGTAGTCCAGATGCCAGATCTGAGCTGATCAAAATGTTGATGTATTTGCCTTCAGATATTGACAAAGAGCTTTGAGAGCCACTGTTTGCAGAATTTTTCTTGACCTAAGTTTACCTCTCGTTCTCCATGCTGCCCCACCTTACTGGTAGAAGGATGCCGGGGCTGCATGCAGCATGAATGGGATACCTGCAGACAGGACTGAATAAATAGTGTTGACAACTTAAGACAACTAGAGTTGAATGTCAGTCAACAACAACATTGCGCTCTTTAGGAATGGAAAGATGCAAATACAACATTATCTATCATCAAATATCAGCTATCTATATACCATTATTAAAAGTATATTTATGATATCATCAAAGTGTATTTTTATTAGATTGATTTAGTGTAAATAAATGTCTATAAAAATCATATATTGTGTGACCTGCACTGCTGAAACCAAAGCTGTGCATTGTGGGAAAAAATGGTCAAGAAGGTGTTGAGATATCTGCCAGTGTGATTTCAGCACAAAGATTAGCTGCTTCAATATTTAATTAGCCTTAGAATTAAAGAGTAGGTACACTCTGCTTTGTGGATTAGAGCCCAGTTGTTATGTAGATCCATGTTTGCTTTTGAAATAGAGAATAAAATTAGCCATTGTGTTAATCTTATCATTCAGCCTTTATTGATTACCTTTTGCCTGGATTTGCAGAACCAATAGTTTGAGGGTGACTCACTCTCTGTGGTCAGCTTGTGTTCATACTCAAATTGTTTACACCCATGCTTCATGATGCTTTGCATTGCTGTGCACACAGGTTACTTGGAAAAAATTCCTCCACACCTGCACATTTTTCACGTGAAATACACATTTAGTTCTTCACTCACATCAGATACTTTACTTAATAAAGCATTTTGACTGTGTTATCTTTTCCTGTTGCTATGTTCAAATGGCAAACCTGGCAAGAGAAACAATAAATACCATCTACTTGTGACCTTTAAGAGAGATTTTTTTTTCTTTTTGAAAAGTAGCAGCCAATGCCGTTGAGTAATTCACTAGAGCAATTATATTATGACCTATGAATAATCCACCCGGGCATCATGCCGAGCTGGCATGTGTGTCACCTGTTTGATGACAGTGAGTCACAATGGGCATTCTGTATTTCACAATCTTTTCACATTTTACTGGTACTCACCCACACAAAACCTTTTGTCAATTAAGTAATGTTATAATCTTACCCCTCCTCGAAACCTTCCTGTTATGCAGAGTGTAAAGTTTCAATGATCTATCCAAAGCCACATGATTCTACTGATGGAGGATCAATTCAAAATCGCTGCTGGACTTAGGGAAGCTTCTTCACATCCGATCCTGATCCCAAAAAAAGAAAACATGATTCTTGCACAATTAGATGTTAAGGCTTTCATATCTAGACTGAAATTAACAAATTCCTACCGAGGTGTGCACATGTAAAAGCATCTTTCTCTGTTATAAATAATTCGCAAGTTCATCTGCAACTCAGTGACAATTCTGACACTAAAGTTCTCGCAGTGTGTGCAATATAGAGGAAAATAGGACTCACACTCCACTTCTCACAGAGCTCACACAATTTATTTCCCTCATGATTATTTTTGAGTGTGACAGCCTGAATAGCCGGAGGAAAAATGCCAGTTTAATGGTGCGACTAAATATCATTTGCTTCTGGATAAGCATGGTATAACATAATTAATTCATTCAGCAAGTTTTCATTTCATAGAGGTTTTCCAGTAATGTAGTATTTCACTTTTATAAAGTTGGAGGACTTGATAGTTCAGAGATAGTTTGAAGATTTTTGTCCCTATGGGGAAAATTCCAAAAATATTGAGCACTGCAATTCCCATAATTCAGCTGGATACGGTTTATCATTAGATTCTTCCTGCTATAAATGGCTACTTCCTTTGAACTTCACACGATGAGTTTCTAAGTTCTACCCCAGCCCTTTTTGTGTGTGAAGCCACCCAAGTGTTGACTTTGTGTACCTTGAGCTGTCAGCTGATTGTGTTTTGCTTATTTGAACATGATCCTCTTGACATAACCTCCTTGGTTTTATGACTGTTTATGAGAGTGAAACCAGTTTAGCTCTTATCCATATTTCTACATTCAATTTCAAATTTGTCAACCTTGTTTTGAGAGAATTCAGATAAGAAATAACTCACACACTTATTGCAATTATGAGGCCATCGTAAACTGTGTTTGACATTGCATGCAAGTCAAGATACTCAAAGTTGCTTTGTATGATTTGCATTGTTGGCATTGCTTGGCATGACAACCACACCCTGGCAGCACAGCAGCACTTGATACACTGTGGGCCCAGTTACCAATATCAAATCCAACTCTTGCTTCGTCTTTTCTGTTTTGTCATATTTGCCTGCTTTTCTTTTACTCTTTATTCCTCCAGGTCCCTGACTGATTCAAGGACGCCCACTCCAGCTTCAGAAAACCAGCCGACTGAAGCCGACCAGGAATCGGTTGACAAAATGAATTCAGGCTACAGCAGCCTGAGCACCAAACTGTCCCTAAAGAGCCCACCTCCCCAAGAGGATGAATCCAAGCAGCGTTTCCGTAAAGTGTCTCTGATCACTGATACTGACACCACTGAGTCCAAGCAGGACACAGTGGTCTTGGATAAAACAAGCACCACTGCAACTGAGTTAAATGGAGCTGATCCCAAGTACAGATGGAAAAACAGATTCGAGGGGGTTTCTCAGTATAAAGCTGACAGAACAGAGGATTCCTCTTTATCTGATTCTCTGACTTACAGAGTATCTGACACCAGCTCCAGTTCCTCCTCCTTCTCCTCCTCTGCTCCCCCCAAGGCTACAGCATACAAATATCTAAGCCACACCTTTACCTCCTCCCCCTCCGCCGAGGAACACATCACCCTTGGCAACAGGCTGAATGACAGGACCGAAGTTTATCTGAGCCGTGAGGGCGAGCCAGCAGGAGAGCGGAAAGATGAGTGGAGGAGCAGCTCAGTGGAGCAGGAGGAGCCTGCTGCACCTGTAGGTGAAAGAGAGCGACAGAGGGAGAGAGAGCCAGTGAGGGTAAAGTCACGCTGGGAGTCACAAGAGCTCCCTGTGTCCGGCCTCTCCTCTGCACAGCAAAGCAGCCGCGACGACACCGACAGTTTCAAAGGAGACGGAGACGACTCATCTGGTTTTACTGGAGTGTTCCAGGCCACCTTAGTGGAGCTGGTCTCCGAGCCTGCAGCTCCCCCCTCCACTCCCCCTGCCTCCCCTGACACAGACTCCCAGAACCAGTCTGACATGGATTCCCTGGTGGATACCCTGAAGAACATGGGACCGTCCATGAGGCCCAGAAACACAAGCCTGCGTGGGGGTCCTCCAACCCTCGTCTCCTCCCTGCCGCCGATCGTCGAGGATGCTGCCAGCCCAGTCACCGCTGACACCCCTGACTCCTCCACCATTCCCACGAAGAAGGCGGATGCAACGAGCAACCCTACCGAGTCCATCAACGGACTTTACACTCTGCCTACTGACCTGGGACTGAAGTGGAACACCCAGAGAGACACCCGATCACCACTGGAACTGATGAAGCTGAACCAGCAGGTACAGTACACTCAGACACAAGTTCAGACAGTTGTCTTGGATTAGTGAGAACATCATGTCTCCAAACGTTCCAGTTACTTTATGTCAGTGCTGCATGGTTTTCACAACAACACTTAAATGTGATTTTCATCCTTATTGCATGGAGAAATGTGCATGATGACTCAGGACAACTACATTATTAATATTATTGTATTATTATATTAGATTTTTCTGTTTGTGTGCGTTAATTGCTCTTGCACACAAATTCCAACAAAAGTATGTTAGCACTCATCCCTCTGTGGTTCATCCCAAGCAGGAAGTGGTAGAAAGTATTTACACTCACTTGCCTATATGTGCATTTTAATTTGTGTATTAAGAAGAGCATCAAAAACAGAAAAAAGCTGAAAAATGGCAAAAAAGTTTTTATGCTTTGCTGAAGTGGAAAAGTTAGTGTATATTTAAAAGAAAATGCAACAAAGTGCAATGGAAACAGACTTAGTGAATTAATCATGACGTACATGAAGCACGTGACTTAAATGTCCCGTGGAGCTTCTGCTGCACTAAATAGACAAAAGCATGAGATCTGTAACAGTCCATGATGAGTAACACTCCCCAAATCTGTACATGCTCTTTACTACTAATGCATACAGAAGCTGCTGTTATCTCAAGATCAGCTGTTAATTATTTTGTTATTTTTAGATAGTGAAGCTTCTTGTGATAACAGGTTAATTTATCTTGTTACCTTAAGAAAACGAAAGACCAATTTCTTGCAATAACTAGGCAATTTATTAAGAGAAAACTTCTTTTCAGCAGAAAACCTGTTAGTCTGACATTTTCATCTTAATTAAGTTGCTACAGTTGTCAAGAAGCCATCTATGTGAGCTGGCATGGTGCCCCTGATCTCTGATAAACTTAATAATAAGAGGAACTTACCTTTTGTTTTCTTGTGATAACGGGATGATCATCTTGTCATCTCGAAATAACAAAGCTCATTTTCTCAGGATCATGAAAAAAAGCACAGCTGTTCCAAGGTTTTTCATCATTTGAAGTTTTACTTGTGCTTTTTTAATAATGTTTTGATAATGCTGAGATGGGAACTTTGCTACAGAGGCTGAAATGTCAGAGACAAATATCTCCAAACCTTGCCAAACAAAACCAAGAAGATTCCTTTTCTATGAATGTTCTTTTTTTGTTTCTGTCTTTCCTTTTTGTGATTTGCTGAATCAGCCCTTTACCTTATTGCTTTACTTACTGTTTGTGCTCAATCACCTGCAGGACTCGCTTGGAACAAGAGTTCTGAACTCGCCCCTGAGATCATCTGCTACCAACAGTATTGTAATGAGAAAGTCCTCTTCCTTTGAGGATTCACAACTTCCAGGGCTTAATGGAAACGCCAGCTCTCGCCTGGACAACAGTGTCATCTTCGGCCACAGGTCAGCGATCGTAGATCAGACGTTGGATGTTGGAACCAGACCGGTCCATCGCCAGCTCTTCCACACCAGCTCGCTACCTGAGACAGGGCTGTCATTCGACCGCATGAGTGTGGGACAGAAGGAGCATGAACTGAGCACCGGAACACCAGAACCAGTGGGATCCCGCTTTGAGCGCTTCTCCTTCCTTTTGAACTCCTCATCCTCGCCGGCAAGCTCCCTGACCGGGGCCGACGACCCTGCTAAGATTCGGCTTTCGCAGCCGAGCATCAGCTCGCCACCCTCCAGCAACAGTCCCACCCGCCTCCTCAGCCCCACCGGCTCCATAGACCTCCACAGGTCGTTCAGCGCCACAGACTCCCCCCTATCTAAGTTTGGCCAGACACCGGGGATGGGCCTGGGTAAAGGCACTGGAGGACTGGGCAGCCCCATCCTGCAGAGGAGCTTCAGTGGAGATGGCACCATGGGCGTCCAGCAGACTTCACTGTTCAACAATGTGCAGGGGGGGTCTCAGTTCCAGAGCCAAGAACCTGAGCCTGAGAGAAACCTAGCTTCCAAGTACAGAGCCTTCCCCGACGCTTATGTGAGTATTATCAGTAAAATTAGGGTTCCAATGTGGTACTGTTATTATTGCTTAGGTAACATTTAAATACACAAACATGATGGGGAAAATGAGCTTTCTGAAGATATTCATATAGGAGCAGACCTCAGGTCAGGACACAGCTGTGCAGACAGTGTATGAATGATGTAGTTCTTTGTGCACCCAGAGGCAAATGTAAGTAGAAGAATGCAGTAGAAAGGGCAGTTTTCTTTCTATGTCACGCTTCCTTGAACAAAAGATGAGTCCAACATGCACAGGATGTGTACATTTGCAGCCAGTGGCTTGAAATGGCAGCTACGTCTAAAGTAACAACATAAGAACAATATGTGTGTTTGCTTAGTCTGAGGCAGCTCTGAGCCTCACTTCCATCAAACAGGCCGGCTTAGAATAGGTGAGAGGGATGACTTCATGTGGTTTGTTCTTCATTGTGTGGCTTTCGTGGGCGTCCTTATACCTTTACATACTGTAACTCCTACCATAGAGACTCTTAGTTCAAATATTTGTAGAGCATTAACATGCATTTCACTTGTCTGCAGAGAGCTCCAGTAGCACCCAGGCCATCAGTGGTGTCAAAATGAGCCTGCAGTAATCATGTGTTTACAAGAATGTAGTCAGTGGGTTCCAAACCTGAAAGCTGTCAGTTATATGCTATTCCCATTAAGCATTAGAAAATCACACGGTAAAGGGTGTGTGTCCAGCCTCCTGTTCATACACGCATGCACTTGTTTTCACATGCAAGCATTCATGTAGGCTTAACTGATTAAGACATGTTTTTAAATGATTTTTATTGGCAGGAGAGAGAACATCTACTCACGTGTGCTGCACACATGGAGGCGCACAAACTCTCCTTTTGTGAGAAATGTCTGCTTTTGTCAACAAGTGTAAATTAATTCTGGACCGCACCGCCACTTTGAGTTCGTCTCCTTCCTGTTTCACACATCAGCAAAGAAACCACAAAATGCTGATTTTGCCCTCAGCTGGGAATTATTATAACGAAGTGAGACAAAGCGCTTCTGTGCCAGCCGCTCAGAAGAGAAGCAACCACGGACCCCCCCGAGGGAAAGCTGGGATGTTGTGACAAGTAGTAAAACCAGAATGCTACATTCAGCCTTTTAATGATCCTGTTCTCTGCAGTATATCATCTGCTGATCGTTTTTTTTCCACCTTTAATTCCTGACAGTGGTGTTATTTCTGGCCACGCAAATACAAAAGGAGTGTCGTCTGGATTCTAGAGGTGTAACTACTCATTAGACTCCAGCTGTTCCGTGTCATTTAAATCCAAATATTTGCACGGGATATTTGCTCAGCTTCAACAACACTTGTCTCTGTGATGTTCAGTGGTACGGCTCCTGACACTCCCTTTTCAAGGCCAAAGCACACAGCAGGACCACGGCTCATATTATATTACTGACCTCAGATGATGGGCCTTTAAAGATCCGCAGGGGGAAATGTTAACACTGCAGAACAAGTTATTCAGACTTTCACACAGATGAGTTTTAAACTGTTCTCTCTGTCAGGAATTTTACAGCAGAACTAATGAGACAGGTATGGAGAGAAGACAGACAAGTAATGCCATCGCACTCGTCTAACAAATACATAAAGCTGCATTCCTGCCTCTGATCACTTCCACTGAAGCAGCTCATTACAGGTGGCCAACCCGGGCGCTGGATGGTTGGATCAGGGTGTGAGGTTATAATTGGTTGTGATGCTAAGATTGTACTTTGATGTGGAGATTTGCAGTGGCATTTTACATGATAAATGCCGCTGATGGGCGTGAGCAGCATGGCATCAAGTGATGTAGAAAAAGGTGGCATGAACTCTCTATCTCTCGAGTTCTTTATCTATATATAAACTGCAGGCTTGTGCAAAGGGGAGCAGACACTGAACTGGTTTTTATTAGTCGTGTTTTAGTGTCCTATTATGACCTGGGTGTGAACAGGGATGTGTTTTACAGCCTTGTCCTGCTTCTGCTTCTGTCAGTTTACAGAAGAAGCAGAAGCGGAAAAAAATGGATTAGGCATTGTTAGAAAAATGACCTACTCTTGGTGGGAGTTTGGAAATGCATGGCTTTAAGGGAATTTTAAACACGCTGCAGGACTGATGTCTATCTCCACTCGTCAAAGTGATGCTAAGTTTACATGCTGTAAAACTCCTTCATGCGTTTAAATGATCAGTGGCACTTTTTCAGCCAGTGGCCGTGAGGCAATCTTTAATCCTCGCAGAACACTCTGCTGCTTCTCTCTGCTTTTTTTTTCTGTTTCTGTCTCCACATGGGCTCCCCACCCATTTCAGCTATCTGTCTGTTCCTGCAGAGACACGGCCACACCTCGCCTTTTGTATTCATCCTCGCATTTCTCTGCTTGTTTGCTTCACATCTGATGAGCTGAATTTGACAGGGAGAAGTTCGAAGATGAGGATCACAAAGTGATTATCTGTTCCCTTCTATGGGGTTTAATTGGCTCTGATCATCCAGCACATGTTCGTGCAATTTTTTTTTATTTTTTTTAAACGTGATTTGCTGAAACTGCACGTGGCATCTCCAGTAACTAATTTTATGGGAGAGTTGATCTTGTGCCCACGCTGATAGGAGGGAAGGGAGCAGGAGGAGAAAAGGCATCAAGGCAGCAGTAAACGCGGTTAAAATGAAGAGTATATGTGCAGAAAACATGCACAGACTTAAGCTTTCAGCAGATAAGCATTGACAATGCTGCATTGGAATTTTTAAAGGGAAATTTAAAAGAGTCCAATTTGTAGCTGCAAGTGAAAGTTTAAGCCATTTCACGAGGTAGTGATAACATTAACAGCTGCAGTGAGGTGTTCAAGTTCAAAAGTTATTACGATTCCAAAGGACAATTATTTTGCACCAAAGCACAGAAATAGTCAGATCAAAGTAAGATGAAATTAATTCATAGAAGATCATCACAATTTAAATTGCAATAGCTGTATTGATCAGAAAAATTGCACTGAATCCCTTGATGCATTCAGCTTCATCTCAAGCTTTCAGTCTTATTGTCTTCTTCGATGGTGCTCAGCTGATGAGGACCAGTTTCTCACATTGCACTTATTTCAGTTACAGGTTTGTTTTTCTTCCCACCTTTACATTTTAATTAGATCTTCGGCGTTCATTCCTTTATCTGATTAAGATTATGATTATGATTGATTTGAATCAACACAGTATTGTTGTTTTCCCACCTAAGAACCACCACTGCTTTGTATATTACCTGTAAGCAAAACCTGTACGGCCGACTCAGGTGTCGCAATCAGACAGCTTATGATGCCGTGTCAAAGCTCTTTTCATTGTCCCAACATTTGTCACTCAGCGCATCAGGTTTTTCTGCATCAACATACGATGTGCTATACGTGTTACTTAGACACTCAGGGAAAGTAAGCGTTGACTTTATTGATTACGCAATGTGACAGCACGTCCCAGGACGGCGTTGTTTACTAGAAACTGTGTGTTGCTTTTGGATGTAAAGACAAGTGAGTTAGGATTCGAAGCCATACTTGTGGTTTTGCCACATGGAGAGAATTTACAGACTTGGTTTACAGTAGCATGCTGCAGGATAAAGACAACAGAAGAGAGACTTAGTACGGAATCGTATAGAATTGAATACAACTTTATTGCCAACCAAGGTGGCAATTGCCAAGTACAAGTGCAAAAATACAATACATAAAATAAAATAAAAAACACTTGCCTTAATATTCAGTGTACAAATGTACTGTTGTTTGGCCAATGTGATTGTTTTGCTCTTTGCTTTAGTAAAACACTTAATTATAAGCACCACACAAGTGGAGCCAATATTTGCTTTAACATTCACTAAATGTTAAAGCTTCTCGACTCAAAGTGCATGAATGCAAAAAGGTGGGAAACATTTTTTCTTTCTTCTTTGTCCTCGTCGCATAAGTCTGTGAACAGTAATGACTCACTGTTTTATTTACTAGGTCAGTGCTGAAAAGGCACCGGGCGGCCATTCAGCCCCCCAGCCTGCTTTCACTGCAACTTTAAAAAGGTCTTTTGTTGCCATTTAGAAAAGGCCAAATGCTGTAGTGTCCCAAAAGGTCAGTTAAGTTTTGCTGAGATTGGTTATTTTTTTCCCTCAAAATATATCTAATGAAAAGCTTTTTTTAAATGAATTGAGGGAAGTGATGGACACTAATGAGGATGGGTTGTAATTGAAGCTTCTGTAACAGGCCCTCTTTGCTTGGTAACATGAGCCAGATGAAAACCAGTTTCCTTCAGAGCTTCCAGAGAGTAGAGGCCAAGTGATACCCGAAACCACACACACACGCACACACACACACACACACACACACACACACACATATCAATCTCTCTGGTAAATCTATATGCAAATTACACTGTGATAATCTGCTACCACATTCCAAGTCCCACAAGTCAACATCCCGAAATTCCATCAGCATACCAGCCCAGATTCAGAGCCTCGGAAATGCAACACACCCACATTCAGGTGAAACAGCGAGTTAATTTGTCACCAACAGGCTTCACTGTCCAGTTTCCAGAACAGAGCTCGTGCTGTTGTTGTCAGCAGTAGGAAGCATCAGGTTGAACAGGTACAGGGGAGGAATGTTTTCCCACCTGTCAAAGAGGTGCTTGAGTGTCATGAAGGATGTCCTCTGTCCTCACTTCTCTCCGACACCCCCACAATAACCTGCCATAAACATCAGCATCGTTTGGATTGTCTGGCATGTGAGAAATCACTAGTTAGAATCTGGGTGTTGTCTAAATGATTGTTGGGGTTGTTGTGTCATTATGTTTTATATCTGGAATGACATAGTGGCTTGTGTCGCCCTATTGTCTGCACTTCCTCCTTCATTTGTATTCAGCATTCCACTTTGTCTTGACCTTTTATCTGACCTTTTATTATATGCATGAATTGTTTCAGGTTGTCTGAGTATAAATACTTAACACTACTAGATTTGCCTAAATGTTTTTTTTTTCCTTTGTCCATAGCTCACTAAAGAGAAGGAACATGGGAAGCTCAATCCTCGTCCTGGAAAGGTGAGTCCTCACACACAAAACACACTCTTGAGTTCAATTCAACCACAACACAGCTGAGATTCAAAGTTCACTTTCAAAGCTGCTTTCGCTGATTAACTTCGTCTGGAATCAGGAAGTGATACCATCATCACTGCAAAGTCTGTGTTTCAGAGGAATCCGCTTCAGCACTGATTAGATGAACAGTGTCCTCTCTTAGATGGCGCCGCTTTCATGTGACGATCTGGAGAATAGACAGGAGACAATGGAGAATATGATGTGTCTATGAGCAGATTAATTTTCTCAGACAGTCGTGGTATTCTCTGATGACGCCCTGAAATTCATTTTAAAATGCCAGCTTGCCATCAGATTTGTTACAGACATCCATGATCCCCAGAGGATGAATCCTAATAACTTCATTGATCCACTGACTTGTCATCTAATGCCATCGTCAGGTCAAAATTTCCGTTTATGACTAAATACTTGCAAAACTAACACCACTCCCATTCACCTCAGCTGTTGTTTCTGTTAAATAACATGACTATAGATACGTGTTTTAAATTAAAATACAGTTCTTGTTACAGATTTTTAATGTGTGATTACATAGTGTTTTTGCAGCAACATTCAAATGCAAAAAATCATTTATTGCTTTCTTTAAATATTGACAAAAATGTGAGAATGTAATATTGCTCTCCTGCAAAGCATCAGAATATTAGTTTCGATTTCAGTCAAAATTAATTAAACCATGCTGACAAACGTAATTGCAGACTTGATTGATCAAAGCAAACTGCAACAATAGTTGTTTAACGGAGGCTTTCTGGTGAATCTCACTGTGGGCCGTTCATGCGGTCTGGCCCATTCATTCACTACAGTGCATTGTTTTTCTTTCAGTTGACACATGTCCTCCCATGAGTTGTTCTCTATTATATAAGCGATTTCATAATCCTTCCTTCTATCGCTTCAGTAGAAGTAGTAGACTGTCTGGTTCGACTCTTTGTTCTCCAGCAGGTAACCAAAAGTGTCTGTGGAATTTCAGGCCGCGATTGAAGCCGTTAAACTACATACCTACTTTTTGCCTATCCCAGGCCGCGCACGTTATTAACTTTTAAATGTCGGGCCTGCTCCTGCATGCAGCCGGCGAACGTACGTTTTCTCACTGAGATTGACCGTGCTGGAGGTGGAGCTGACATTTAGCTTGCGCTGCTGGGTGTTCTTCCACGCTGCAGGGCCTCAGACCAGACCGGACCAAACACGTCCGCCCTGGAGACGTGAACCGGTTTTTTAAGAAGCTA
The DNA here is from genome assembly GCA_037975185.1 of Centropyge bicolor. Taxonomy (NCBI): domain Eukaryota; kingdom Metazoa; phylum Chordata; class Actinopteri; family Pomacanthidae; genus Centropyge; species Centropyge bicolor. The sequence continues at coordinate 13,127,985 of JBBMOC010000005.1, read as the reverse complement.
CTGAAATTGATCCTTAAGAAACAAAGAGCTTTCCATATGTAGACCGATTTTTTGGTATCAATCAACATTTGATATCTCTTTTTTTTTTAACATGTGCAAAATGTCACACTGTTTTTTTCACGTTCAGGATTAAAGCTACTGTGCAGCTACTGTCTCCTTCCTACTTTGTGCACTTGTTGTAGCAGATGTCTTAACAGGGATTTGGCATGAAATTTAAGATGCACGCTCGGATATGAAACTGGCCAAAAGCCACTGGATGATATTGACTCCATTCTTTTATTTCACATTACTGTATAAAGGATTCTTCAGCAGCGCAGGTTCAGTTCTTGCCTGCAGTTATTCATCACTGTAATGTCATCCAGTGTGTCTTTCTCACTGTCCTAGCAAATGGCTTCTGATATTAAAATTTTTAACCATCATACTTTATTTGACAAATATCTCCCTGTGCAAAGCTTCAGATCTGATTATCTTTCCGCATAAAGAACTACAGATAGTCTTATCGAGGCTGCAGAGCTGCCCCGGGGGATGCTGGGAAACTCCCTTCAGCCACACAGCCAGACTTCACTCCTTTGTGTGGAAATGAGCAAAATAGTGAAACTCCTGTCCACGTTTTCTCTAGATTTATATCTTCGACCGGCCGGGCATGTGCGGCCAGAGGATCGAGGTGCGCAGTGATGTCATCGACGCGACGCCGTGGGAGCTGCAGGAGACCATCTCCATCAGGGTGGTCAGAGGAGGGTGAGTGGTTGAACTGCACACATCTGCTAAGTTTACACGTGTCCAAATTTTCCCTTTAGCTGTGTCCTAGTTCAATACTGTATACTACCTGCAGTATAGTAGTAGTAGTAGTAGTATTTTCTGCTTGTTAGAGTATAATGTTTTTGCAACTAGTACAGATTTAACATTTTGTACTAACAGGAAGTGACAAAAGACACAAGAGACAAAATGTTTACTCAAAGATTTAATAGTCTTGTTTTAACTCTTCCAACATCACAGATTAATTTTTTAGCTGTAAGGATTCCTTCATGCAATGCATTGTGGGATAAGTGTACATCATCAGCACACTCCGAAAAGACATCTATACATTTTGTAGAATAGTAGAAGGACTGTTGTGATTATACATACTGTGGTTATTATCTTATTTATTCACTTTCCACAAAAAGTTGATACTCAGTTATTGTCCACAGTGAATTGTAGCTTAGCAGCAGATCTAAATAAGCATCATGCTTTACAGCTAAACTTGAGAACAAAAACAAAATCCCAGTTTTTAGGAACTAGAACCAACATGCACCGATGCAACCAGGCTCATTTTTCCACAAAAGTTATAGCAGCAAAAAAACCCACATGTGGGTCCATTCCTCATGCCACCAACACATATTTGGCAAACCATTAAACACCAGGCTTCCTTCCTTTTATCTGCTTAAAGGTCGACAGGATGACACCTTCGCACCTTGTTTTTCTCGATCCGTGAGGTGTGTAATTAAACACTTGTTTGTCAGAATGAATCTGTCTCTCCGGATGCGCTCGTGGTTGCATCTAAAGAAAACACCTATTGATGCGCTGTGGACTTGCAAATGCCCTCACCTGTTAACACGCCCACGCACAAGCTTAAACACACACTTGCCTCGGATGTGGAATGTTTCGTCGAACGCAGCCAACAGTGGCATCATTGCACTGACACTGATGATACTCTCAGCTCACGCATCGCACTCTGCACCACAGACCAAACAACAGGTAATGCACCAATTAAATAGCTTCAAGTTAGTTTGTCCATTGAACCCAGACTTTCATACGTTAAGAGATTTACCTTGGTCAAACAACATTGTGCGATTTAAAGATTTTATTTTTACTTTTTATTCCACTAAATTTATGTACAACTCTAGTTAATAGTTAAGCTTAGAGTGTGAGTTCATCTCCAGGTCTGAACTCCACCCTCTGCATAATTTAGAATAATGCTAATGAGGTGGGCTGAGAGGGGAGGTGGGGAGGGGCTGAGAGGGAGGAGGAGGGGGTGGGTGGACGTGTGAGGCCAGAGAAAATTGGAGATTCCAGAGTTGTGTGCAAGCTGCAAATTCCACAAGCTCTTTTAGCTTTTTAGTCTAATTAATAAACAGCATAAATGCCACAATCACAGATACGCAAACAAACGCACCTTCAGTCCCTCACGTCGTATCGCCTACCCGGCACTTAACTGCTGTGGGCGTGTGTTTCGTGCTACTGGGTTATCTTGCTGAACTGGAGTCTACAGCTGCTCTCACTCACTGCCACTCATGATTACTGTGATTTGAGGGCGTTAACATTCTTTTAAATTTCATCATGCAAATTGGTCACAGGCGAGTGACACTGTGTCAACATCGGCCTCACAAGGTACAGGATGATTTAGAACAGTAAATTGTGCGTTGAACCCTAAAACAGTTTGTTGGGGCCTCTTGTCATGTTTCAGATGACAGGGATTTCCCCTTTAAACATCTTCAGTGGTTTGATTAAAAATTAGAAGTTTTGCTGAATAGTGACCACGGCCAAGTGACAATAATGGGACAATGTAAAAGTCACACAAGTGCAGTACTGAAATGAGGCTGTAGCAGCAAAACCCCTAAGTGCATTAAATTTATCAATGTGCATTTTATTGCTTGTATTGTTTCCACTTTCAAAAGTGCAATATATATCAAGTGGTCTGTGAAATTTGTATAAACACTGATCAGACATGTAAGGTTCTAACCTCATGCCCTTTCTTTTCCCCGATGTCCAAGATGGGTGCTGTATGAGAAGCCTAACTTCAAGGGGGAGAAGATCGCTCTGGACGAGGGGGACATCGAGCTCACGTGTCCCTTCAACCCTCCGGAGGACCAGAACGGACAGAAGGAGGGTGAGGGGCAGAACGGCGAAACGAGCGAGCGCAAACCACCCAGGAAGTTCATCATCGGATCAGTTCGAAGAGCCGTCAGGGTAAGACGAGTTCACTTCAACTTGTTGTTGTTGGGTGTTGCTCAAAAACGGTTGTCACACACCCTCCTTTCAAATGTGATATGATTCTGATATGTGATAAGGTACAGTGTAAATCTATTTCACCATAGGCTTGAATGTTGTCTCAATACCATTGTTATCTGATGCCAAAAGGCTGAATAACTCAGTGACTGTGTGCTCTTTAACTCAAGAGCACCATCTAGTGTCTAAAGTGGGAATGAGCACCTGTTGTTCTGACATGCAAATATTTTCAGGAGTGAACTATTGTACAAACCAAACATCCAAGTTAAACTGAATATTTATTTCTAATTTCCACTGTTGTAGCTAGCAATGATGGAACAAAATCAAAGCAGTTTTATGTATTTATTTAATGCAGTTTGAATGCTTTTGCAAACATAAACAACTTAGACATAATCTAATATTATTCTGCACTTGTTCACATTTGGATTATGATGTTGTGTCTGTAACTCTCAGGACTACAGTGTCCCAGAAATCAGTCTGTTCCCTGAAGAGAACGCAGAGGGGAAGAAGGTGATCTTCAGAGACACATCCGAAGACGCCAGGATTTTTGGTTTCCCCATCAAGGCTAACTCTATCATCATTAACGCTGGGCTGTGAGTTCAGAATTATGAGAAAACACAAATCACATTTAAGATGCTTTCATTGTCCTCACTCATATCTTCATTATCTTCTCTGCTGCTCAGGTGGCTCGTGTATGCTCATCCCTTCTTCCAGGGTGTACCACGTGTCCTGGAGGTGGGGGGCTACTCCACCCCTGCAGCCTGGGGAGTGGAGCAGCCCTATGTGGGATCATTGCATCCACTCAAAGTAGTAAGTGACACTGTTAGAAACAAAGATCTGCTTTTTATGAAAGTATGCCCCCTGGTGGTTTTCAGTGAGTGAATTTATTTCTTTTTGATCATAGGGTGAACCAAGAGTGGAAAATATGTGTGAACCAAAGGTAAGAAACTGTTGCTGTTATTTTACTGTAGCTGAATCAAAGCATTGAGGCTGTGGCAGCATTGATATGTGACACCCAAACTCATCACCTGTAAATTCCACTTCTCGTCCCCAGATGGTGATCTACGACAAGCCTTACTTCTCTGGCAAATCGAGGACCATAACCACCAACATGAGAGACTTCATGACCAGGGTGGACAGGCAGCAGACGACCTTTATGTACAACGTCGGCTCCCTTAAAGTCTTGGGAGGAATGTGAGTGCCGCTTTGCAATGTTTGTACTGAACCATGCAAAGACATCTTAGGCCACTTTCCCACCAAATTAACTTGTGATTGCGTTATCAACAGAGGGCGGTGCACTTTACATAGTGGTAGTAAACAGTGGCCGCAAGATGGCAGCGTAACTTTTCAATCCCTACCTGAAACCCAATTTATTCTACACATCTACAAAAATGTGACTCTAGAACATAAATGGTTGGCGAACAGTCAGAGTTACAATAAACCATTGGTCAGGCAATATGACGTGACCTAAGCACATGTGCACTACAGACCTGCAAGCTTTTGTTCTGTTATTACAAATATTTGTTTTTATCTAACAAACACTATTAATGGTAAGAAGACGTAGAAGATTATTACGTACAAGAAAAGACAAACTTCTCTGTCTTCTCTTTTCAATCTGTAGAATATAAAACAACCATTGATGTTGTCATGGTTCACACTTTTTTTTTTTTGGCTAAGTAACCTTTGGGGTTGGATTTATTTCTGGTCAAAGTGCACAAAATTAGCTTCACGAAACAGAGCAAGACTTTGGTGGGGGTAATACATGAGGCAGGAAGCACCCAAACAGCTCCCAGGCCAAAGTAATTGTAGTATGATCCAACATGTGTGTTTTTTAACGCTGTGCCTCTCTCTGTTTTCTCCAGCTGGGTGGGCTACGAGAAGGAGGGCTTCCGAGGCCGCCAGTACCTGCTGGAGGAGGGCGAGTACCATGACTGGAGGGTGTGGGGAGGCTGCGATGCTGAGCTGCGCTCCGTCAGAGTGATACGAGCTGTAAGTTTCAAAGAACACTTCAGTGTTCAAGTTCAAGTCAGTAATTGTTAATAAGTAATAATTAAAACGTTTCTAAATCCTCAACCTAAGCAAAAGCGAAGGTGTCCCCTCCCACCGTGTGCAAACTGCACATTAAATGGTCCCAAGACTGTTAATTAATGAGTGAGTGGAGGCTGAATTAGAAACAGCACAACCTTGACTAAACCTATAATGACATTGTTGTTGTAAGGGAAGTTTTCTAACATGGATTTGCTTATGAACAACAATCATTTCCACTCAGACCTCCAGTAGATCAAACAGTCTGTTGTCTGTCTTTGCCTGTTACTGAGTGACACAAGTTGAATAACACGAAAGAGCAACTCAGGACATCAGGATCAGAATTATTAAATCAAGATATTGTTTACAAGAAACATATACAATACATGATTTATGTATAAATGTTGGCTTAAATGTACAATGTACTCTTTACTAGTTTTCAGTGTGATTGCATTCTAACATTCAAACAGGACGTATTTCTTGTCTCTCAGATAATTGTCTTAAAATATGACTGTTGTCTGAAAAAAATTAAAATTCCAGCTGCCTTATGTACAGACTGTTCTTCATGCTGAGGGCTGAGTTAACCCTGTTGTGCTCCCCTGCAGGACCTGACCGACCCCTTGATGGTGATGTTCGAGCAGCCAGAAGAGCAGGAGGAGATGCAGGAGGAGAACACCTTCGAGGTGACGGAGGCCATTCCTGATGTCGAACTGTTCGGGTACAAGACCTCCACCCGCTCCATCCACGTGCTCAGCGGGGCGTAAGTTGACAAATACTATCTATAATATATATAGACTATACTTGCCACTGCTGTTACTTCTCTGCATGAAGCTTTAATACAATAATCAAGTGAACTGTTTCCTTCCAGGTGGATCGCCTACTCGCATGTGGACTTCTCAGGGGACCAGTTCATCTTAGAGAAAGGCTTCTACAACAACTGTGCCGACTGGGGATCTCAGGACAATCGCATCTGCTCGGTGCAGCCCATCCTGCTGGTGAGGAGCGCCGGGAAGACGAGGACACAAACGTATCAGCAAGATTTGATGAGCATGTTGATGTTGATCACGTTTTTTTTGTGCTTTTTAGGCTCCGAATGAAAGCTCAAAGTTCAGGAATGAGGTGAGCATCTTGTCTCAGTTTTGTGTTGTTTAGTGAACCACAGTGAAGTCAAAGTCTATTATACTTTCTGTTTAATAAATAGTGTGTATTAGCTGCAGTTTTATCCCACGTTGATGGGATACTTGGTGTGGCTCAGTTCAGAGAAGGTGTGGCCTGACTTCTGTCAGGCAGGGTTTTAATGTCTCTAATGGCCTAAAGGCATCAGATGGAGCTTTGTAACTTATAAACTATGTTATAGAGGCAATCATTTACCCTGAGTTTCACCCTTTATTTTCTCTTCCTGGTGTCTGTTGCAAGTTCAACTTGAGGTTTTGGCACAAGCGGATTCATGTGCTGTGTCTGTACTTTGTATCATGCTGGGAAAACCCTGTTAAAACTCATCAAAGCACAAGGATGAACTGTTTCTGTCTGAAAGCCACTTGTCACTTGGACTGTTTTATTTGAATGCTGCAAGTGAATTATTAAATAGTAAGTGTACGGCATTGTAAATAGAACTCCAGACAAATGACTCGTCACCAAACTTGAGCTTTGATGGTTGAAAATAAAGAAAATAATTCCTCCGTAGGGACAGCAACATTGCAGCAGTAACAGGTTGCACTGGATGTTTAAAAGGCTACAAGAAAATATAGAGTAAAATAATTAAAAGAATAAAAGACTGCAGACTGTAAATGTCTTAATCTGACTGTTCACTTTCCTTTCCTTTCTCCCTCTGTCAGATCATACTGTATTCTGAGCCAGACTTCCAGGGCGAGTGTCACATCTTCGACTGCAACCAGGAAGCAGTGCCGGACAAATTACTGACCAAGTCCTGCCGAGTGTCGGGCGGGAGGTGAGGAGCATTACAATTATCCAGGGAGAAAGGAAAGAAGGAAACAAGGGGGAAAGAAAGAGGGCAATGAATAATATAATATGTACAAAGGCTGTTAATACAAGGGTGAAGCACGGAGGGTTGTTATGAGGTTAGGGATTAAAAAGCTAATATGTCCTGGCTGACATGAGTTAAAATGAATCTCTCTGTTTCAGCTGGGTGCTCTATGAGGACAAGAAGTTCTCTGGGAACCTGTATGTCCTGTCTGACGGAGAGTACCCCAATCTAACCAGCATGGGATGTCAACCCGGCTGCTCCATCCGTTCAGTCAAGGCCGTACCGATGGTGAGAAAAGGCTCCTATAAAAAAACTGTGCTGCACCCTTCCCTCTGTCTTTCTCTGAACCTCCACCTCTCTCTGTCCAGTCTTTCTCGGTTCCCTCCATCTCCCTGTTTGGCCTGGAGGGTCTGGAGGGCAGAGAGATCACCATGGACACGGAGATCTTCAGCATGGTCGAGGAGGGCTTCAACAACCACATCCTGTCTGTCAGAGTCAACAGCGGCTGGTGAGTGTTCGGCCACGTCCACTTTTGGATTTGCGCAAGTTTAATTGCGTTGCTGGACGTCATAATGTTGTTTTACGATTCTTCTTATGAGTGGAAACTTCTCGTTTTTTTATAGCAGGTTGTTAAAATACATAAAAACGCAGTGAATTGAAAATCATCTCTTAAAACGCAATTGTCCAACGTGATGATAGTCAAAATGTATGATTTGAATTTTGCTAATTTTTTCTCTCTTGCTTTGCAGTTGGGTGATATGTGAACACAGCAACTACAGGGGGCGCCAATTCCTACTGGAACCAATCGAAATCACCAACTGGCTGAAGTTTAGCTCCCTACAGACCGTCGGCTCTATGTTCCCAGTCAGACAGGTTTGTTAACAAGTCATTTTTACAACTTTTCTTTTCCATCGACATGGCCATAAAGCGCACATCTAAATTGTAAAATAAGTATCGTAGACGTCAATGGAAGAATTTCACCTGATGCATGATACTAAGTTTTAACGTTAAGCAAAGTTGAGGATTATTTATTGAAGTCATGCTTTTGTATAAAGAATAATAAAGAAGACATCAGCCTAAACTGCTGTGATTGGTCGGCAAAGACAGAAATAGCATCCGGTAAACCAAACACAAATGCCACATTATAATATTCATATTTAGACTCTGAATGAGATGAATTGGATATTAAATGTGACGATTTGCTTTGAGTGTGACATTCAACCAAGTGCCAGCTTAGTGTAGCTCGGATGGTTTGTAGGCAACGGCAGCAGGGTGTTATTTAACCACATAAAAGAATTGGTAAAACATTGAAGGAGTTTCATGCTTTCTCGCCACTTAAATAACATCCCTGAGATCAAAATTGACACCATGACTAGACAAATCCCTTTTATCCGCAAAATACTCTTTAAAGAGGAGGAAATGATTTCAAACTGCCATAATTCAAAATGAAAAGCCAAACCAATCTTATTTGTTAATCCTTTGATATTTAAAACATGATTTAACTGTGCAGGCTCTTCTAAAAACCTAGATATAAAAACAGTCAACCACATTTTCGGTGTTTTTCTTTCCTCCCGCAGAAGCGCCGCTTTTTCCGCATCAAGAACAAAGCGAGTGGTCACTTCATGTCCATCCAGGGCGGCGTGGAGGAGATGAAATCAGGTCGTGTGGTGGCGACCCCAGAGGTGGAGCAAATGAGCGACATCTGGTTCTATCAGGACGGCCTCATCAAGAGCAAGGTACGGGCTCTGATGTTTAGGTCATTCGACTGTGTGTTAATATTGAGCTGGTCTAATCATGTCCTTTTTGTGCTGTAGATGGCTCCAACCATGAGCCTTCAGGTGATGGGCAACATCGAGCCAGGAGCCAAGGTGGTTTTGTGGTCTGAGACCCGGCAGCCTGTCCAGACCTGGACGGCCCAGATGAGCGGCCTCGTCACCAGCCTCACGTTCCCCGGCATGGTCCTGGATGTCAAAGGTATGAGAGGAAAACATGGACAAACATTTATTAGGATTTATTTGACTGTGTACTTCCCTGGATATGCTGAAAATAAATGGGCAACATAGTTAAGATCATCAGCGAGCAGCAGTTGTCAGACATTTTTTATCGCCAGATCTTGAGGACGGCAGGATTGATCTTTTTATAGATTTCATTTTTGTGCTATTATACATGTGTGTTACCATACAATAAAAAAACTGAAGTGGACAAAGTACTTTAAGTTCCCTCTTAAAAGTAAAGAGTGGAGTTTGATCACTCATTTACCTTCAGTCCTTTGTTGTATTGCCATATTGTCTTGATTAACTTTAACTGGTTTGGCTCAAATTTGAGAATCTCTTAAGCAGATTTTCCTAAAATAATGTTACTTAATTTAAAACAACAGGACCATTATGTAAAAATACTCTATAACAAGTTTGCATTCAAAATGTAAAAACTGTTACTTTGTTCAACTAGAAAGGTAGTTGGTTTTTTTAACATGATTATTTTCCTTTTCTTCAGGTGGCAAAACGTACGACAAAGACCACGTGGTGATTTTGCCAGAGAACGAGGAGAGGCCGAGCCAACAGTGGGAGCTCGAGCTGCTGTAGCCTCTCTCCACTAAAACTTCCTCAGCAGTGCAGCAACAGTGCGTCTCCTTATGACTGCAGAATGACTTCCTAAATATTCTGGGAACCAACGCTGCCAGTGATGTAATTTATTTCAGTGCCTCCTCTAGTATGAATATTCTAACAGCAAAAATGCAATGAAGCAATAAAAGCCTGGAAAAGCTGCAGCAGACAGTTCGGTGCTTTGCAAAGTTTTGTTAGTTTTATGCTCATGTCCTGAAATTATTCCATTATTCTGAGTCTGATACTGATTCTTTATGCATTGACTTCAAAATAAATAAATAAATAAGTGCCTTGACCTGCTGTAGAGAACGGGTCATCACATGAGTTGGAAATCAAGCATCAATGTATTTTTGAGAACTGCCGTATTTGAACGCAGCACGGACTCATTCATATATCTATATGTGGTTTGACCTCTTCAGTGCGTTCGATCTTTACCTGATGTTATATGTGATCAATTTGAGTATTCAAATGAGAACCTCCTTGTTTTTTATTATTCCAGGCTCATGCAAATTTCCCGACTGTACAAGCACTTGCAGTTGATGCTTTCATGACTTTGTTTACAAGGAGCGAAGTCAAGTTTCTGTTGCATCTGGAGCAATCAGCCAGTGGCTGCCGATGCCTGATACAGATAGAATGAAGAATGAAGCCAAACGAATGCGCGGCGTGCAAGAAAAGCATGCTGTGCTCTTTAAATGTATTTTTATTTTTTAGATGTATGTATCAATGTTTGTGTTGTGGGAAGTGTTGCAGTTATGTATGAGTGTATCACATTGCATTGTGCAGTGCCATGAAATGGGTTGTGTGTGTCCAGGTATTCGATTTTATCGTGTTTTTTGTTACAAGTGAAATTTGTTACACGAAAAATGTGCGAATGTCACCTGCATCGGCTACGTGTTAATATCTGATGCAAAAGATGAGATGTAAAATGTTCTGTAAGAGGGAGTGGGTTTAAAATGTTGAATAAAGTTGTTAAATAAAACAAAGCTCACTGAATTATTTCAAAAAGAACCTTGAATAATATATAGATGTTTGTGCACAAAAAACACTTAAACCATCAACTACAAACCAAATTTCAACATTTATCCTGATGTCTTTGAATTAAAATTGTCGTGGGTTCATTTTAAACTGAGCAAACAGCATCTTCAGTTTATACTATCAAGAGGCAAAATGCAGTTAAGTTTTCTTTTGAAAAGAAAACATTAATCCAAGAGGTCACAGACATGTTCAGCTCTGACCAGCCTTCATCACACGTTTCCTTTCAGATCTGATTACAAGAAAAAAAAAGATCTGTAAACTGCAGCTATAGTGATCATGACATTATGGCTTTGCCTTCAGTTTAATAGACTATTCATTCACACTGCCCATCAAGGCATTCATCCATTCATGCTTTCATCTATTTAGTTTCACAGCCTGTTTGAACTGGGTGAATGGTCAGGGTCATTTTTTAAGTATTTATATCAATAATGTCTTTCTGAGATGCAGCAAGCCGACAAGAAGGACTCGAGAAAAATGGAAACCACTAGTGCTCCAGTATTTATATTCATTTCTGTTTATATTAATGTCTCATTTTGAGATTATTTACAATTATTTAATTACAATTATTATTTAATTATTTAATTAAATTAAATTAATTACAACCATTAATTAACAAATTACTCAAAAGAAGATAGGCCATTTTGACACATTTGTAATCTGACTTTCTTTGTATTTTTGATTTGTGTGCTTCCCTTCAGTGATGCGCACTCTTACACTCTCATTTATATTATTTGTTTTTATGTAATTCCAGTTGAAGTTTTCATCACTTTCCCTGCACTTTGACTGCTTTCACTTCTCACATCACACATGACAGCTGGCATCAAAACTGATTTTCACCCTTCTGCTGAAATTTGAATTTCCTTTCACCACTTACACATCAGCTGACAGATCAGCTGCTTTTGTCTATTGTTCTTCAAACAACACTTCAACTGCTTTCACACCTGAAAATTCAACTGCTTGCTTTTTAAATGACACTCAGCCTTTACACTTAAATAAACACTTAATTTATTCAGTGCTTAGACTTAAACTTCAGTTTCTTTCAGTACTTTAACTTCCTCAGAAAAAATAGCCTTTTTTAGCTCAAAATTGTTTAATTTTTTTTTTTGTTTGTAATTAATCTTGAGCATAGCAAACTTTAAACTGATATGACCACATGACTGGTGGATTCAGGGGGGTGACTAGATGCCGTCTTTGATTGTACCTATGATAGATAAAGGACGATCAAGTGACATCTACGGTGGCCCAATGAGTCCACCTGTGTCCAAAAGTCAAAAGAGCTGCTGCTGTAGATGAGCATTGTTTGTAATGCCCACACAGATCTGTGGGTGAACAGCAGGACTGAACAGGATTGGTGTCATTTTACAAATAGTTCCACTGGATTTTTTCAGCGTGACACACAAAAATTGATATGACCTGTAATTTCTGCATGGTTAGTTTAAAAGTGCATGTGATATGCTTCTCTCTGCCCTTTCTTTCTCTCTCGACTGCAGGAAAGAGAATTTCTTGGAGGATCAGATCGCTATCACTGGCAGCCACAAATGCAGGTGCTGAAAAGCCCTTTTGTCAGCTCGAGTGACACAATTTAGTTTTCAGGACCATCAGGTTATACATGAGCACGGCAGCTTTAAAAAAAGATTACCCTGAAACCAGAGTCCCCCCCCTCACTGTCAGAGATAACTTGCACGTTGCCTGGTGGGTTTGTCTTTCTGCTCTATCTTGGTGAAAAGCTGTAAAATGGCAAAGCTGAAGACCTCAATACGACTACACTCTACAATTAAGGTGGATGCACTGACACAACTCTTCACTGTTGATTCATTTGTGCTCATTTGTGAGAATTATGGTCGTCTGGTCATGGAACAACAAAGGTCACCTGTAAACAAACCGGACCGTCTGGATTCCTCCTCTCGCAGGGGCTGTCAGTATTTAACAAGCGTGTACCGTGTTGACAAAGCCGTGAGGACACTGAGCACTGATTGGTCAGCTGCGTGATAGACAGCCAGGTGGGTGAACTGCAGCGGGTGTGGCACAGTGGAGGTGGGACTGAGATACAAGGAGATACAGACAGGCTGTAAAAGGAGAGTTGTAAAAAAAGTCCACACCTTCTTGCAACTGCCACAGCTTTCTGTTACAGGTAAGAAAAATAATTCACTCAAGATTTTGTATGAAAATGTTATACTTTTGTTTATCATTTTGGTTCTTTATAAAAACTCACTGTAATATAACTGTTGTATGTTTAATGAAACTGTCATCAAGTGATTAATTGAACAGATATTTAAATTCAATTGACTTAAGATTTCCATTTATTACTGTTCATATCAGCAAATTGGATGCAATTATATATCATTTCTATATTTTGCTCATGTGCTTGTGTGGTTTACTGTCATTTATGTCTCTGCATGTGTTTGGACCATTTGTCTCTTACTCACATTCTTTTGCTGCAGGTAAAACAAAGGCATGGACCCTGATTACTTCAAATCTTATGTAAGTAGACTTTTTCACCACCTATCTTCCATTTGTTTACCAAGACACCACATTTGTAGATACTAGAATCTGCTGCATGTTTTCTCCAATTATCTGCATACCTTTAACGTCACCATGATAAGTCGAGGCTTGCTGGAATGCAGCAATGTGAGCCCATGTTGAGTTGAATGTAAAGAAACTCAAATAGGATTTTACTAACTCATCTCCTGCAAAGCTGAACGGGATGTTTGAGAGTTAGCTGTACAGTCCCAGCGTTTCCTGTTCAGCACTCCATCTTCCCTGACTATAGTAGCAGAAGGAAGTGTAGGCATTCTTTAAATTCTAACATGATGAAACTGACTTCGCTCATCTTCTGCCAACACCTTCATGACATGTTTGCGTAAATCCATTATCATCTTGTTTCACATTCCACTTGTTTCCTGCTGCTCGGTTATCAAATTTTAGACACGCCCACAGTCAGGATTTATGCATCTTGCTTCTGTCTTTTGAGGATTTTTTTGTGTGTGTGTCTAAACTTTTATGTGTCTCTCAAACAGGAGATGTCTTGGGGAACCCTTGGAACGGTGCGACCCTTCTCCAACTTCCACCCTGACCGGGATGCCATTGAGATCCAGGCAGCGCTGGAGAAGAAAGGTGCTTGTGCTAATAGGTTAGAAGTGGTTTGAAAAGCCGGGGTGGTGTTGTCGACCAGGACTGATGCATAAAGGTGCATTCAGCCATTCTTTCTGTGTTGCCTCTCAACATTCCCCCCCATCGTAAAACACTCAAAATGACTGAAATCGTTTTGTACCTGCTTCAGATGCGGCGACTCTGGTGAGGATCCTGACCAATCGGAACAACGCTCAGAGACAAGTCATCGCCAACACGTTTGAAGAAGTAACACAAAAGGTAAAGAAACAAATGGGCTTCTAGTTGAACATAAAATGATCCATGTTATGCAACACAACAGAATGGCAAAGCGATAATACTGTATGTCACAAACGTGTGTGTTTGCTCGTCTCTAACTAAAGTGTTTGCTGATCAAACATCATTGGGTTTGGACACACCTGTGTTTAGAGAGGGAGTATCAGCCATGTTAGCTGACATAATGTCACAGTGTGTGATAGGAATTAATGTGATGCTGCGCTGTTGTATACAAACTACAAGGGAACAACTACTATTTCTTCACAGTAGTTCATTTTGGGTTTGGCAGTTCTTCACTAGAAGTGTTTTCCTTTACAAGAGGAAGTGATAGTATCTGGTTGACACATACTTTCACGCTGTCACTCTGAGGTCAAACAGTGAGGAATTCCTTTTAAGTTGCATCCGTATCAGAGTATCTGAAAAGAATTTGCATTGTGAGTTTCAGTTATGTTTGACATTTTAATGGGTTGACTGGCTTTTGTTGAGTTGGTTCACTGCTGCATAAGTAACCATTGTTACTATTTCATTTATACAAGTTTTATTCAGATTTATTGTGTTCCATTAATTTCTTAAATCAAAAAAATCTTAATCGGCATGAATGTTGATGTTATTGCTAAAGCTCAATTACATATTATAAAGTATAGAAGGTGACCCATATTTTTAGATGTGTTTGTTCTAAGTTGCAGAAGAAGAATACTTTATTAAGTAAAGCATGCATTCAATTTAAATACACATACACACATGCACAAACAGATACACATCTATTAGTGCCCTGAGCAGTTCTGGGTTCAGTGAACATGAACTGGCTGACTGGCTCGTGCTGGACTTGAACCAGCCACCATCCAGTTTCCCAAAGACTGAGCTATTGCAGCAGCAAGTGTAGCGAGTAATGTTATGGATTCCAAGTCAATATATTTCAAGCACTGATTTAATTAGAGTAGAAGAATTATTCTACTAAGTTTGAGATGTGTGTCTATATGTTATAAAAAATGCATTTACAGTGGCCATTGATGAAGATGTACAAGTCAAATACATGACTGTTTCTCTCTGATGTGGCGCATTAACAGTCAGACAGAAGCAGAGACAGTGAATGACCATGTTTCTTCTGACTGTGTCCCAGGACCTGGCAGCTGCTGTGAAGAAAGCTCTGGCTGGAGATGTGGAGACTCTGCTGCTGGAGCTGTTGATGCCTCCTCTGCAGCATGAGGCTCATCGTCTGCAACAGGCCATGGCGGTGAGTTAGAGTTTGCCTACATAGTTCTTGTGTATGTGTGTGTGCAGGGATTTTACCTGTCTTTCATGTGTGTATATGTGTGTGTGTGCAGGGTATAGGCACAGATGAGGAGACTCTGCTGGAGATCCTGTGCACACGATCCGGACAGCAGCTTCAAGAAGTTAAGGCTGCATACCAAGATTGTAAGTTACACTTTTCTAGTCTTTCCTCCAAAATATTTTGATTGATTTTTGTAAATATTAAAATTAATGTTGTCCTGGTATTGATCATATTGTTTGTGTGTCTTTTGGCAGTGTATAAGAAGGACCTGGAGAAGGAACTGAAAGGAGAAACCAGTGGAGACTTTGCGAAGCTTGTTGTGGCTTTGCTGAATGTAATTTGAGTGTATTATTACTTTACCATGACTTTTAACCTCATAAGTAAAGTGAGCTCACTGCAGTGATGCTTTCATATCATTAAAACTGTTTGTCTTGAATATGAAATAACTGCGATGCCTTGAAGTTGCAGATAAAAGTCTTTTCTCTTGTCTCCAATAGAAAGAAAATATTATCGGTGGAGTTCGAAGAGACATTGAGGTATTATTTTCCAATGACACTTTTAAGCACACATGTTGGGGCTAGGTGGATGCAGGAGCAGTTTTCTCTAGTATATTTTTAAATATGATAAAATAGTTGCAATTTACACTAATTCCTATGCTTTATTGTTGTGTATTAACCAGAGATGAAGTTTTGGCTTGTGCTGACAGACACTGATCCAGCTGTGAATTTGGAACGATGTCAGTCTTAGCTAAACATTTTCCAGTTTTTATTATGTGATCAATACATTCTCATATGCTTAAAATATTTATTATAAACCTGGGAATAAAGGGTGTTCTTGCACATAAATATGTCAAATAAAATGAATTTGCCAGAGAATCACTCATTTTTCATAACATCATCTTCGGTCTCACTCTGGCACTTTGCTTCCTTAAATATGTGTTTCTTATATAAGCTCTCATCCTTGCATGGAGATGTATTGTAAGTCAGACATGTCTGAGATTTCACCTCTGTCTGATTGTGTTTTATTGCTTTTATTCTTCCAGTCTCTCTCTGCCTCACTAAGTGGGAAAAAAGCTGATGCAGCACCGTGGATTGACATACTGACCTGTAGAGACTCCGACCATCTCAACAAAGGTGATGAGGCCGTCACATGTTTTTCTTCCACACTTGAATTTGAACATGAATCTTTATCTGCGTTAGAAAGTCTTCACTGTTTCAGATTTGCACATGCTCATTCTTTCGACCTTGTTCATCGCTGACAGTGCTGATCGGACTGGAGATGGAGAGTGGACAGATGGTGGACGAGGTTCTGGAGAAAAAGTTTACAGGAGACCTTCGACTGGGTTTGAAGGTTTTAGGTAAATATGGTTTGAGATATTAGATGAGACATGAATGTGCACTGCCCATGTTGATCAGTTTCTGATATCTCTTGATATATATGTTGTGACAGTGCAGTGCATTCAAAACCCTGATGTCTACCTCGCCAAAAGACTTACGACCATGAAGGTAAGAAGCTGTCATCTTTCACTTTGTTTTATTCTGATGATTGATGAAGATGATTAAATGTACTGTGGCTGAATGATGGATGGATGAAGTCATTGATCACTGGCTTTGTCAGTATTAGGACTGTGTTCCTTAGCTTTATATATACTGCTGCATTTCATTCATGACAGAAATTTAGTACAAGTCATACAATCGTGAACCCTCCACATTCTGAATTTCGATGGCAGCAGCATGTTTCAAACAAGTTGGGACAGGAGCAACAAAAGACTGTGAAAGTTGTGGACTGATCCAAAACACCTGTTTGGATCATTCCACAGGTAAACAGGTTGATTGGTAACAGGTGGTAGTGATCATCATGATTGGGTATGAAAGACTCATCCTGGTTGTTCACAAGCAAGCATGGAGAGAGGTTCACCATTTTATGAACACATGGTTGTATGAAGGAGATTAATGAATGGACTTTGTAAAACTGTTGTCAGCAAACACCATTTCAGAATTATTGATTGTGTTTTTTTGTTTTTAGATTTTACACTGCGTCCCAACTTATTTGGAATCAGGGTTGTAATATGACCAATACGCACATACTTACCTTTATTTTAGGGAAACGTATCCTGGATAAAAAACCAACAACAACAAAAATAAATATTCATGAAACTATATGAATTACTTTGCTTTTTTCATGTTGTACATAATATGGATTATAATAATTACTCTAAAGTCTGTGTCCAAACCCTGGCTGAAAAGCAGGTTGAAACAGCTTCATCTATAAATTGTGCTATATATAGATACATTTGCCTTTTGAGCAGAGAAAACCTGAACAAAAACTGAACCAATTACAGGTGAACATGCATGATTTTACACATGAAAGAAATCTCCCTAACACTTCAAAACCCTTCACTCTTTCAGACACCACTAGTGCAGGGGATCATGGTGTCTCACTGCGAGGAAGATCTGCTGTCTATTCGAGTCGCCTACCTCAAATTAACAGGCACTTCTCTCTACACAGCTCTGCAGGTGAGTCACACACACAAGCTCACAGTCTTTTTTGTCCAGTTATTTCACAAGAGTTATTTCTAAATTGCGAATCATATTTTCATCCTTGTGAACGTGTGAACTTTTCCAACAGAGTCACTTCAAAGGGGATCATCTACAGGCTCTGCTGGCCATCTGTCGATCAGAAGATTGAACAGAAAGTTTTCTCCCTCCTGAATCCGTCTGTGACAGCACAAAAATAAACTTGATGTTCTATTGCTACTTTTCATGTTTTATCGACTCTCATTTAATAGTATGTTTTGCATATGCTTGGTGATCTATTTTCAATTCTTCCTCATCCCGATGTTGCATATACATCCAGTCCAAATGGGACTTATGAACAGAAAACAAAGGCACCATTTCTCTTTTCAAAAGTAAACTTTATTAAAACATTCTTTGACTTTTTTTCTTAATGTTATAATTTTAGTGTTAAAATTGGGAGTGAAGAGTGCAAAACAATCAATTTTTAAAAAATATATACTTGAGTCTGAATTTTCTCTGGTAACACGAAGCTCAAAGACTTTCCAACACTGAAATAAGTAAGCTCTGAGTCTACACACACACACATATTAGTAGCCTCAGTCATCACATCACTTTCTCAATACCAAGTTATTGATGCCACACAGAGTAAAAATCCATTATATTACACTTCTCTAGCTCATTAATATACATAGTTAAGTGAGGAACAGGATCTGTAAATGTAATGCATATTGTGCTGTTCATAAAAAGCTTTGGATTCATCCTGGATTTTACTCAGCCCCTTCTTTTGAGTGCATCCGCATTCAGTTCAACTCAACCTTCATTCGCACTCATAAAAGTTGACACATTGAGGAACAGGAGTCTCTTAGTCCTTTAGGGGAGTTCTGTAAGTAGCTGGTCAGGGCCAGAGCGTGTAGAGCAACAACGGCAGGACGGAAAACAGCAGAGAGGCTTTGTCTTCTGTGCCTCCGCTTGTGGTGCTGGGTATAGTGGTAGCAGTGATCACAGCCGTAGCCACAGTAGCATTGGTCTCAATCGTAACATTGGTCATGAGTGGAGTGGGATCTTCGGTGACAGGTGTGGTTGGAGGGTCGGCTATAGTTGTAGTTGTTGGGGCGGCTGTAGTTGTAGTTGTTGGGGCAGCTGTAGTTGTTGTAGGGACGGCTGTAGTTGTAGTTGTTGGGGCAGCTGTAGTTGTTGTAGGGGCGGCTGTAGTTGTAGTTGTTGGGGCAGCTGTAGTTGTTGTAGGGGCGGCTGTAGTTGTAGTTGGAGGGTTAGCTGTAGTTGTCGTAATAGTGCTTCCTTCCGCCTGATGGAGAATATCGAATGAACATTTTAAGCTATAGTTTTACTTGTTTTCAAACGAATTTGTCCTATAAATCCATTTATATTATAATACATTACCACAAATAAGTACAGCTTTTAAAAAAATGAGGCGTCGTGAATACAGTTTCTACTTGGTTTCAGAAAATCCTAATGAGCATTTGTGCAATTAGAATAAAGCATCTCTAAAACTATGATACCATGATATAAAAAAATGCATTTGATGACTTAGAAGACAAGTGCACAAAAAACCTCCACAGGGATAATAATAGTACAAAAAAATATATAAGTATATGTTTACCTTTTCTAAAGCCAACAGAGCCAGAATGCAAAATCCCAGAGTCAGTATCTTCATGGTGGAGAGTGGAGGAGGCAGCGATGCACCAGAAATGTGGCTGAAGAAATGCACAGAAAGCAGGCTGATGCTCTTTATAGCGCCGTGAAAGTTCTCCCTCTGCAAACCTGCTCTGCTTCCACTTTCCTCTGGGAATCTGAACAGAAAACTTTTGTCCTCGCTTTTATACAAAAATATCACATTTTGCGAGGGGTGGGTGTGAATTTATGACGTGCAGTATAACCTGACCCCGGATCCAGGAAGTCAGATTCATCATTCACCAGTTTATGCTGTTCTTTTTTTCCCTGGTACTAAAAATATATAAGGTAATAAATTCACAGAGTTAAAGAAATTTCTCTGGTTAGTTATAAGGAAATATGAATTCCTATAATATCATAAAATTCTCTTTAGCTAACCACTCACAAACATATATGTTATCATACATCATATATATATTGAGGGCAATAATGATGGACTGTTTCTTCACTGTGATGTTTACACCTGGTTTACAATTTTAAAAACACTTCCCTGTTCTTACATACGAGTCAAAGCAGATTTATGTTTTCCCCCTGACTTGTTCCTCCTAGTGGATAATTGACAAGGTGATAAACAAATAGGTTTCAGTGTCATAGCAGAATGTTGCTCAATAAAGGTCAACGGTACGATTTTATTCAGAAGGAAATATCCTTGAGACATCACGTGCCACAGACTATAAACTCCTCTGAAAGATTATTAGCAGTTTAGGGCTTTTTGATTTGCACCTGCTTTGCCAACGTCTCGCAACACCACACGACCTGTGGTTGTATTCTCACACAGTGCACAGAGAATAACACAGAATAACCCCAGTGTGAGGGGTTCTTGTTGCTTCCTCATAGCTTTTCTCATAACCTCATTATGTTTGCATTATGAGACTTCAGAGGGCAAGACGTCACAGATTTTAGCTTCAGGTCATAATCATAATACAATGTTGTTATAATATACTTAATGCCTTGAGAAGATTAACTCAGCAAGTTACTTTTTTCTTTCATTATTTTTCTTTTAATTTTATATCTGCTTTTGCAAAGCTAATAATAACGTACGGTTCATCAACCAGCTGGAGGCTCCACCGGGACCAGAAGCACAAAAGCATGAATGACACTTTTGTGCAGCTGCTGACTCACTTATATGTAATTAATGGTTTTCACTCTTTTATCTTTTCCCTACTGTAATGAACATAATAAGATAAGATAAGATAAGATAAGCCTTAATAGGACAGCCTACGAAACAATTTGCAGTAATGGTACTACGTGAGCAAAGTTATTATCTGAAAAAGATAAAATACATGAGCTGTTTTAAGGGAAATACAAAAGGAGTTGATGTGTTGAAGATGTGTTGTGGTCCAATATTTGGGTGTTGGCTCCGTGTTAATGTCAAGAGAGACAACAAAAGCTTGTGTGAACCGTCTCTTTTGAATTATCTCCTTTACCAAATACTATCTCTCGAATCATCCTGTTAGATACGACAGATCAAGCATGTCATATTTTATAGCTTTTTTGAAAATCTCTTTCATTATTTGACTTTTATATTTTCAAAATGCAAAATGAGAAAATTATTTGTACTCTTTTTCACTTAGTCAGCATTTATTATTTTTTGGACATACCAGGAAAAAACAAATACTAGTGTACAAGCAATTATACTAATCCATTCACACGGAAAAACTGCTTCAAAGGTCAAAGGTCAACACAAGCACTGGAGTGCGATGTGTCTGCAGATAGAAACGACAGTTGAGTCATTGATTTATATTGTATATATATGTAATATGATTAAATACATATTGTTACACTGGACAATAAATAGGATTAGAGTTTGTACAAAGTGTAAATGTGACCCTCAGATACAGATCAGGAAGCAGAAATCTCTTTTTGATTCACAGACATCTGCTCCTTCCTTCACATATCGATGCAGAAAGGGATTCACATCTGTCTCTCTGTTGTCTGTTAGTGAAATAATAAGCTGGCTCTGTCACTATGACTCTCTAATCATCATAAACCACAGTTTTGTACGACGCAGACGACTTAAAATTCATTTCCTGAAACAAGTATACTAAAATAATTTACTGAATAGTGCTGTTTTTTAAGACTCACTCCAGCTCTGCGCCTCAAGGGGGCGCTCATGGCCAAAGTGCATGAAGGACGAATGAGCCGAACAGCAGAGAGACAGAGGTGAAGATGCTGCTCTGTCCGTTCTTCGAGGGGGTCGTGCCACCCTGGCCACCGCCGCCCGGCTCCTGGGTATCGGTTCCTGAGGAGCCGCCGTTGTCGTTGTTGCCGCTGTCGTTGCCGTTGTTGTTGTTGTTGTTGTTGTTGCTGTTGGTGGAGTTCCTATCGAATGGCCGGGTTGAATTGACAGTAGCAGACATTGGCGTCACTGTGTCCTGGAGAAGAAGAAGAGACAAAAGAGACTCATGACATTGTATTTGTGATATTATGTACATTGTGATAAAATACATTAATGCAATAATAAAGAAAAATGGAAGGACACTGACAAATGTTGACATTTACCTATGAGTGTTACTGGAATGAAAATAGTCATTCATGCACAATATTAGAGCTTTTTGTGGTAGAAAATTTTATCATTTAGCACAAAAAATCTGAATGAAAAAGAGGCTTATTTAGATTTAGATTACCTTCATACTAAATCTACATCTCCCTCTCTATCAAAGTCAATGAATTTTTTTTTTTTTTTACCGTTGCAAGGACAATTCCCAGCAGACACAATGAAAACAGCCCCAGGACGATGTACTTCATGTTGGATGAGAGTCGATTTCCTCTTGAAGACACCTGGAGATTTTTGTTCAAACCTCAAAGTTTTATCAGCTCTTCAGTCCAATATATTTTCTTTGTAAGGTCTGGATGCACTTGCGTATCCTCGCAGAGAGTCTTGGTTTTATAAAATGTGTTTTCCTCATCAAGGCTACCCTTTTATAAGGTATTCAGATTTTTCACCTGATACCTGTTTCCATTCAGGAAGCCTGGCCTCAGTCTCCACCCTGGCCTTGGACCACAAATGCAAAACCCCATAGTGAGCCAGCTGAAATCAGTCCAGATATGGATGTAAGAGATACCTCGTCTCTGCTTTTGTTCGGCAAAGTGCCTGCAACCACTTTGCGGCAGCTATTTTGGTCCTTTTGTGGCTTATGAATTCAGTAAGAAACTCACTGATTAAGACCTAAAGATAATTAATATCTTGAAGTTTTACACGAAGCAGAATTCCTCATTAAGTTAAATCAGTACTTTTGTGACTTTTGTCAAAAATGGAAATTCAGTTCATCTTCAAACATACAGCACATTTATGGAAATTTATCAGACTGAAATTTTCAAAATTCATCGGTTACATTCAATATAAAAAGTCTACATTCACCATAGCCATTTTGTTGTTGTTTTAAATTTGTTAGATATTTAGCTGTAATGTGGTTTCAAATTGAATTGGTTTTAAATTCCGTATTTGTTTTCCCTAAAGTTAAAGATATGCTCATTATGTTCCACATGCTGTACAATCCACCAATAATTATACAGACAAACTGAAATACACTGGTGTCGTTTCAAAACTCGTGAGAAAGAGTGACAAAAAGAGAAAAACAAAGCGAAACTAAAAATGTGGCTCAAGACAAGCAGCCTGAATTTGAATGAGTATCTAAAGAAACGAGCAGCATTTGCATCAGCATTAGTAGAGCTGATGTTCTCACAGGATTCATCCACTTCTACCGAAATTTCTTCCAAGAAGTTCGTACCATTTCCTCCACAGTCTGTAATATGTTTTATTAACTCTATATGTGTTTTTAACAATATATTTAGAACCCAATGGCAGTTCAACAACTGTTAAAACATGAAAGAGAAATCCTGTGTTTGCTGATTAAGATTTGACATCTGAGTCATGGGATTATACAACATTTATTAAGATCATGTGGAACAGTCTTGGTTAAAAGTGGAATAGAGCTCAGAGCGAACAAAGCACTTCATAGCACTGACATGTGTAACACTCACAGTAACTCCAAAATGTACACTGGGGAAAATTTGTGATTTTTCTTTTTTGGTTTTACACTTTCAGTCTCATGCGCTGTAGATCAGAACAGAGATCACCGGCACCAGTAGTTGACTGCAGGACCCGAACAAAGAGGCCGACCCTGCATTTGTCGTCGTAGCTGAAGTTTTGGGGGTGTTAGTCCCGGCACTCCCGGCTTCAGAGTGCCGAGTTGTGGGTAAGGTGTCTCCAAGCCCCTGTGTTGCATTAGAGGAGGCGGTGGACTGGTGTGTTGAAGTGTAGGTGGTGTTGGGGTGAGCCGAGGCGGAGGAGGCGGCAGGTGCCCTGGTGGTTGGGGTGGTGTGACTCTCGGAGGCCGTGTTAGTCGAGGCGTGGCCGGGCGTTGGCGTGGCCGCTGCCGTAGGTTGGGTGGCTGCTTCGGTGGTGTTGCTGGTTTCTGTTGAATTCGTTACAGCTTCCTGTTAAACAGAACGACAGTTTGCATTGCACAAGAGATAAGTCAGTATGTTTATGTTGAAGGTTCAGTTCACTATAATAAAACAGCATGTGCAAACATATCTCACTTACTTACTACTTACTATCTCACTACTTTAGTTTACTCTAGTTTTGGTTTCATTTGCTTTGGCTTTGATAATATTGATTATTTCCACCTCCATCCCAGTACAACAGAGGTGAATACAATTTCATTTTTGTGGTTCTTCAAACAATAAAACATCTCTTTGAAGCAACAATGTCCATAGATATTTATTGTTATTCCTATTTTATATACTGTCTTATGTGTCAGATTTGGAGTGAGGATGTGTTTAGCCTAGCTTAGCATAAAAACTGGAGCCATGGGCACTGTCCAAATAAAAAATAAAATACTACCCACCAATGCTGTTAAAGCTGTCTTATTAACGCATCTATCTTGTGTGTTTCATCCATATGTGAACAGAAAATGGAAATAAATATGATTTACATAGATATGTTGAAAATATATTTCCCAATGTATAACTATTCCAATAAAATACACACTGCTACTGGTATCATGTCAATATCTTCCATTGCATTGGGGAAGTGGCAGAAAAGGCGCAGACCTGTTTAAACCTGGACAAACAAAACCAGAAATATCTGCACCTGTAACATCCGTAAATCATCCCTTTAAGAGGTTTAAAACAATCTGTAAAAGATCTGCAGCGCTTATCACTGAGCTAAACTCTCTTTCCATCCTCTGCTCATCTCTTCCTTGACTCAGCACCAGCTTATACTGTTATTATTTCCTGCCCGTTGCCGTCAGCTGATGCCACAGATAAAGCCGCAGCACAGTGCGTCTCTGTGCCGGCGACAAACCATCAATCACACCATGCAAAGGTCAAGCACCTGCTACCCCAGCTCGACACATGAAGCATGAAGACATTAATCGCACTTTGCATATTGCTGTGATTGGATAGATGTCAGCAGCGCACGTCAGCCTGCCACACATTGTCCAATACAGTTTATTTGCATCTGTCTCTTCTTTGTGTTGCATCTCCCTGCTCGTCCAAACCTGAGCTTTATGTGTCCTGATAGGTCATATCTGGTTTATCTGGAAACAAGAGCACTCCCAACGCTCCCTCCAGAAGAAAGGATTATTGAGAGCTGACAAAGTAAAGTAGGTCTATTATATTCAGTTTCACGGAATTGCAGCAGTGGAGGTGCTATAAATAAATTTCCCCATAATTACGCAGATGTGGGACATTTGAAATTTGACCTTACAAGTTTGGTGACACAAAAGCTTAATTAAATCCATTGACTAACCCTCATGATAACGTTAAAATATGACATGCTTTTTGAAAAATAAAGTTAAGTGGTTACATGTAAAAAGCCAGTTTTTCCATTATTAATTTACACAACATGATTAATTGAGAGAGTCATTGAAGTGTTCAGAAAAAATAAATCCCAAACAGTTTCTTGTTCCTCTAACTAACTTCTGACTAATGTTTCTAAAGTCAAGACTGAATGTATTTTTTAATTCTCATGATTTTAGTCATCATTTAACACTTGATTAAGCGTTCCATATTAAATACAAGAGGTATTTTGTCCTGAGTAGGAAATACAGTGTAAACAGAAAAATACGCCCTCTTGTTGTGCTAAAATAAAACCCTATTTCCCTCCATTTGCTTACACTTTGAATTTCATTGTTTCACTGACCTCTGACTAATTTGACTGCAACCATACTTAAATCAGAAAAAAACAAAAAAGGCGTCTCCTCTTTTGTGTTCCACATAAATCAAACGTCCAGCCAGTGTCCACTAACTGGACAGGCTGAAGTGTCCAGTCCCTCTGAACGTGGACACAAACTCAGGCCACGATATGTTTTGGCACCAGGAATCCAAAGCGTCTCCTACCTGAGCACATCCCAGCGACACGAAGGTCAAACAGACACAGAGGACGAGCATCCTTGTTTTCTCCATCCTGGTCTTCATCTGTTCCCCTCGTACTTTATGGCCGTCCCCACTTTTCAGTCTGTCCTTTTATACCTGCTTCCTCTCCACGATGCTGATAACTGTTAGCTATCAGGGAGAGCTGAGCAGGAAAAACAAAACTTTACCCTGGAGTGTTTCCAACTTGACCTGCAGGACGGATGCTGGGAGAGAGCAGGCGAGTGAATTTGTCTGGCAGTTATAATTATGGAATGAGGAAAAGCTGAAACGTAGATTCTACTGAAGGTCTTTTCGAACGCTAGGGTTACATTTTGTTTTTACCAAGAAATAAACTACCTCCCAGTTCAACCCTGGAGATTAAAGCAGCCTGATAAAATAATGTTACGGAGACTGCCCTACATCATACAGTAGTGCCATATTACAGGATATATTGTGTTACCACATTTTATCCCAGCTTAACTCGATTGTGGACACGACTGGGTGCGCTGCATACACCTTTGTGTCCCTGTAGTTAGGTGTGATATTTCATGTCATCTCACAGAATAAAGAGAAATTAAAAAGTTGACAATTCATGATAATAGAATAGTAAATATAATATTACAACAGGATTTTACAATGTAATCTGTGGAGTCTGTTAGAAAGTAAACATGACGTCAACTTAAAACGTTTTCCTACAATCTGAAGAACACACAGAACTTTGTCACCTCATAATGAATCACATTGGAAAGATTAGAACTCAGCAGGTTTCAATGACCTATGTTGAAAAGAAAAAAATCTTGATTTGCTGGTGCAACTATAATTGTGACCTTTTATATCTCTCTCTTCTAGCCATTTGTAATCTTTATTTTAGCCCAGTGAATATACATTGACATTTGTGCCATGCATTTTGATGGCAACAGAAACTTCTTCATCACATTTAACTTCTGACTTTCGACCGAGCTCAGATAAACTTGTGGGAAGAAAAGGAACAAATTGATGCGATATGATAAGGTTATTCTTTTTTCTTTCTTTCTTTTTCTTTTTTTTTAAAAATGGAATGCAACCACAGAAACTCATCATTGAAGGCCTCCAAGGTTTCTCTGATAACACAAGAATTCTATTTTGCTCACTTTGACATTTTGCCACCTTAGTGAACATTATTTTGATTAAAAAAACTTGAGGAATAAGACACGTTTCACCTCGATTGTTGACCTGGATCTGCTGGAACAACTGACGCAATCAGAGAGGAATGTGTCCCCATGATGTTTAGTTTTTGATACCAAGTTGGCACAAATATTAAAACTGGCACCATATCACTGCCATGAGAAATACAGCAATGAGCGACAGCCTCCTTGCATGTGCATGAAATAACAATAACATTCTGGTGGAGAGTTTTGTTTCAACTATTACCACAAAATTGATCAATTTTAGACTAATGCTGGATACAGTAGTTTTCCAGTTTCAACCGTAGAAGTGATTCACTTTTTAAAGAAATGCAGCAGCTTTGTTAAATCCAATTTATCCTCCCATAAAACGTCAACTGGTCTATTTTAAGGAAAAGCAAATAGACAATCCCTCTCAATTTCATTTTATTAGGTTAAAGATTGCAAAGAGAAGGGTGTGACAGAAAGGCTTCAAGTGACAAGTTACACAATCCTCACTAGGACTCTGTGTGGCATAAGTTATTTTGAGGGTGAGG
Organism: Centropyge bicolor; assembly: GCA_037975185.1. Lineage (NCBI taxonomy): Eukaryota > Metazoa > Chordata > Actinopteri > Pomacanthidae > Centropyge > Centropyge bicolor. The sequence goes on along the minus strand of JBBMOC010000005.1, from coordinate 13,100,426 downwards.
CTGTCGTCCACAAATCCCACCCTCAGATTCACCCAACATTGGTATGCTGGGGGTTAAAGGAAAGGTGTTTGGATTCAGATATACTGGGATATACCAGTTTAAGTCAATTCTAGTCTGACAATAAACCATTCAAACCATAACACACCTTCCTCTGATCATCACTACAAAACATCAGGGACAAAGAGGGAAACAATTGTGTTCCTGTAACAGGTTGCTTTGGTAGCTGTGAGAGCACAGTCGGGCCTTTGTGACGCTTTTATCAGCTGTGTTATCTACATGCTGCATATTTCCTGGTATCAACCGTGTTAATGTCTCTTTGAGATAACCCGATGGGTGTCATCAGTGTGACATCAGCGCTACAGGACACAACATATTTAATTTGCAATGTTTTTTACGACTTTCCTGCCTGAAGGAATGGCTCACAATCAATCCCTGAAAGTCAATAATTAAGCTTGAAATTGCATTCTTCCTCGTCTTGCTCTGGTATCAAAAATGTTATTTGTCTTGCATGTTTGACGTGTTTTATCCAATGAGTTACTTTTTCCACCAAGTGGCATTTTATTGCTTTGCCATAAAGACGAGTGGACGCAGTTAGCGAGAGGAGGGATCTTGTAAACATTTCATTCGATGCTCAGAAAGACATCATGATCCTGTAAACTCCGAAGTGCAGAACTTTGGAGTGCATCACTACAACAATGTACAATGGATGATGTTTGAAAAAGGGCAAATAAAAGCATGAAAACCATAAACTGAGGATCTTCTTATAAGGCAAATTCCTCATGGATGTGCTGCTTCTGAAGGTGAAAGGGGAAGATTGTGAGCATTGATTATGTCACTCATCTTCATTACATAACTTTGTACATAACTAAAAAACCCTAAACCAATCTAACTAACCAACTGCATCAAATGTCATGGCAATTCATCCAATACCTGTCGTGACATTTCACTCACAACCACAAATGTCAATCTTGTGGTGGTGCTAGAGTTAAATCCAGGGGATCTCCAAAGTTAGTAGGATTCATCGTCTGGGGGATATTGTTGAGATATTTCAGTCTGGATCAAACTGGACCAACACTAGCATTTCTAAAAGACATGCACTCTCTGTAAAGTAATGTTACTTATCAGCGAAGTCAACATGACACATATGAATACACTGGAGTGTACTTGTACTATTCGTGTTGATAATACTAACATGTAATAACAACATCATAATTAAAAGCCCACATTCTTTGGAGAGTTGCCCTTCTGAAACATCCACAATAAAAACTGCTATTCAAAGAAATAATAAAGGGGAAAAATGCAATCTGGACAGTAATACTCTAATGTTACAAGGTATGAGTACAATTGTGTTTATCTGTATCTCTCGAAGATCTATACTATCAACATAGTCGGTACTAACCTGAATATAAGGCATAATAAAGAGTAGGTGTTTGGACATTATGTTTAATGGGGAGGCTTTGCTGTGACCATCAAATAAAATAAAGTCAAATTACAATGACATGCATCCAACTTTCTTGGACCGTCTTTAATCCCTGCTTTTCATTGTCTGCAATGTCTTCTTGTGACCTCTGTCTGTAATGCCTGCCTGCAAACCAAATCTCCGTCAGGACTCTAATAAAGTTCAAGATGAAGTTCTATGCTGAACAAAGCCTTATGGAAATAGCGAATTACAAAACAAAGCAACAGGGTAGAGAGGATTTATTGCTGTGACACAGAGGAGGGAGAAATAGAAAAAACTGTTGTTAGTTTCACAATCGATTGAGCATGTTTTTTTTGTCTTGTTCTTTTTTCTGTTCTCTCTAGTTTCTTTGCACTCTGCTTAATTTGATCCGCTCTGGCTTCAGAGGAAATTGAAAATATATGCAAATACAGTTTTTTTTCCTCACATAGAGTAATAATGTTTTCTAAAACTAAACTTTCTTCAGTTTTACGTATCTAATGCTGACATCAATGTGGCCATGTTACTTATGTTTGTTAAGGTAATTTCATAAAGGACATTTTAAACTATGGATGCACTTTCTTAAAACCTTTCACAACTTTTAATCTTAAGTAAACATGGACTCAATCAGCCACACTGATTTAACCAAGAAAAAAAGGCCAGGCAACACATGAGGGATTTGGCCTTACTGAATGTCAGTGGGCTGGCCAGGCTTAAATGAAAACAAGTCTCACCTTCATTTAACCCCTAAAGGCCTATTATTATCGCCCATGAGTTCAGCCTTGAGTTATACATTTCTCCATTTTATTCTGTGAAAGAAAGTGGTGTCAGTTCTATATGCAGATACCTTGGTAGGTCCAGATAGATTGATGGGTAATTAACTCATTCAATATTGACTTAATTACTGTACCTTTTACTTGAGGTAGTTTCCAATTTCTGCTACTGAATGCTGTCACTCCACAACATGTATCTGACGACTGATGCAGTCTTACAGATTAAGACTTTACATGCAAGACCGGATTATTATATTGAATATAATGAATTAAGATTGAATAACAAAACAGTAGGTTTGCTGTACATGAAGTAGTTAAAAGTAGCTCCACCTTGACAAACTACAACAATAAAATCCTGCTTACACTTGAATGTATCTGTAATATTAATCCCACAATAAAAAATGAAATAATAAAACATTAACCGGTTCATTCTTCTCAGTACATTTGCAGATAATACGTCTGTAAGTTTACTTTAAAATTCTGAATGTAAGACTTACTAGTAATGTAGTATTTTTACACTGTGGCTGTGATATTTTTTGCTTATGTAAAGAACCAAAATACGTGTGAATAAAACGGAATACTACAAAGATTGAGGCAAGTTTTGTGTTTTGAATAAATTTACTCAACAGCTGCTGTATCTCCATCTAGTGGTGGAAGTGTGTACTTCTCTGCCAGGAAGTGACGCAATGAAAACATTTACGTGCAGAGCGGTCTGAAAGAAATCAGTGGAACGGCCTCATTATGTCTTATTTAAAATAATAAATCAAACAAACGTTATTTTTTTCCCAATACCACAGCAAGTTGGAGATATTTGGACGATATTTTTGCGAAGGAAGTTAATTTAGGTAGGCGGTTTTCTGCACTTGCCGCTAGCTAGCTAGCATGCTAGCGGCTAACTAGCTTGCATCTGTATGAGTGTGTTTATGCTAGCTTGTTTAGCCACGATGATTAGCTTTTGTCAGTCATTCAAAACGACGTCTTTCTTTAGTATCTTTAGTCTATTGCATACTAGAAAAGACGTTTTGAGCTTGCGGGCTTTGCTAACAACAAACATGTTATGTATAGTAGATAGAGTAACGTTACGATTTAATTCAGTATTGTTATCATGAAACTCTTACTCTAATGAACTAGCTTTTGTGGTATTACTTGTGAGTAGAGTCTTCACAACATGTTTAAGAGCTTTATAAAGCTTTATTCAAATTGGGCTGCAAATTTGAATCCATTTGATTTTAGATACTTGTAGACGTTTTACTTCTCATTCAAGAAGCTTCAGTTTCTGCTACCACGACCTGGATGACTGAGAGCCTCCACAGACTATCACCTTTATGTATTCATCTCCCTCTCATCCTCTTCCCTTAGGTTGGTGCACTGATGGCAGCCTCATTACCTCAGAAGCCAGGGATGGCAGGGATGCCCCCTCAGCAGCAGCCCCACCTGCCCCCCAGTGCTGCCTCAGCCCAGGGTCAGCAGCCACCCCAGGGAGCCCTGAGGGAGATCTCCCCGGTGTTCCTCTGTCGGATTGGACAGGAGACCGTCCAGGACATTGTCACTCGCACGATGGAGATATTCCAGATCACACGAGCTACCCAGGTACTGCACTGTTAGACAGTAATAATGTTCCTCATTGCTATGTGAGATGCCTGGTTTTGCTAAAATCAGCACAGATGTTCTCTTATTTTGTAGGATGCACTGTAATGTAATGGTGCTTGACCAAGTGACTTACATATGAGAATAATCTCATTACTTGTATTGGTCCAGTACACAGTAATCAGTTTATTTGTTACATGTTAACAATCTAATGGAATCCAGTACAACAGCATCACAACAAATCATTCCTTTGTGAAGCCTGTTCAGTTTATATTGACAGAGTCTCAGAGAGGTGTTGGTTTGGTATATAGTAAGTCTTACTGTTTCATTGGACTGCATTGTATGGAAAGGTTTTATAATATTCTGTCTTGGGCTGAGACTAGAACAGCTCATTCAAGGTGGCAGAAAAAGATTTATGAATTATTTAGTGTGCAAAGTTTCAGAAAATATAGACAAATTCTAGAGCCTACAGTGTAGTGTAGAATGCTCACATTGGAGAAACTACAGATGTTTGGCATTTAATAGGTTGTTAAAGTTGTAGTTAATTTTTCTGGGTTTGAAATAATTTGTCCATAGATGAATGGGACAGAATATTAGAGTTCACTACTTTGCTGCTATCATAGATCAGAGTTTGGATTTAACTTTACAAAATGTCTTAATTTGTTTTCCGAGAGACCTTACAATAGGCACTACGAGGAAACTTCATGAAGTGTACTAAGATTTTCACTGTCTCCTGTCAGGTGTGAGTGGCTGCTGTTTTTCTAGCTTACAGGGTTCTGCTGTTGTCTGTCAGTCTGGATTTGTCCCATCCTCCTTTCTGGCGTATCAACTTGGCATGCTTGTCAGCATCTGTCTTACTCATCCCTCTGTCTCCACCTGATCTGTGTCTCTAATTGTGTCTCACTGTGTTTCTCCGTGCACAATTCACCTCTTCCAGCTTGTCCTCGTCCATTAAACTGAGTGAGTTTTTTTTTCCTGCACTGAAACCTCTCATAGCAAAATACCAGCATGGGGACCATGGACTCCAAAACTATGTTGTATCTATTACACTGTCATAAACCAAGAAGAGAGTTTTGCACCAAAAATGTAAATGACACTTTAAATGATGAGACACTGTGTGTCTTTGGCGTAGCTTCCTAATGGTGTGACCCAGAGCCAGGCAATGTACCAGGACCGCTTTGGGAAGCTCCAGGAACACCTGCGGCAGCTCGCCCTGCTGTTTAGAAAGCTCCGGCTGCTGTATGAACGCTGTGTGGAGATGACCTCTGACCTGCAGGAGGGGCCAGCAGAGGTCAGAAATTTCAGCTTTGATATTAGTTTCATGTGTTTGTTTTTTCAAATGTCTTTTTAGGAAATGATAAATCCTTTCCTTTTGTTAAACCCTGTCTTTGTGTATTAAACCCCAATGCATTCATAGATGAGGAGAAAAGAAACTCTTTGTGTATTTTGTGTTCTCAGCTTCTGCCATATGTTGGAGAGGAGCTAGTTTCTGTCAAAGTGGAGCCCTGCAGTCCTGCTGTCAACCAGGAGAGAAAAGAGGTTCTAGAGGTGTGTTCCTGATTTCTTTTTGTCACAAGTAATATTTAGCAGTTAGTTCACACGTCTTTTCGGCATTGGAAGTAGTGAGTGAAGTAGTTACACCTCCCTATGCTTTGATGTCAGATTGCAATATAATTAGCAGTTATCCTGCAGTAACCCATGCACCTATAAATAAAATACATGCAAGTCAATATGGGTGGACTATGTATCATATTAGTAGATATTTAAGTGATATTTGGCCTAGCAAAATATAAAAATCATTTAAAGTTCATCACAGCTTTAACCTCTTAAATAACATAAATATATTGTTACTTGGGCGACACAATATTACTACCTGGTAACTCAGGCTTTTATATTTTTGCTATTAATAATGATTGTATTTAGCTTTTAGTAATCAAGTACCCTGCAGATGCCTCTAGGTGGCAGTGGTGACACAGAACAAGGCTACACTGTTCTGTGTGTGTGTAACATGCAAAAATCGTGCATCATGTGCAGCTTAAGTAATTATTCAAATTCAGGCTGTTGTGTAAACATTGGAGCCAATATTCCAGCAGGATGAAGATTTCAGGTACGATTGAAATTGCCACCAGGCAGCCAGTGGCAAAATAGTGGAAAAAGCCTGAGGCTTTTAAATTTGCTTGTTTGACTGAAAACGTTAGTGGCAAACCAGTTAAAAGTATCTTTTTTAACTCTCAGAATCCTCCAGCACATATAATCATACATAAGCCTCAATTATTGATTAATGTGCATAGTGGGTAAACTAGGATCCGTCCTGATAGTTTAAGACTGTAAGGATAGTAAATGCTAAAGCTACGGCTCGTGTTCTTGTAAGGAGTTTTACTAATAGATGTTGTGTGTCTTTCTGGTTCACCTGCAGAAGGTACGTCAGAAGAACCAGGAGATGAAGGTTCTGATGGATCAGATGAGGAACCTGCTGTGGGATGTCAACGCCATGCTGACGCTGAGGAAATGATAGCTCCACAAGATCCACTCTCTTTTAAAGAGATGCATTCCTCCACAGATGTTGGGACTGCATAATGTAAAGACCTGGTGAAACGAGGGAAGCTCTGTTGGATTTTGAATATGGGACCTTCCACTTTTGGTACACCTCCTTTGTGTTGGCACTTCATCACTGAAACTCACAACTCACTCACAGTTCATTTAGGAACTCTTGTTTGTTATGTATTATATTGAAGTTGATGAAGGGGAAACTATTAATGAGATAGGATCAAAGCTAAAAAAATAATAAGCTTGTGTCAACCTAATACACTCCAGCTCCAAGAATTGTTCTTTTTTTTTGTACAAGGCAGCTGACAACCCAGTTTTTGTTTGCCGAGCACTCTACAACTGTTATTGTGTCACTCTGTGTTTACTCCAATAAGTTGTGGACTCGTACTGTTTAAATAATGAGTTGAAACCTGTAATGCCTCAGGTGAAAAGAAAACAAAAAAAAGTTCTCTTAAAACACTGTATTCATGGTGTTTTGCCCCCCGGTGCTGACTCAACACCAGACGGTCTTGAATTCATTGCAGGTAATTCTTCCAGAAAGCACAGACGCTGATCTTATGATTGTTTACAATAGGAACAGTTTCCCTTATTACACTCTGTCAGTTGTAAAAACACTATGGGTTCAGAATTCAAATTATCCCCTTGGCAGCTATGTATCTCAGGTGCTTTGTATATAAGTGGGTGTGTGTGTGCGTGTGTGAGTGCGTGTGTGCATGTGCTTAATGAGATTAGCTTCCTGAGTGCTAGACAGCACACCTGTTTACCCTGAGGGTGCTGAGACTTGCTTGCCTGTGAATTTATTTTTGTAAACTGTGGGACAAAAAGGTAGGCCTACTGGGTTATTTCTGTTTTGTATAAAATAAACTTTTTTTTAAAACAATGTTCCTGTGCATATACTTGAAATTCCTGCTTCTAAATTCAGGGTTGGCCAGCTCAGACTTTGCAGCGTGTGCTCCGTTGTGTCAAATCCAACCCCCGAGGGCGATGTGGGAATGCATGATCTCCTTCACAAAGGAGATAATATATAAATACATCAAGGCATATCCGCCAACACATACTGATGCGTTTTCTGACCCTGACCCTTTGTATTCATCTTTCTTTACACACCAACAGCTCATCAGTGTAGTGCTGCTACATTACAACACAACGCAGCATCAAAGACGAACCCAGAGCCACAAAAACACAGAGGACATGTGATTGATAGTTGTGTTTGGAATAATTTCACCGCTAATTCAGCCTATCCAAATGGGTGTCTCCATTAAATTAATTGCCATTAAAAAAACCCAAAATGAACCCATCAGATAGGAAAATGTGCTTTCCTCAGTTTATATGAGCTGCTTATGTTTACACAATATGAAGTGGGCTCCTGGTAATTTTTGATGCACTGTGGAAACAAAAAGTAAGAGTACACTTAGTTGTGAGTAAATAATTAGTCAATCATCAGGAAATTAAATTTACAAGCATTGTTTTACCTATTCTTTGATGGTGAATTGAAAAACTTTTTTACATTGTTAGTTGGGCCAAAGCAATTTGTTGTTCCTGAGTCCATGTATTAATTTCCTTTATACAATCATGTGTTTGACAACATGTTGAACCTTTCCCTGGAGTCTTTCCAGTATGAACCTTTCATACCCAATCATGATCCTATCACCTGTTACCAATGAACCTGATTACCTGGGGAATGATTCAAACAGGTGTTTTTGGATCAGTCCACAACTTTCACAGTCTTCTGTTGCTCCTGTCCCAACTTGTTTGAAACATGTTGCTGCCATCAAATTCAGAGTAAGCAGATATTTGCAAAATCAATGAAACATTAAATATATTGTTTTTGTACTATTTTCAATTGAGTATATGTTAAAAAGAATTAACAAATTATCTTATTCTGTTTTATGTCTAGAGTCCGAACTTTTTTGAACTCAGGGTTGTTTTTCTCTTTTTCTCTTAAAATGTTTCATAAGGAGATCTGGTTCCTTCCACTCTGCTGAAAATATATGTCCCAAACTAATAGAGGTCTGTGCCAAGAAGGGAAGAATTTAAGCAGCAGCATAAGTTTGCATTTATAAATCATTTTATTGGTTTTACAGTTAGCATTTTTGATGTGAAATGATCTGTTTCCACCTCAACAGTCTCTGCACTGTAACGCTGAGACACACTGCTGGAGTGCATGGCACCAATACAAGTCCCTTGGGTGCTTCTGGCAAGAGACAGCCATTTCCTTTCATTGTCACAGCAGTAGCACTGACTTCCGAAGTGTTCACGTTCCTTTTCTGTCCAATAAAGATTGTCCTTTCTCAGAGAGAGCGCCAATCACAGAGACTCTTTGAAGGCCCCTGAATGTCCTCTTCCGCCGTCTCACAACACTCATGGAGGTAGGAGAATCCTTTGAAGCTCCTTTCAAACTTTTACAGGCCATTTTCTCTTCATATTTATATGTATATAGTCCAGAACAGTCCGCCAGGGTCTGTCTGATGATTGTACTTTGTCCATGTCAACAATGGACCCCACTGCCACTTTGTCCGCATCCCACTCTTCAGTCTCGAGTATCCCATCTTGACTGTCCACCACTGATTGGTCCAAAAGGCCACTTGACCGGACCTCGACTCTTCCCAGCCTTTCTGTCCGTCAAATTTCACGCTCTCTCCAGGTCTTTGTACTTCTTGCGCAGGACGGACACTTGATCTTTGAAGAGCACTGGGTCCAGGCGAAACTGCGAGTGGACCAGAGGCATGTAGCCAAACCAGCTGGCGAAGGTGTTGACACACTCCTGCCGCTGGTTGAAGTGCTCCGGGTTGGCCCAGGGGACGCTCTTTGTACCCTGGGAGGCAGAACAGAAGACGCTGTCACTCACCAGTCGGCACTGACCTGACAGCATTAAACACAAGTGGGAAACGGCCGCCTACCTGTGGACTGGGCAGCTCTTTGTACTGCTTCCTCTGAGCCACTTTGATTGGCGGCAGGTGGGTGACGGCAGAGACCAGGAAGTTCATCAGGATGTCCTCACAGTTGGAGGTGCGGTCCACCAGAGTCCGCAGAGACTGGGGTAGGTAGTGGGAGAACAGGTAGTGATAGTACCTGTGGGGCAGGCCAGAGTGTGTAAAATATAAAGTTAGACAGGACATTCAGATATTCTCAATGTGAGTAAACAGACGACTGGCATTACTCATCCTTACACCCACACTGTATATTTACATTAGTACCTGCAACTGCCTGCTGTATATAGCTTATTCATTTCACACTGTTGACTCTCTCAATACTGTTCATATTATATTTATCTTAGGGTGTTCATATATAGCCCTCACTGTTATTTACCCACAGTATATCTATTCTTTACACTTGCATTTGGTTGTCTCAGTATGTGTACTCTACAATGATGATAGCATTGAATCTAATCTTAAAACACAGGAATTGGAAGAAAATTCAAAAATAATTAAGAAGTGAATCCAAATGATGAGTAAAAATATGAAATTCATTCTCTGCCTTCTTTAGCAACTTAAGTAGCAGTGATTTTGCTGCAGACATTCACCACATTCATTTTTGTGTTTGGCATTAAGAGAAGAATTCTAACTGATAAAAATAGAATAAAAGCACTGATTCTACTGTGACATCAAAAAAGTGTCAACATACATCTTAACTAGCTTTGTCCAAAAAAAGCTGGGGTTTTCTTATAGATCATGTTGATTAGTAATCAAACTTTATATCTTATAAGACTCAATACACAGTTTTTTTTAAAATCACTTTTAAATAGCACCAATTAAGAAAAAATAGCCACAGGATTTCTGGCACATTTCAGTCATGTGCCTTGCAAAGTAATGAATACATATGTTAAGAAGGTGAGAATTTAAAATCACACCTTGCACCTTGCACCTTGCACCTTGCTCTATTGTTCCTTTTGCAGGAATATTTCAACACATCTTTTGCCATTGTGCAAAACCTGATGCTCTGTCTCCATATTATTATTCTCTAATCACAATTTTAGCCTCTTGCAGGACAGTGAATCTCAATTTCAGATAAGCACAGACACCAAACACCTAGAATATAAATGCAAATATGCATCATGTAGAATAAAGACAATTTAACACAGGTGGTGGCCGAGCAACCAGCACCTGTATGTTAACATGCATGACAATATCTACAGGAAAGAGTAGATGGTGTGACGTATGTTGATGATATGTATCTGGGACAAGTTAACCATTTCACCGCCAGTGGGATTTGGTATTTATAGTGCACAGCCAGCTAACCCCCCCTGGTACAATACATATGTTCTCCATTCCTTCAGTTTTCAAGAGATTTTAGTGCAGCGCGTTCTGTTCAGCTGGTAAATTTGCATTACATTTGTCTGGCTTAGCACCTGTCAGCTTCTTTTCAATATGTTTTGTGCTTGAACTACAATTAACAATTGATTCTGGGAAGTTGGTGTTTTCTTCCCGTTGGATTTTATCATATTTAATGGGGTTTTTTGAAAAGCAGCCCTATTGTGGAAAAAGCCATTTTGTGCGCCGTCACACCACTTTACCAATACAATACAGAGTAAGTAATTAGATAATTTGTGTGTAAAAGACTAAATTGAGGGCTCTCACGATGAGAAAGGCAGGTTTTAACTGACTACTCATTGTCATTTCTCTGTTTAAGTGGTGAAACTGGCATTTGAGGTAATGCAGATGGGCACTGAAACAACCCGTGGCCCGATCCGATGGGCTCTAAAGATTGAAATTAGCATGACAAAAATGTGTTTTCACAGAAACTGCTGACAAAAATGACCACTTTGTTTCAGAATGTCGTGAGGATTCACCCCGACTGCGGAGTAATTGCATTCATAATGTATAAGAACTCCATCCCTCTGCCATCACACACATCGAACTGAGGCTTTTTCGAATCATTCAGACCGCGTGAAACAATCCCAGAGCAATTCTCCCCCGCGCTTTTCTTCCCCTCTCGCTCACACATACACATAATTATCCACGATGCTACTTTATTCTGTTTGATTGTCCCATTTTGCTTTTCATGTTCAGATCCATGTCATTACGCTCGCTGCCGAGGCAATTCATGAAGGTGCCCCTTGTTTTTAGCTGCGGATCTCAGAGGCAGTCTGGTTTGATCTCGGTTGCATAATCAGTGTCGCGTCGCTACGTGTGTGTCTAAATGTAGGTGTGCACGGTATATGCACGCTTGTTATAAGTTAATAATGAAAACATATCTGAGGAACAATGCTCAGAAGCAGAGCACATGTTGTCTATTGCATATGCTCTAAAAGCTATTTCCTGTTTTTAGCTGAAGCTGGAAATGTGGCTAAATTGATCCAGACTGAAATATCTCAAAACTATATATTGTGCAAACATTCATGCTCTCCAGAGGATGAATCCTAATGACCATTTGGAATCCCTTCGAAGGCACCAACAAATTTTCACTTGTCCAATGAAAAATTTCAAAACTTTAAACAACTTTTTAAAACGACATTCAGGGTTTTCAGAAGATGAACCTTAATGACTTTTAATTAGCTTCAGTTTGCAGTTTTGAGTGAACAGCTATCAGATGGATTGCAGTGAAACAAGTGATGGTTAGCTTTAAAAAAATAAAGCATATGTAGCTCTACATGACATTTTCTATTTAGTGTGCTGCAGTCTGCTGGTGTACCTGTGGTAGAAGGCAGCTCCAGTCAGGACGATGGAGTAGTCGTTGGTCCATTTAGACGTGTAGCCCCAGGCACGCTTCAGGGGATCCCAGAAGTGGCTCCTGGGAGGGTAGCCCACGATCCGCTCAGGGAAGCTGCGCCACACCAAGAAGGCAAAGTTCACCTACGAGTGCAGACGTGGAACACTTAGACACAACTTTTTTTTTTTCCAGGAATATTGATTTCTGTGCGTGTGCACTTCGGCTGTGTGTTTATTGATAACGTGTGTCCACACACCTCACTGGTCAGCAGGACCGTATCCTCATCCAGACTCAGCACTGCTTCTGTCTCTATGGCAACATGAGGTAGAAACCGACTGGTGGTCTGAGAGAGAAACACAGTAGTAAATCTTACTTCTGATCCTGAAGGCTATGTGTTGCCCGGCTGACGCTTTTGAGAGATGAGTGAGAGATGATCGCGTTACAGTAAATCATGCTGAGTGACTGAGATGAGTGAGTGGCTATAGATTTCGCCTCGGGAGTCAAAGAAAGATAAGAGAGGGGAAGAGGAGAAGAAATGTTGCGAGTGAGTGACATTTGTGAAAGCGAACGCCACACGGATCGGTGGACATGTCAGATATACATGGATAGGAAGAAAGACAGGAAAATATATATCAAGAAGGAAGACCAGAGAAATAGAGTAAAAGAGATAGTGAATGATAGATACAGTACGTAAACATGCTGAGCTGTCAGTCAGACGACAGAAAGGGCTTAAGTGTGAGTTGGTCCTCACCTTCCTCCTGCCGTCTGTCACAGTGAGGGGGACGGGCATGGGAGGCCATTTGCTCCGATTGGGTGGAGGCTTCTCGCTGTTCCAGAGAATGATAATCTAGAGCAGCAGGAGAGAGGAATTTTACATAACACTCACACAGATAGATGCGTTTGATTGGTCAAAAATAGCATCAATCAATGAGGCTTGGTTCACTTCATCATTAAAACATGCTAAGCTCATTGCTAAAGCGTCAGTATATTAAGCATAAGACTGCAAAGATAGTTTAAATTTTAGTTTGTCTTATTTACCTGTGAGCAGTATTTGGACTTGGAGACCACCTGAAGCAGCTTCATGATTGGCTGAGACTGGGAGACCAATGGGGAGACGGCGTGGATGACAGCGGTGAACTCTTGACCTGGACTGACCCCTGAACACAGTCATGAAAAAATAACATGAGGGCACGATGGATTGTTTAACCTGTCAGAATATTTTTTCAGTTCTATACAAGAAACATATAAAAGTACATCTCTGTTCATTGAGGAAAACAATTTAAAGTCATTATATGTAGATTTTGACAATTTACATTTTAAGACAAAATTTGTGCCATTAAAAAAATCAGAAATAAAACTTTGGCTTTAAATAGACTGAAATAATATCAAACCTTATTCATAACATATATTTTAGCATGATTGCAAAATGAAACGAATACAGACCACAACTTCAGGAAATATGTTTATGATATGCTACTGTTGATTACTCATCTCTACCTCCACGGCTCTGACAAAATAGTCTCATCACCATCCTGTGCAATCAAGATTTGCATGTTGTGCAGACTCATTTAAATGAAGCGTGTGTTTACCTAATCCCAGGTAGTAAAATGGGAAATGTGCGAGGTGAGTGGAGTACTCTGGCAGGACCAGCAGGCCTCCTGGCAGGGAGTTCCACATGTACTTGTTCCTCGATATGTGAGAGAAAACACGGTCCTTAATGATCTGCGCAGGAAAAAAAACAGGATGAAGCTGGATGACGTCAGAAGCAGAGAGAACATGTTGGCTTGCATTGTGAAGTGGCTGTTGTGCTCATCTGGTATGAACCTGCACCACATTCAGTTTTTTTTCCCTCTAAGCCCGGGGACGAGCGTCTCGGAGCTTAATGTAAATTCCACTGCAATTCGAGACCTGACACACTCTTGTTTGCATATACCAGCACTCCCTGATGATACGCTCTGTGTACTTCCCAGTTTACACCAACAGGAGGTGTCCACGCAGCGGCGGGCGGTGGTGACATCCGCTCTGAGGCCCTCTGCCTCGCTGACCTCAGGCTGACTGCACAGCTGTCTCCCATGGGGCGAGGTTCCCCTCTGCATGCTGTATGTATATAAGCAGCTTATCACCCACCTCCAGAACCTCTCCTTTATTATCTCCAGCATAAATCCCCAGCAGTAAATGCAGTGGGACCTGCCAGACTCGCCTTTATAAACATCAGAATCCAAAGCCTACCACTCACTGTGTGATTTCTTCAGGTTACAGAGGGGTTAAATCTGTTGTTTCCTTGAGTTTTTTTTATGAAATTGATGGCGGCAGCGTGAGCAAAAACTGCTCATAAGGAGGTTGTTATTTCTTTTCATGCATTGTCTAACCCTTGGGCTACCCTTCAAATGACATTCTCTTAGCAGCAGCAGCTACCTTTGAAGTACATTTTTTCGCAGCTCGTTCAAAGACAGAAGGGTAATACAAAGGACGGACAGATGTTTGAGCGGCACTGGATGCTCTAGCCTTGAAAAAAAATAATCCAAGCAGCTCTGTTTCTTCTGTGTATTGCGACGGCTCTTTCAAAGATGAAACTTTTTGTGAACCTGACCTGCGGTGTTAAAAGAAACATTGCTCACAGTAGGATCACAGCGAGCAGCCAGGCAGAAACTAGCAGGTTCAGACTGATGTTTGCAACATAATGATATATCATTTCTATATATTAGGGGATTTCTCTGAGACTTCAGGCGGATCGGATGTGGACTGCTTTGTTTCCAAGACCTACAGTACAACAGAGCTGAGACAGGAAGGGAGTAGAAATGTAGAGCACAGGCCAAGATCCAGCCCCGTAAACACAACGATAGAAAGGTGGTTTGATTCAAATATGACGACTCTGTTGGAAAGGCTGTGTGAAGGAGGACTGATGATAGCATGCAGGCAGTAAACCGCAGAGAGGTAGCAACTGTGGCTGCGTGTCCGACTGGAAAACCTGTGTTTACAGCTGTGGCTTCTTTTTGTAGATGTTTTCACTGGATGTTGCAGTGCATTCCTGAACAGAATTGTATAGTGGGAGTATGCAGGGAGTTATAAAACATTTCAATTAAGTTGCTAACCAATAATCAGCGGCCAAAAGCAACATTACCCATGAGTGTTTGTGATGGAGAGATAGACAGGCATGCAGGGGTCAGCTAAGACTAATACTGCTCAATTCTGCAGCAAAATCAGTTCATTCCAATGATTTTTTTTTGTGGCTTTTGAGTTCAATTTTGGTACATGCTGACCAATAGCAAAGCATCTTGACAGTGCTGACCTTTGAGGGAACAGAGAGCCAGAAAATGGAGGAAGCTACTGCAGCTCATCAACTTTCATTGAATTCTCATCTGTCGTTGTACACACTGCTCCAAAATACTAATTTTATATTAGCTGTATTTTACAGCAACATTGCAGCCATTTTGTCACAGGTTTTTTGTCTCTTTCGATAACCCAATGGGAGATACTATATGGCATAAATGCCAGATATCTCCACCTTGGAATTACAAGTAGTGTCACAGTTTTGCACCCAGGTTTTGGTTTAGACTTCGTTTTTGTTCTACCTTAGTTTTGTTGTTACACTCCATCATGCCATTGTCTCTGTTCTGCCATTATTTTGTTCATGTCATAGTTCTTTCAGTTTAGTCATGTCGTTTTCCTGTCCTGTCACATGTATTGTTTAGTTCTGTCTGTTCTAGTTCTGTGTTCTGGTTTCTCTTCTGTTTGTCATATTCTATATCCATGTATTGTCTCTCACCCCGCCTCTGCATCATGTCACTTACCAGCCACACCCACCTCATCAAGTCACCTGTGTTTTCTGTTGAAGTTAATTACCACCACTCTCTATTTAAGTCAGTTTTTGTCTCTTTGTCTTTGCCGGATCGTCACTTCACGTCTAAGCTTCATGTTTTTCTTCACGTCCACGTCCATGTCCATGTGTTGTAAAGTCTTGCCTGTACCTGACGTTTTCTGTTTGGATTTTGTCGTACCATGCCGTGAGTTTTGTTAATACTTTATTTATTTTCATTAAAGTAATTTTTTGAATCAGCAGATTGTGTGATGCGCATGAGTCCTCACCCGCCCGCCTTGACAAGTAGGAGGCTGACATGAAAACTTATTCCAACTTGGTTGCTCGTATTTGAATAAATTGTGTAAATACTGTTTTTTTCAGTAATTAAATGTTTGTTTGTTTGATTAGAAAGCTTTTCCTGCCCTCTTCAATAACTAATTTTTGAATGACATAATGAGGAGCAAAATGCCAGGAGGAGGGGAGAAATGGCACAGCACAGAAAATAGAAAGCTTGGGACAACAGCTGTTACTGTCACCAAGCTTCCTGAGCCACATGTTTCACAAAGACATGTGGATGAATCTCATGGTGCTACGTGTTAAGGCTGAGGCTGACCTCCAGTGTGGTGAGGACTATCTTGTCCACAGAGGAAAAGTAGGCTTCCCACAACATCT
This sequence comes from Centropyge bicolor, assembly GCA_037975185.1. Lineage (NCBI taxonomy): Eukaryota > Metazoa > Chordata > Actinopteri > Pomacanthidae > Centropyge > Centropyge bicolor. The sequence continues at coordinate 13,083,961 of JBBMOC010000005.1, read as the reverse complement.
GGGTCCTCTGTCTGAGGGCCAGGACTCTCTCATTTCCCACTGCTCTCACTGTGGATGGCACCTGAGGACAAGAGATGAGGAAAAAGATCAAGACAGTTGAAATGAAAAGGAACAGAGAGAAGAAGAAAAAAGCCACAAAGAGTTTAACGTCTCTTAAAATAGGTTGGAAAAGAGAAAAATAAATTGTACTTAAGTGATCAAAACTGTACAAAGTGAATTGACTGGTTGCTTAATCTGGCTCCCTGAAAAAACAAAACATTTGACACAGCTGATTTGGGTTCTGTTGTTCAGATAATTAGACCTTAATTAGGAAGGACTGCATTGGGGGTTTCGAGTAAATCACCAAAATTGATTGAATCACTTAGAGAGTTAAGCTCAGCGGCTCAATCAAAGTGGAAGAAAGCCATGTGGAACTGAAAAAAGCGAAAGCATTTGACTCCTTTAAAGCCTTTTTGTCTTCACACAGCCAACACGTTTTCTAATGAGCGCTAGTTACAGGAGCCTGGAGGCTGCTAAATCTTTGTCTCGCTCTTTAAAAAAAAAAAAAAAATCTTGTCCTTGATCTTTCAACCTCGAGCACATCTGAAGGACGGCTTCGCTACAGCGTCGTCCTCGGTTACGTCTGAAGTGTCCGCCTCACTTTGCCTCTTCTCCAAAATCCTCACACCCTTACCTTCAGATCACAGACGGCGCGAATGTGTGTGTCCATGTGAGAGTTTTGCAGGTGTGCAGAAAAAACGCCACAGATGAGGTCAGCTCATTCAACCCAGTTCTGCCATGATTTGAAAAAGCTCTCTGGGGCTTGTTTCTGTTCATTAGCTGAATGCCAATTCGTGTCCTCCATTGGTCGAGATCGAAGCAGATCAATGCAGAGGAGACATGATGTAATTTGTGCATGGGGGAGAGATAAAGGTTGTAGCCGAGAGTGAGCTTTGCTTTCTCATTGTGTTTATTTGTGTGGACGTGTGTGTGTGTGTTTGTGAGACACGGAGGACGAGCGATGGGTTCTTTTGAACTAAAGCTGAATTAAGGCCTCTATGAGTGTTGAATCTCAAAGGGCCCCGACCGGTAACCACACTGTTTGATACATGTAATGGAGAGCTGGAGTCGAGGCGTCACGTCCGGACTGGCTCCTGTAACTCGGTGCAATCTCTCATTCTGCATTTCTTTCATCTGTCTTTCTGGAAGAGCTAGGTGTTTTCCTCAGGTTTACTGCTCATATCCTGAGACAAATCAGCATCCACGACAGCAGCAGCTTTAACTTTCAGGTTGTTATCTCTGTCTGAAAACTTTTAACAGCGTTCAAACCTGCCTGTGCTGCTGCGATTACAGACGTGTGTGAAGTAACCACAGCCAGTGCACTTGCATTGAAGACATACAGGAAATGATGTCTGTTAAAAGCAGGTAAAAGGATACTAGATTATTTTTCAAATAACTGCCTTGTTCATCCAAAAATATGAAGCGAGTCACACTTTGATTCTGCCTTTCATTGTTGTTCTGAGCTGGTGAAATGATGTTCGTGCCTCCTGCTGGTGACGCCACTTTCCCCAATTGATTTTTATTTTTGAAGGACGGTAACGGCTCGGCGGCGTGCTGAGGCTCCCGACACCCAGACGGCAAATCTGACTATCAGGGTATCTGAGCTGCGTGTGCACCTGTAAATGAGCGTGAGCGAATGCGTCTGCGTGTTACCTGTAGCAGTAATCTCTCATCTCCCTCGATGACCGCCTGGTTCCACTGTATCACATCTGAGAACGGCAGCTCCCAGCCGTTACTCAGCAGCACCGGGATACACGCCGCCTGCACACACACACAAATAAAAGAATTTAGAGTCTTAGAGAGACAGATACTGATAAACCAACTGATATCAAATTCCATATACTGTATCACTTTAATAGCGATCAGCTGCAGTTTGACTGGTTCCTCCCTGACTGCCGGCCCTTTCCTGGCAGTAAACAACAAAACATGACATACTGCAGCTGCACGAATATAATACAATTTGTCTGAGTTCAGTCCCAGCTGCTTGGCACTGTGATCTCCCAGGCTGTGCAGATAATATGATCAATGCTCCTGTGTGTAAATGTATGTGCAGCTGAGTGTGTGTGAGACCCCTATAGGGTGGCTGGAATGAGTAACAGTGCCTATCTCTCCTTTCCCAGGAAGCCCTGGAGGTTTGTTAAAGACTGTCACTCACACACAGATGTGGCTGACAGGGCCGGCTTTTTGTGTACTAATTAGGTACAAGCACTGAGGGGACATACAGTGTGCAGGGAAGGAGGTAAAGTGAGGGGGGAAAAGAGAGGGATGAGGGGATGGGAGGAGAATAAGAAGGAAATGGCTGATGCATGGAGGCATCATGCTTTATTGAAGTGGATTTTTGATGTTGCCTTATCCCCTCGTTCACTGACAGGTTTTTGATGTTGTTCCACTTTTTTTGCTTGCCGAACCCTCCTTTGCCCCCCCCCACTCGCTCTCGGTTTCTCTCTCTCTCTGTACTCCTTTTTTCCATTTCTCTCTTCTACACTCTCATCCCATCATGCTCTCTTCCTCTTTTCACTCGCAGTTGTCTGGAGTGTTGATAGGTCTGGGTGTTATTGGCCCCCCCTCACTTTTTTCTAATTAAACCACCAGAGAACAGCAGCGGCGGCAGCCGAAAATGGTGGAGATCAAACGCTCTCTCCGGCCCACCGGGCTTCCAACACTACTGCATTTCATCTGAGAATAGACCTGCTGAAGGACACTCCAGCAAATAGGACGGGTCGTATGTGTGTGTATGTGTCAGAATCAGCCCCGGGTTACAACAAGGTCACACAAAGACTCCCAGAGTGATAATCCAAGGCCTCTAAATTTGAAATGCAGCCCGAGGCTCGCCTCAGTCTTCACCCCGAGAGATGAGGCACTCTGAGGGTGAGTCTCAAACATTTCAAGCCCTCCCTGCCTGGAGGTAGGGTAATATGAAAGCCAATGTGCTGTGTAGTTGTTTTTGGTTTGTTTGCATTGGGATGTGAAGACGGGCAGACTTTGAGTAAATGTGTATGTGGGGTTGTGTGCAAATGTGTGCCCGTGTGTACATTGGAAAGCTGGCACTAAGTTTCCTACCACACTGGTAATTGCCAGTTCTTTTGTGGGCTTGGCTGGCACCGAAATACAAGAAAATACACAACTGAAAATTCTTCAAATGGAAAAAGAGAGAGGACGACGAGACTCAGAGAGGACAAATAAAGAAGACAGGAGGAGAAGGGGACCGTGACTGCTGCCTGCTGCCAAGCCAAGTGGGTTGTGTGTGTGGATTTGTCCATTCAGCAGACATCAGCGGTGGGGCAGGCTGCCACTCCTATGGATGCTTCCGGGCCATTCATGCACACACACACACACACACACAGACAGAAACACGCACACACACAGCCCCAGCGAGCAGTGCGGCCAGGGAACATTGTAGCAGCCAGAGAGAGTTCAGTGTTTGGCAAATCTAAAAACAGCCACTACTGCTTCCTGTACTGGTGTGAGACCGTCGACTTGGGTGGCAGAGTGAGAGAGAGAGAGAGAGAGAGAGAGGCTGCAGCAGACTGGCTGGTTTAAACCGTCCTCTCTCACTCCATTGCCTGCGGTTTCTTCATTGTTTGTGTACTTGCGCGTTTTCACTGATGGACTTAAATGAACGATACCAGTGTTTGTATAAGTGTGTGTGTGTGTGTGCGCGTCCGTGTGTGTTAATGGACCCATTTTAGTTTAAAAGGCAGAGCAAATAGCAAATAAAGCCTTTATGGCTCGATCTGCACTCAACGCAGCACAATGGTCTGGGGAAAACACTTGCAGATGTGACCATTAAGGTGTCAATAACCAAAAGACTACATAAACCACGTCTGTGGAACATAAACATTCTGCATCCTGTGCACTCCCTTGTTGACGGAACTGTATATGAGCTGGATCTCATTGAATCAGAACTGTTTCCTGTAAAAGTGTAATTTGGTCACTGTGTGTGTTATGCAGAGGGAAATGCTGCAGCTAATGTTTTGATGATTGCTGTGTTGGCATGTGGAGTGTGGAGATTTTAACTATTTGCTTATGCGGGCCTCAGAGAAACTGGAGAGTCCTGAAGTGCTCAGGCAGGATGAATGCAGGACGAACGACAACATGGTTTTTATAATGAATATAAATCAGCTTTACTTGTCAGTGTTGTGTCATTATATTTGACAGCATGCCTTTGTGGAAGTGGTTGATTCATACTTGTTAACACATATCATATAATGTCAGTGATTTTGTGCAGAAAAATTTTGCACAATATGTTGAAGGTGAATGAATATGATGAAGGTAAATGTGTGAGTTATTCATTCTCAATGCACTAGTCTGAAATTGCTTAAGGGCTGTTATGACTTTGGGAAAAAATAACATGAACCTACCAACCTCCACAGTAACTTCAGAGGAAACATTCTGTAGCAGGAGTTACTCAGGATTTTAATTAACAACCTCCAGGATGACTTGCATTGTAATCAGAAAACAAATACTGCAGCTGAAGTTTACCTTTGGAGGAGCTGATAACAGCACAGCCCTGAAAAGATGTCGGAAACTTATACTAAACATATGGTTTAACGACAGGATCTCCTGAGATGCCACCAAACTACTACCAGCTGTCTACTTCTGCTACAACGTGGATTCATCTATTCATGACTAAACAAGAAACAATCAAAGTTACAGTTATTAGCTATTAAGATCTAACCATCATTAAGCAGCTGACCTGATTCATCAGGACTATGTGGGTGTGGTTTGATCAAATTTTGTTGACAGTGCAAACACACTCGGTAGAAAATGACATCATATTTTTCCACCCGAGCCCCACCCACTTCAAATCGTTGAGAAGGCCAACGTGACTTAAATAATGAATAATGTTGATGGTGTTATTGCACTGAATATATATTTACCTGTAGCGACTCTAGGAAGCGAAAGGAGCCGAGGCGTCGACCTCGAGGCACCAAACAGAAGGTGGAGTTGTGGAGGAGCTCCTGGTAATCAAACCTGAGAAAGAGAAGAACAATGAAAATACATTAAACTAAATATTTCATTATTTTTAAATTTTCAGTCAAATGCAATTTCTCAATAAAAAGAGTACAGAACTTCCAGGGACTGAGATGAGAGATTGATCATCTGTTCATGCAGTTTTCATTCTGAAGGAGGAAACATCTGTATAAATATTCTAATATGACATGAAATTTTATTCCAAACTTTCCAGGATGTACAGAAAAAGATCCTCTGCCACAGTTATTGTAAAAGCAGGTATGGGGTTAAATCCATGTGTAATGGTCCTGGGCTTTGGTTAGACTGTACAAAGTGAAGGAAGATACCTCTGAGAGCTGTTATAGAAAGTCAAAGCTTTGGATTGTGAGAGCACTACACAAGGATGCATCCAGGGACGAAGTTTAAGATGAATCTTTTAAACTCTGCTGGCGAGTGTAAAAATTGGTTCAATAAGTTCTGTGGTGGTAGGAGACCAAACCGGAGGATAGTCTGACTTTGTGAGTCGACATTACGTAAGCATTTCTTGAGGCGAGAGAGGAAAGGGAGGCCGAGCGCCTGCTCTCAGCTGTCCACGCACCTCTGGGTGTGGAGGTGTGGCCGCTCTCTTTTTCTTTCTAAGACACGGCCATCAACATTCTCTTCGATCTCTTCGCCTCTGCCACGATGTCTGTACTGAGAATACCGAGCTAGTTCTGAGTGATGTAGTGCCGACGGGAGCTCGCACCTGCTCAAGCCCAGTTACAAAGTGCAAGAACTAAATTGTTAGTTGCATCATGTTGCTTTAAGATACTGAAGACACAGAGATATTTGAAATTCTTAATAACAGTGAGGCTCTGGTTTGCCAAAACTAAAGACAGAGACAAAAGTCTGGCTTTTTCTTTTTTCTTTTTCTTTGAAGATTTATAGTCAGGTGTTAGGAACCAATTAAAGCCAGAAGAAAGCTTGTGTTAACATGCTAATACACTGATTACTGTCTATTCAAATTACATATATTTCTACAGTAAAAATCGATTCTAGGAATGAAAAAACAAAAGGAGACGTTGTTAAACAATAAATACATATTTCTGTGGAAGATGGCAACAGAGAAGCAACAACCTCTAACTTGTGAAATAGCTCAATGATAGCAAACAAATCTAATAAATCTCCTGCCAGTGTGTGGCGACACGCTTCTTATGATGTACGATATTTAGCATCTGTCACACATAAAATGAACTAGGATTTTCCTGGCGTTTCATTTCTGATGTTTAATCATAATGGCTCAGATTATGTGCAGTAATAAATCTCCAGAGGTTTGTTTTTCCCTTCCACAGAAAATGCTGGCGCCGCTACAGAAAGCTACTGTATGTTGGAGCATAGATCTCTGATATATTACTGATCTCATGAGTAAATAAGCTCTAATCTCTGCTCGCTATTGATTTGTGTTGCAGACAAGCGGGCCTGAACTCGTGCCAGAGTAAGAAATTTTGACTGCTTCACTCCCACTGGTGTGTCACCCCGGCTGAGCTCCGCCACTTCGTGCTCATATTTCACACTCGTGCTGCGAAAAGAAGCCACAAGGAAACCTCTGCATCAATGCTCGCCTTCATCTGCTAAGTGGAACGCCAACGGACGAGCCTCATGGTAAAGAGCCGCACAGTGGAGTTAACAGATGAGGAGACAAACAGGCTCTTATGGGAGAGTTTCCCCTCCCTCTGATCAAGTCCTCCTTTCGCTTATCCTGCTCTCTCCTCTCCCTCCTCCACCCTCCATCCTGCATCCAGCTTTCTGCTTGTTTATTTGCAGAAGGCACGCCGCTTTAAAATATGCCCGCCATTAATCTTCCCACCTCCTCACTCTGATTTCTTTAACCCTGCGTGAGTGACGAGACGCAGGCCTCTTACTCTCCCTGGATGAGAGAATTGGGATTTCACTGCTGACGTTGGCATCAATGAACGCTGCCACGCTCGGCCGTGGACATCCAGATCTGAATGGGTGTCACTGTACAAGCGCATATTCAATATGAATGTGTCACGCAAACGTTAGCATCCGTTTACTGAAAGGCAGCCTTGTTTGGGTTAGCTACGGTTCTGCTCCGATACTCCTCCACCTGTTGATAGAGCTTTGCCATCGCACATATACAGTCCATGTGTGCGTGGGCGTGTGATGGATCTGGGTGCATCTGCAGCGATATAAATCTCCAGCGTGGAGCGTTGATGCACATTTGAAATCAATCTCCGAGCGAACATATCTGTCACGACGGTTAAAGAGATTTACGTGATGTATTTCTGAGGGATTTTGTGTCCAAATCTTGTTCTGAGCTCGGGATTTAAGTAAACACATTCATTTAGCTGTGCATTAATGAATTTGTGGATTGCCTCAGTAAAGATGAACAACTCGTCTGTGTGTGTTTATGTGTTTGAGCAAAGTGGGTAAATAAATGTGTGTGTTGCATATATTGAGTAAATATGTTGTGTTTGGGCATGTTGATGTGAGAATGCATTAATATTTCCTTGTGTGTGTGTGTATGTGTAGGGCTATGCATATGTGTGTGTTTGCATGCAGAGTATCTAATGTGAGACAGTGGGACCTCTTGTATGCTGCAAATGTAGTGAGACTGATGTGGTTAGTCTGACCCACTTCTCTCCGTTCCTGCTGTTTGCGTGTGTTCGTGCATATGCGTTTGTGTGTGTCTGACAATGCAGAACACAGGAGTCAGCTCGCGCACGAAGTTGTGTACGTCTGCGCACGAGTCGGTCCGTCTGCGATCCAGTGGTCTCGTCGGCCGGTCTGCCAGCTGCTGTTCTTTAATGAGGGACCGTACTTAAATGCAGGGAACAAGTAAATCATTTAACAGCACTTAGTTTCCAACAACAAATGACCAGGCCTGCTGTGTCTCTCCTTCACTCCCCCCCCTTCTTTTCTTCTGGTCTGCCTTTTGTCTCAGCATCTTTTTGTCTCAGCATCTTGTCTTTAAGTATGCATGTGTTTGTTGTCCTGTGTTACAGAGGAAAACATAGAAAGTCGCAGTGTAGGTTTTGTGTATGCACATCGATGTGACCTACATTATTATACTGTGCCAAATAACCTTGTGTCTGTGTTCATGTGTGTCTGCATGTATATGTGTGTGTAACCATTTTTGAAGGAAAAGAATTTGCATCTCAAATTTGAAATTGTCCTTATTTGATTAGTATTATTTGACAGTTAACCAAATATCTTCACGTTTAGAGCTGATTCTAACGACGTCATCTTGGGCTCTGCAGAACTGAAAGTTGAAGCTTTATCAACTTTTATATCACATATTTTAAAGGTGTTGTTGCATCAGTGTAATCTTCGAATTCTCTGATGACTGACATATTCATACATTGTACTATATATGTTGAACTAAGTGAGAGAACGTTTTTGTGTAATTTGGATGAACAGACGTCTTCTGCTTATCATGCAGCCATGAAGAGCTGAGCATTTGCATGAGTGAGTAAGTGAGTCAGTGTGTCTGTGGTTGGGGGCTGGTAGGTAACCCCAGCTAAATAACAATGACTCACTGTGTATTCATGTGTGTATTATTGAATGCATGTCATTTCATATTGTGCGTGGCAAGGAATGCACCGCTCCAGACTCCCTGCATGATAATGTGGGAAAGCATGCATATAGTATTTGTAGAGTAATGTACACGTATGGACCTGCACTCACACTGTAATAAAGAGGGGGGGCTAAATGAATGCCGTGTGCACAGGATGCCAGTTTGCATGATTGTTATCTGGAAGCCCTCATTGTAAACGTGCCTCGGTCTGCTGTGTGTGGATGGGGATTACATTAGATTACATTACAAAACAGCTATACAAGTAGATTATTATTTTGTCAAAGTGCACACTTGAATGAAGACGGTGGATTTATGGTGTAAGCAGACAGTAATATACTGTATACCGTGCAACTAAAGATTATTTTCACAGCTGATTCAGCTGTAGATTATTTTTTTGATTAGTTGTTCAGTTGATAAAATGAAACTGCCCTTAGTGGAAAATCCACAGAAAGTTTTCACTCGACTCTGCAGTTCCACTTCAGCTAATGCAGGTTTAAGATGATGGAAGCAGCGATATTATTTTGCATTGTGGCTTAATACGTTTAGAAGAATTAATGATTAAGTCAGCTCTTCAGTTAACTAAGTCATTGTTTCAGCACTGAGGAGTCATGTTTGGGCTTGTGTACAATCGGTGGAAACATGGCGTACTTAACATTTTGAGTGTTGTCTGAATACATTTTCATCTCATTTGTATGCTCTTGATTGCACATTGAGCGTTTCTGATGAAAGATTCTGATTGTGTGTACTCTTACATCTGTAAAAGTCAGCACTGCTGTGTGTGTGTGTTTGCGTCTGTGCACCAGAGCCGTTTCTTGCTTTATGCGAAATACGCAATTGCATAGTGCCCCCAAGCCACCAGGGGGCCCCAAAGCTGCATGTTCAGCCTCATTTGAAATGACCTGTCTTTATCTGTAGCTATCTAATGTATTTATTATATCCGTGATATGCTTACAAAATAAATGTAGGATATAAATAAAATGAACTGCAATGATAAGCTGTAGCTGGTGTTATAGTGGCATAATGAAGTCATAATCATTAGAATGTACTGTCACCCAGTGACTGACGCACGGGCCGCCGACAGAGATGATGAGAATGATTGACAGCTACCCATCATTCCCGTTAGTGAGCTTATTAAACAAGGTAAACACTGCAATGGCGCCGAAAAGAAATTATCTTTGTGGAACAGAAAAAACGGACAAAGGATAAAGGTAAGACATTATTTCGTGACGTGGGGGAGGGGTTACGCTGGGTTTTGAAAAAATTTGTTTGTTTGTTAGCTAGCTAGCTCGGCTAGCCTCGGATAAACGTGAGCTAGCTGACGAGAATTTGTTCGTCATAAACCCAGCTTTAGTGTTTGTTTCATGACAGTTGGCTAAATGAAATGAACATGTCACATGGGAATAGACTGTGCTGCTCTGCCATGGGACTGACTGAGTGACTGACTGAGCCTAGAGCCGGTTATTCAGATTGTAGCAGGGAGGGAGTGTTCTTGTTGCTAGTGTTGGTGTTGTTGTTGTCATCGTCCAGTGGAAGTTGTCTCTCAGATATGTGACACTTAACATAACTTTAGTATTACTTGTGATACATTTATTATTTTTGTTGTTGTTTGTATTTGTTAGTTGACTGAGCATCTCATGGTTGAGATTGTTGTTTTCCTTGTGTTATTGTTGTTGTTGTTTTTTTTATCAATTTAACTTGCCTGAATGGCTCAACTTAAGATCTTTTTGAATATATAATTCTAATATGAGAGGCTTTGATGACTGTAGCCTGTTTTGCTTGTGAAGTGTTATAGATTGTGGCATCTTAGTGGATCATCTAAAGGGTTAGGAATCTCTCCATCATAGTTTGACAAACTAGCAGTCCCCAAACAGCATCTTGCACAGGGCAACCACGAAGCTAGAAATGGCCCCACAGTGCAAGCTCTGCCTCCTTCCACCATTTTCCAAACTGGACAGATAGTTAAATATTAAACATCCCATATGGAGCTAATCTGTGTAGAAGGATAAGAGGAGTTGATTTGCGGTCAGGAGACACACACACACACATAGAGATTTAGGCCTGATGTCTTCATATTGCTTTCCTTTTTTGTTTTTGTCTCAGATAGCCACAGTCTCAGAGAGCGACAGAAATAGAGACACAGGCCACAGTTTCTCACACCCACCCATGTATCCTCACACACACACACACACACACACACCACAGCTTCATGTCAAGGCATTGGGCTCAGTGTGACGCCACTATCATCAAAGCTGTGTTTGCTAAGACGGCACCACTCCGAGTCGCCGCCTGCGTACATGTGTGTGTTTGGGTGTGTGCGTGCATTTTGTGTTGACTGATAAGCAAATCTGCTTCTCCCCAGACCCTATCATCTCCTGATCCCTTTCTCTCACTCACAGATCAGCTTCGCCCTACCTCACTCGATTCTCCCTTTCATTTCTTCTGACCCTCCATTTTGTCTATATGTGCTTTGTGTTTATACAACCTTAATTCCAAAACAGTGGAGTCAAATGTAAATAAAAACAGAATCCAGTCCTTTGCAAACAAACTGTGTTTACTGACAACAGTTTTACAAAGTGTCCCTGAGCCCATGTATTAATCTCCTTTCTACAATCGTGTGTTCACAAAGTGTTACACCTCTCTCCATCCTTGCTTGTGAACGGCTAAGTCTTTCCAGGACGAACCTTTCATACCCAATCATGTTACTATCACCTGTTACCAATGAACCTGTTTACCTGTGGAATGATCCAAACAGGCGTTTTTGGATCAGTCCACAACTTTCACAGTCTGTTGTTGCTCCTGTCCCAACTTGTTTGAAACGTGTTGCTGCCATCAAATTCAGAATAAGCAGATATTTGTAAAAATCCATTAACATTAAATATATTGTCTTTGTACTGTTTTCAATTGAGTATTCGGAGCATAAATAATGATGATGAAAATGATCACATTCTGTTTTATTTATGTTTTGCACAGCGTCCTAACTTTCTTGGAATGAAGGTTGTACAATCAACACAACGACTCGTCGTTTAGTCTTTCCGTGTTTCCTTCCTGCCTCACCCCCTCATGTAGCACTCATTCCTCATGTGTACTAAACACTGACTATTTAATGATTATTGACTGGCTGAAAGCGGAGAGGCGATGGATGGATTGAAGCTGAAGGGAGGAGGGAGGGGTGGATGCTCGTTGATTGACAGCAGCTTCTGGTCAGTTGATCTGCACTCTGCTTCCTGTAAAGGTCAGGTGTCAGTAGAGAGTGTGTGCTTCAGTATTGGTGTGTATGCGTGTGTGTCCCTGCGTGGCAACACGAGTGTGTGGTAGACCAAGGTTATGGATTAGCCGCCACGGCGCTAACAGGCCACAGTCAATACTTTTCATTCTCTTGTGCACCTCACTGAGCACAACGAGACCTGAGTGACAGAAGTGACTGTCTTGGTAATGTCAGCACACACACGCGTCTGTGCACGGGCAAACATGGCCAAAGCAATAAGCTTCAACAACAGCAACATTGTAGCTGTGCAATGAAATGAAATTGAGCTCTGCATCAAGTCCTCGACCATAATATTGTTTCATTTCCAGATTTTAAAATGCACATGTATCAAGTGATAATGCATTTTTAAATGGACAAGGAAGGACAAGTGTGGTTCTCAGTTTCCCAGACACCTGTTTCTACACCCAAAAATATTTATGAAAACGCATGCAGCTATAGCTATATTAATATATTTTGCAGGTATTACCTTTGTATATTAAAAACCTCATTATTAAATAACAGAAATGGCTTAAATAACATATAAATAACAGATGCAGAAGAACAGTTTTTGGCTGAAACCACACCAGCATGAAAACTTGTTGCTTGTTCTTTCTCATCAGCCAAAACATGTGGGAAGAAAGTCATCCCACATTCGAACACTATGCAAATCACATCACAAAAAAACATCCCTTTTCTGTTAGTAAAACGTAGCCCGTCTCCACCCATCACTGTCCTCCTCTGCTGCTGAAACTCTGATCCACGCCTTCATCACAATACTGCAAAAGCACACACTGTAAATTCTCCATTGTCCTTAAAAATCTTTAGCATATTCGCCTCTGTGTTGCTCACCTTCTCCACTGCTACCGTCCCCTCTGCAGGTTCCATCCCTACATGTCACCTCCACCCAGAACCTAGGACGTTCTCTATTGGCACTCCATCCCCCTAAAACAACTGTACAACAACTTGTATTGTGTTTTTTTTACATAACTACTTTTTAGGTACATATTTTATTCATTTATTGTCCCATAACCACACACAAGACAAAACTAAATAAATAGTAAATGATCCTTATACGAACTGACTACTAGTAGGAATAATGGAGCCTATGGGCCACTTAGCTCTGTTTTCTTTTTTCATTTTTACATTGATGGTATTTGGCTCGTGCTACTATCCAGAGCAACTTACAATGCATTAGTAATATGATACTGTATATCTACTGCGTGATGTGAGGTTGCATTATGTGCATAATGCGGCCTCACGTTTCTCCTCGGCTACAAAATAAAAGACTGCACATGAACTGACGGTGCCACTGCAGCTGCCAACATTTCTCCGGACAAACAGTGGGAGGGCATGGGGATGCGCGACACCGATTGAGACGGAGGGAGGACAAAGGGATGATTTGGGAGCAGGAGACGAAGGGAGGGGGGGAAAGATGGAGGGAGGAAAAGGACAGAAGAGGGATAACAGAGGAGGAATATGTGTGTAGCCAGCTGCTGTAGCCTGTAGGACTCGGGAGAGAGGGAGGGGTGGAGGAGAGAAAGTCACAAAACTACAGCTCTGTCTGCAGGCAGTGGGTCAGGCGCTGGGCTACAACCCACACGAAACATGCCATCAGACAGAGGCAGAAGCAGGGAGGTCAAAAAGAAACATATTATTGCTGTGTCATATTGGAAGTAAAGCACAAATGAAAAATGTAAAATTGTAAAGATTAGAGGGTATGGATAGGGAAAGGTAAAAAAAAATGGATGCAGAGAAATAGGAAAGAGGGACAGAGGGACAGAGTGAAAGGCAGGAGGCTAAATAGACAGTTCAGGTTTCAGCGTGCAGAGGAATGAGGTCTCCGAGTATCCACTTACATTAAACATAGAGAGAGAGAGAAACCGAAAGAGGGAGAGAGAGAGACGAGTGTTCACGCTCATCTTTGTGTGTGGGGATGTCTCAGTGAAGCAACTACACCCATAATCTTCATTTTCCCCCTCGTCTTTCTCCTCCTCATCATCTTCATCCCTTCTGTCTTCAAATTTCCTCTCATTTCAGTAATCTCCATAAAAAAAAGCGACTGATGTGTGCATGTGTTCCGTGAGACAAGTCAACAAGAGAAAGAGAAGGTGTATCCAGATGTTAAATCCTTTCCTGCAGCTGTTGCATGTATGCATAAGAAACCTCCCAGCCTCATCGCCTGATTTAATAGCAGATGGACAGATAAGCCATCTCCTCCAATCACTCCATCTTATTCGTCTTCTGTTCTCTATTTCCTCATCTCTCAGCACCTTGATGGCGATCTGGTGGAACAAAAACTAAAAATTCTTCTCAAAGCTCAACATCTAAAGAGGGTGTAGAATACTGTAGGTACAGACAGCAGTTGCAAAAAAAATTAAAAGTAAACTCAGAGGAGCTGCCGTCTGGAGTTCACAGGAGCCAGCATGAAAATCTGAAATATTGAACACATCCTAAATTGAATCCCAGTGCAGCTAAACTGGTAAATGGAGTGTATATTTAGAAAGAAAGAAGGAGATATTCTGCTCACAGCAAAGATTTGAAAGAAGTCAGTAGACGAAACATGAGTAACTACAGCAAGACATTTCAGTTTGATTGTCCACAGTTACAACAGTGCGAGCAGGGTAGTAGGAACCAGGGAACAGGACCCAAATGCAGACAACAATGGCTCATTCACTTCAGTTATTTATTTCACACATAACAGCACAAAAGCTTATGGGATAGTCAGGCAGGCAGGCAAAGGTCATAACCAGAGCCCAAACAGGCAACAACAAATCCAAATGGAAGCAGGCAAGTATCAAAAGTCCACAAACAGGCGAGGTCCAAGAAAACTCAGCCAAAGTCCAAAACAGGAGGAGAACGAGGAGTGAATACTAAGAAAGGCTGAAACACTTGATGTAAGGTACAAGGATGAACTGATGTAGAGAGATGGGAGACAGACTGAATATACTAAGGAGGGAAATCTAACGAGGGAACAGGTGAAACTGATCAGTAATCAAAAAGATGGGAAGCACGAGGGCAGGAATTAAAGTAAACTCAACACACCTGAGGACATACGCTTTCATAATAAAACAGGAAATACTAAACTAAACCCCATGACATCTGCAGTGAAATGGTATCAAACGTTATCACATCCCACCACCACTTTCTCGGTGCTCGTTAATGAGGCTCATACATGAACCAATGTCTGAATGTCAGTCTGCATGTGAAGTCAACGATTCTTGAACCTTATACAGTCTGACATTTCATTAATTTGCTGGATTAGTGTTCTGTGAGGGCAATGACTTCTGACACCTTCAGAATTATAATAAATGTATTTTCTTAACCGATTTTTTTTTGTAAGTCAATTATCGACTTATATAGTATCAATTCTTGATTGTAGGGTTGCCTTGTTTGCTTAGAGGTTAAACTGCACTTTAAACTCATTATCTCAGTCGGCTTCTCGCTGTGAGTGACGGCATCCTACTTTAGAAGATTTCTGTGCTTGTGTTTTTCTCTGTGCTCGGCTCACTGGTTTGAAGTGGGTGTAGATTTTCGTGTCAAAGTCTTTACAAAAAAAATACCTTGACATGTTTTCTCAACTTTTATCATTGCTTATTTAGTCAGAAATAATTAATGTTTTGCTGCTTCAGTTTTTAAAGGCTTTAAGGTGCTGACGATGGAGTATATCTGCTGCCTGCTTTGAGATTTTTGTTGCATATGGTTCCCAAACTTTCTCTCCTGTAATTTCCTTCCAGCTCTCTACTGTCTACTTTGTAATACAAATCATTTGTAAAAAAAAAAAATAAATGATGCAATATATTTACATTTGAAGCTAAGAGGAGACTTTAAAAGATGGATAAATGGATGCAGTTCAAAATGCAATTTTTGGACAGAGGCTGGACCTTACTTCTCTCTGCATTCTGGTCCAATCCCGAAATGTCAACCCTCTCTTTCTTTAGTTGTACAGTCATGCCCTGACCCACACACACACACACATACACAAACAAACACACACCTCATCTCCACAGGAGTGTTTCAGATATTAGTCATCCACTGGGGTTCAGACATAGGGGATAACTCGTGCCAGCCTTCTCAGACTCTCCGACTCAGAGGAAAAAAAGACAAGGCAGTTATTTCTGATGCCCTCAGTGCAGTCGGCCTCGTGGTATCAAAAGCCACCATTCCTCTGTGTCTCTTTGCTATCTAGCAGCCGACTCGCTAATGGATTTTCTGCCATGCAGCTTTGTCTTCCTCAGTTACCACGAGTCATTACTGTTGAGGGCTCGAGTGCTGGGTAAAAAGGAGTGATTTTTTTCCCTCTCTCTTTGCATTTGGAGGCAATTGCTTTCTCTATGTGACAGCAGATTGAGTTAGTCATTGTTTCCTCAGCGAGCGACAATTTAGCTACTCTGTTATAATAATGCATCTGTGTGTTTTGTCCTTTTATAACCTGCTTTAAAATATCCTGATTTACATGTTTTTGCAGTTAATACGGCCACCCCCCCTCCCACACTGTGCTATAGTATCAGTCAGTTAACAGGGTCATTTACGCCTGCATCAGCTCACATTTTCACCTTTTTAATTAACACTCATTAACGCTCCCCAGAATCACCTGACGCACACCTGCTGCACTACTCGAGGCTCATCCATTGTCACAGTAACACTTGTTAGACACATTTTCTGTTCACAGTTTCCCAACCATGTCTACAGGCTGTGTTACCATCTTAAACAAGCAGTGAAACAAAAGAAGTTAAAATCAGTCTTTGGTTGAACTTGTGTTGCAATCAGAGTTTGGTTTGTTGTCTATAGAAAACTGTCCAGTATTGAATATTTGACATTGAATTCTTTGTCAGATTGTAATTCTTTGATCAGATATTTCCTGATCTACAGTAAATCATCACGTTTTGTTGAGGCAAATTTCATGATGATGATGACAACGAAAATCCTCCTCAGTTTTTCATTCGACACAAAATGATCCTTTTCATGTTATAACAAGATATTTTCATGCTGTGAAGGCATTTTTTTTCTCATTATCCCTGAATACTAGATAATGAGGCTTAAGACTTCTGTTTCGGAGCTGCCTTTTATTTAACTTTGTGCTGTTTATCCGTATCTTGCACTGACTGTAGCTGTAATCTTTTCCTGGTTTAGCTAAGCTTCTGTTTTATTTCACTCTTTTAAATCCTATGTAAATGTTTCTTGTTACATTTCCTCCTGTTTCTTTTATGTCCTTAAGGCCTTTTATGTCTATATAAAGCACTTTGCCTTCTTGTTGAATTGGTGCTGCAAGCAAACTTGCTACTTCTTCTGTTTTAATGAGAAACTTTATTGTTCCAAACTTGTACCATTTTATTTTGTTTTTCTCATAAAAGACAAGAGACTTTACTCATTATAACATGATGCGTTTGTGTTGTTAGAACAAGTTGCACGCTATTGTACAACTGTTTGTGTTAAGACAAGATGAAACATAGATGAAGTGAAAAGTTTGCCATGTTTTGGAGAAAAACATAAAAACAAAACTTTTTTTTCTAACTGTCTCAACATGAAATTTTACAAATTTTTGAAAACAATACGCAGCCCTTGTTGCTGTAAGACACTGCGTTGTTTTTAGGGGGTCAAAGGTCAAAAAGACTGGAAACCACATGTATGTGTTTGTGAATATGCAGCTTTTTGCGTCAGCTGCATTTGAGGCTTGGTGCTGCTGCATTCCTGCCCATCATGCAGTTATTATCCCTGTTGACATTATAGAGGTCCTGAACTCTGCTAGACAAACCACATATCCAGTGCAACCCTTTTATATCCTATCTGTTGGTGGTTCTGGACTCCGGGCTGTGCCGCACACACGCTCATCATGTACACAAATACACTGACCGCCCTGTCATTACACACAATCCCTCCTCTGCTGAGTGTGTTCCTGTGTGCGCTCTGGCTTCTTTTAATACCACTCTCCATGCGTACTTACTCTCCTCTCTTTGCCTCTTTGTCTTTATCTGTTTCTTGCCCTCCGTGTCTCGTTAATTACACAGAGACGGGAGGACTAAGCTCTCTAATCTGAAAGGATACGACCCCACCACCAGCTGATCCCTTAACACTGTTACTTATACCTCAATCCGGCGCTCGCACACACACAAATACACACACAGATGCATGTCAATATAGAAAAATAAATAAAAGGATGATTTGTATCCTTGAGTATGAGCAAAGGTGCCGTAATAAAATTCAAAGTGTGTTTCTCAACTTTCAAGGCCTGTACATGTCTTTGCATTCAAGGGTACTATAAATGTTTCAGCGAAGAGGGAACTAATTCTTTCCTTTAAAGAGTACAATCTGCTGCAATATCAGAGAGGACGATGAAAAGCCTTTTTTTTCTGTCCTGCGTCCATTTAATAACAAAATTGTGGTCTTATGCAGATTAAAGCTACATTAAATGCGGTATTTTAAGTAGTTCCAGCAAGGCTTATCAAAGTGCTTTTCATTAAATCTATTTAATGTAGCTTTATTTGTACATAAAACCACATTTTTCATGTTTGGCTGAAAACGATTAAATAAAAAGCAGCAAAAAAAGTGCAGGTTTAAGCAAAAAAAAAAAGCTCCTGAAAAATGAGTACAAAAAGGTTGCAGATTAAATTTGGGGTATTTAGTTGTTATTACTGCAAACCTACATGAGCACACACACAAATTCATACCGCATTTCCTTGGGCATTAACACAGTGGTCAGCTACATGTAACAGCCAGAGAAGAGGGTGTGACAGACTTCATCATGTGGGGTTGTTAGTTATATATAGAAATGGGAGCGCAGCTGTCTGTCCATTAGGCTAAAAGCACAGCAGCACATGAACACGACCGTGAAGTCAGTGGCCCGTTTGCCTCCCTGTGACAAGACGGAGACGAGGAGGAGAAGGACGGAAAAAAGGGATCCCAACATAGCTGCTGAGAGGAGAAGGGAGGGAGGAAAAGATGCAGGACAGGACAGGGTTGGGTTTGAAGGATTGCAGGCACATGATTGAACTGACTGTGCAGGATCAAATGAAAAGGGGAGCAATGGAAGGAAATGCAACTTGTGCTTTGACAAGTTGGTAAATGATCATTGGATTTTGCCTTAACTGACTCAGCAGCAAAAAGTCAAAGTGGGCCCAGATCCCGAAGGCCCCCAAATCCACACTTTCTCTACATGTGAAATGATTCTGGTCATTTAATTAATTGCACAGTTTTCAGAGAAACTGCACCATTAAAGTACAAAATCAATTAAGGCCACTCCTGCATTATTACTTAATCCAGAATTTGAAGAGGAACCATGTGTAAAAATATACTATTTTAAAGGAATAGTTCGACATTTATTTTCTTTCTTGCAGAGAGTTGGATGAGAAAATTGATAGCACTCATCATGTCTCATTAGCTTTGCATTGCAATCAAACCAGACATAACATGTTAATCAGTGAGCTTTGGAGGTGCTGCTAGGTGGGTTCTGCTACTTAAGGAGAAAGCTAGCAGTTCCCAGTCAAAGCTAGCTAACATGCTGTAGATGTGCTCACTTATTTTGGGGGATTTTTTTGTGCAGTTCAATGAGTCACCCCAGAGGGCAGCTTTGTGAACGCTGTGCATGAAGCAATCTGGCTTCATAGATTTGTCAGTACCATAAATCGATCAAAAAAATGACTCTTGATCCTACAACATTTTCAGGTTGAAATGATCTCATTGCACTGGCAGATTTTTTTTCCCCATTTGTTTCACGAAAATAAGAATATTAGAGAGCAGACCAAAAAAAGCGACTTGATAAGATTTTTGCAGAAAGTGCACTCTCCCCGTGTGTTTCATGGGGAATATCAATAGAGCGGGAGGTAAATAAGGACACAGAGGAACAGAGACAGAAAATAAAACACAGCATGCACTCTTTGCAAGAGCGGACAGAAAGAAAGAAGGAGAGAAAGCTCACTGTCTGTCTGTCTGCCCGCCTCCCCCGGCGTGCAGTAGGTGTCTGCTGCAAGTCTAGCGTGACTGATCTGAAATCAGGTTTTCTGCCTATAAATATACAGCCGAGCAAGGCGAGGACTCTTCCACTTCTCCTGTTTTTCACGCCGCGCACTGCGTAGGCCACAACCCTGCTTTCGTTTTCCATTACGGCTGGATACTTTATCCAATATGCCCATCGCAGAGCGGAGACGGAAGGTCTCAGAAAACACTGAAAATGAGAGTCTTTCATTACTGTGCTTCATAAGTAATGATGCTGGGAGGGATGGATACGGGAGGGAGGGAATCAGAGGTAGGCGTAAGCTGAAAGCAGCGAGCAGGCGTCAAGACGGGCTTTTGGGTGAGACGAGAGAGGAATTATTTATGGTAAATTTACACATCAATGACAGTTTTCTCCCCCTCGTGATTTCTCTGCTGCATGCTGAAAACATAATGCGTTGGGATGGTCGGAGACGCTGCACATGTGTATGTATGAGAGAGAGAGAGAGAGAGAGAGAGAGAGAACGACGGGCAGAGTGTGTGATCATGTGTCATCGTGTGCTTTTAATTGTTTAACCGCAGGAAAGTGCCAACAAATGTTTTGTTTATTTCCTGCCTGGCTGAGAATTGCTAGATTTTAGGCGTCGTGATGAGACAAGCCAACTGGCAGCTCACTGGGTAGTCTTTTAACAGCACGACACACACACACACACACACACACACACACACACACACACACAGAGTCAGTCAAATCCTATCAACTGCACCACTGTCATTGCTGGACCACCTATGGGCCTTTAAGCCAAACAGACAGCAGCAGACATGACATCAGTGACAATAGGGCCGCTTTTGAGAGCACGGTGTCAAACACACTGTCATTAAAGCTATTTCAGGTCTGAACAAATAGAGCCACATATAGACAAGCAGCTGTACTAATAGCAGCGGTTGAAACGCCCATGCACAGGTGGGGCTACAATAGGTATGACTGTGATGTGGCGGCTCCTTTTGAAGTCGAGGAGAAAAAGTGAGAAGGAAAGCTTGCAGAGATATGGGATCATTAGTGTGTGTGTGTGTGTGTGTGTGTGTGTGTGTGTGTGTGTGTGTGGCCATCAGTCATATAAAAGCCTCCTTTCATGTCCTCACAAAGCCTCAAATAGCTCTTCTGTTAACATAAAGGCCGCGACACTGTATGTTCTCGGCTCTAAAGTACATCCCGCTAAAACAACCGACTCAATCACAAAAGTTTCCAGACTCAGGTTTTAAGCACTAGTCCTACTTAAGGTTTACCGTTATGAACATTATGCCACGAGAGATTAACAGCCGCCCTGCAGAACTGGAGGAATGAATCTCATTTTGGGAATTCAAACGGCGCTGACCTCAGGTTTTACGAGGAAACATAAAACAGTGGACAGGCTGCTTGTTTTATGGAGCCATCTCTAAATAGAGCCGCCATTCATAAAATCTGCCCATTTATCATAAACCTTCACGGTCAAATAAGTGGGATGGACTCTTCCAAGTGGCTTGACTAAACTTATGATTGAATGTCTTCTTCTGTCAAAGAAGTTTTCCGCAGGAGGTTGTGTGTTTTGTTTGGGAACTTTCCTCATGAGATGATTATTTCAATCTATCGCAGTCAGAGTGTGAAAAGCAGATATTAAAGCTGCTCTAATCTAAATCTTTATATTAGAAGTGGATGAAATGACTGTGTAATGCGAATGTAGTTGCTTTTAGTGATGATAGAGTATGATCATCCAACTCTCCAGTTTGCTTTGGCTCTGGGAAGCATTAAGAGCATCTTTCAGCTCATTGTTTTAATTTTATGGCCCGAAAACTTTACTGTTCTGGTTCATTCTCACTTCTCTCATCAGCTTGTTTCTGGACACAGCAGGCAACTGTGTTCAGCCAAAAATGGTGGTATGCACAGCATGCAGGCAAAGTGAGCCAATAGCTGTTGAACATAGCAGAGGATTTAGATGCATTTTGATATTTTGCTCACGAGCTGGTGGAGACCAAAACAGAACTAAAAGTAGTGAGAAAATTGGACTGGATGTGTAAGACGATATCTAAGATATTAACCAGATAAGGTGATAATATATCATGTTCATAGCCTGCTGACTGTAGAATGCTGGCCGGTTAGCTCAGTTGGTTAGAGCGTGGTGCTAATAACGCCAAGGTCGCGGGTTCGATCCCCGTACGGGCCACTAGTAACTTTTGCGAATTTCCCCATGGGGATGAATAAAGTATCTACCTACCTAAACAACAAGTAATACAAAGCTAAAGAAACTTGGGTATATGAAGGATTTAGCAAGGACGGAACCCTCACCATGCCCCTCTTTCATATTCCTTCTCTGTGATCGCCTGCTTACAAAACACCAAAATGAAACATATGCACTGTAATTGCATGACATTAACCCAGATTGTTGTTGTGGTGGTGGTGGTGGTGGTGGTGGGAGGGGGGGATAGTTATGCATTGTTGAGTGGGACTACTAAAGATCGTTGAGGAAAATTCTCTGCTGAGACTCCCCGCTGCGAACATAATCTGTCTCCGTGATATTTCATCTTCTATTAATAGTCACACGGTTAAGAGGGTTTTGCATATTTCAGAGAGCTGCACCGAAAAACCATCGAAAAACTCTGAGTCATGATCAAGCCGGGCTTAACACCGATCTGTCGATGTGGCCTGTTATTGTTCGGCATCCTGTCTGACTAATGCACAGACGAGAAGTTTTGGCTATAAAAGCAGAAAAATAACAACACAATCTGTAACACTTCCAGGATGGTGGAAACTTTAAATGACCTCCCCGAGCTAAAAAGGATATTACAGCCACACCAGGAACACATTTCTGTTGAAATAAAGCACAAATTCTGTTCCTGACAGTCTTCACCTGTGGAACGCTAGATACACACAGCCCTTACTTCAGAGAGGGTTTAGAGGATATTGGAGCTTGAGGTGACCCTTTCACCTGTGAAGGATATTGAATGGGCGAAAGACAGTCTGAGGCGGGTCCGCCGCAGACGTGTGCAGACAAGTGGAGCCGAGAGGAGAGAGGACGGACAACGGGGGGAAACAGACAGCGCGGGATGGACGGAGAACAGATGTGTTCCTTTGTAAGGGTCATAAACATGAGTCATTCAACTTTCAAGATGGCTGAAGGGCACGGGGGATTGTAAAGGAAAGCGTGACGACAGGAGGTATAGGGAAGAATCACGGCGCGGCAACAGGAGGAAGGCGAACGCAAAAGGAGAAATAAAGCGGTGTGTGATAGAGGAAGAGAGAGAGCGGTGTGGAAGTGGAAGAATTAAGAGAGCAGGGAGGGATGAAGAAAGAGCAGTCGGGAGACTAAATGGTCTGTTTTCAGCAGCAAATGTGCTCGCGGTGAAATCCATCACTGGAGGTACGGCTGGCAGCTCATCTACACTGCAGCCTTTGTTTTATGGCGTTGACACTGCCACCGCCGCTGTGTTTTCATCAGTCAGGGCCCTGACACCACCCTGGGGAGTCGCACATGAACAGGCATACGTGTGGGCGAGGAGATCTGCATATCTGTGTGTGTGTGTGTGCGAGAGCTCACACTTGTTTGTTTCTACCTGTATGTCCCGGCGTTGTGACTGATTTTACAGATTAGTGAGCTAGACGCTACTGTGGAGGGGGAAAAAAAAAACGAGACACTGCAGCGTCGTCGGCCCCTGATTAAATCCTTAAAATACTCGAGTAATCTACATAAGAACCTCAGTGCGAAGCAACCGTGGAGTTTTTTTTTTTTCTTCTTCTACTGTGGCGGATTATATATTTTCTTTGTGGCGCAGGCCTTGCAGCTCCGAGCAGTTTGTATTTCAAACACTAATTCTTCATGCTCTAAGGACAGCAGCAATATTTCCCAAAGAAACTCCCATGGGTGTTTATTTAGGCCACAAATACAAGTGGTGGGACCATGTTCAGCAGTTACAAAACTGCAGAGTTACAGTTTAGAAGAAAATGCCTTTCCATTGTGTATTTGAGACTAAATGTGGCAACTTTTAATTCCTTGTGTGACGATAACTCCTCTCACTAATCTGTTTCATATTCTTCATGTACTGCACTGCGTGTTGGTCTGTGTTTCACTTACAAGACTAAAAACTACATATCATTGCTCCGCTCTCTCTTATTGGTCCAGAGACTCTCCACCAGGCAGCATGAGACAGAAACATCATAAAATATAGATCTGAAAATTGCCCGACTCCTGTAAGCTGCTGCACGCGCTCTAAATCAATAGAAAACAAACACATCAAATTAAATTTATATGAAGGCCACCGATCAAAGTGCCACTGTCATGACCAAACTTTCTCCCTCTTCAGCCTCAGACTTCTTTCCCCCATGAGCCCTGTGTTTATTATGAAACTTTCCACATCATTGCTGTGTCCTAATTCCACACTAACTACTTATGGTGTACAGTATTTCTGTACATTAATTGTCATCCTACTCTGTTTTTGCAGTACACAAAAACTCTGTACTCCACCATTTTGTACTAACAGACACAAAACATGTCAAGACGAATGTCAGTCATATATTATTTATTTAGATTTTTGTTTTGCTGCTGCAGCTGGAAGCGCATTGCATTGTGGGAGAATAGTGCACATGAACAGGAAAGTGTTTTTTTAGTATGCATACCATATATACAAATGTTTTACTACCTTAAACAACAGACTTTAGTTGACATGCATCGTTTATGTTTCTTTAGTTTTTCATTAACTTTAAAAAAAATTCTACGTTAACAGAATGGACAGACCAGAAGCTGGTAACAGTGATAACTCTGACATGATTTTTCCTCATTAATCCACCCACCATTTTTAGTTTGTCCCCATCTCAGCTCATCAACTGACTCCATCCCTCATTTCCGCTCCCAGGTCCAGTGTACTGTGCACCAGCCACTTTCCTATTTCCATTAGCCAGATGGTCTATGTTGCTTTGTTGGCACAGCGCTCCATCCTGAATCCTCAATGCCTCATCCTGACTCCTAAATCTTCAAACCTGTATTCTCATCACCTGTCTCCCTGCTCTCCCCCTCTGGAATAATTTCCCTAATTCTGACAGCCTGTAAGCCTGTTCAATGACCACAGACTCCAGTAAAGTAAAGCCTCGAATTCATCCTGCTCTGCCTCTGAGTTTCTTCTTGACAGCCATTCACCGGCAAAAATTTCCCTCTGACCGCGTTCGGTATTTCTGACACCCTCGCAACGATAAGCAGCGAAATGAGCGAAAATAAATAATTCAAGAGCGTGTGTGCGTGAACACTCGGCCATGCGTGTGTTTTCAGACCCAGACAGCAGGTTAGGAGGTGATTACCTGTGGTCTTCAGGGGATCAGGGAGGCCATGGCCTTTAAGAAGCAGCTCGGTGTGAGCAGAGGAAAGCTGACCAGCGAGCTTTTCAGTGACTTTGATTGCTGCTGTGGATGTGTGTATTTCTGGTGTGTGTGTCTGTGCAAAGCTATCCAATGATGCATCTTGTCTATCTTTGCATGTATTTGTCAATCAAAGGGTGAGTTTTTGGTGTTTTTTCAGGATGTTTTTTTTTTCGCTTTATGTTTCGTGACCCCTCTGATTTATCTTGTGACCCCTTGTGGGGGTCGTGACCCCAGGTTGGGCGTAGGCTCAGTAAATCCAGTGATGCATTTAATCTGCATGTTTGCCTCAATCAACCTGGGGGAGCGGACAAGAAGCACTGAAATCCCTGTGTGTGTGTGTATGTGTGTGCGTTTATAAGTGTGTGTACACATATGTGAGCATGGAGTCGGTGTGACTGTGTACGTGACACCTGCGTAAACACAGATTGCTCAGATGAGTAGCAGACACAAGAAGTCGTGTCAGTGGGGCCAGTTGCATTTTGTGTGTGTGTGTGGGTGTGTGTGTTTGCTGGAGGGCAGCAGTGATAGGTATGTGCATGTGTCTAATGGCATTCATGCTCACTCAGACAGTTTTACTGCTTCCAGGCACACACACACACTCGTCTCCTGACTACTGACTCTTACGGAGTCGCCAGCTTATCTGGATCACAACAAAACACACGCAAGCTCAAAACAGCGTGACCACTCAACACACACACACACACAAGTTATGAAGTAAGCTAAGAAGCATATGACCTCAATTGAGATGGACACAGAGTCCGACTGTGTGACCTCACTTGGTTTGTAATGACCCAACCATATATCACCAGCTTCTCACACACACGCGTGCACACACACATACACACACACACACTACTATGGGAGGCATTTATGGAATGTGGAGCATTTGCCTGCAGTCGGCATTTTTGAGGAATTCCTCACAAACCTTTGTGTATGTGTGTGTGTTGGATGTGTTGTCTTTCTTGTGTGAGTGTGTGTCACAGAAAATCAAAATACTTCACTTCAGGTTTTTACTTCGAATTTGTCCTATTTAGGTCACATCAGTCACTTTTTGCCTGACTTAGTCACGACCCATAGACACATGCAGCTGTTCACTATGGTTCCCAAGTTGAGACTGATTCATTTGAACGGCTCAAAAACCAAACAGGTTGGGACCCTTTCTGCTTCCACCTACCCCCAATAATTTTCATACAGTCCCTAATCTGTCCACTCAGATAAAACATGGATGAGTTGATATGTGCGTTATTTCCAGTCACATCACTGTCACGTTAGGGTCACCTTCCACACCCGACTGAACCTTTGCTCCAGGGTCCAGCTTCGACCCTCTGTTTGTGTGTCTGTCCCTTTATAGGGAGCTAAATCTCTCCTAGACAGAGCTGCAGTGAACTCCTTGTGATCAGGTCCTTGTGGTGGACTTGCTCCTCAAGAAACACTGTCAGCATCATTGGTCCATGAGAAACAGCAAAGGTTAGCAAATGTTAACCAGCTCCCTGGTGCGACACGATCACTCTGCCTTTGAAGTTTTGTGCGAGCATGTTGTGTCCCAGAGGACGGCGAAAGGTCAGTTCCCTGGACGTGCGCTGAGCCCGGTGCTAGCACGACCATATGTTCCCATTTCCAACTCAGGACCTCTGAGAGTAGCAACCACACAGGTTCCTATTGCACTTATTACCTCCTGCAATGATTTCTGTAGTGCACTGTGTCACATAGAAACATATATTGGTGTCATTAAAGTTGATTTTAAAATGAGATTTGATAAAACAAAAAATACAGATACTCACAGAAAGTAGAGGATTTTAGTATTTTAGAGATATTGATGTTTGACCAGGGAGTTGTTTTTGGATCAAAATGTATTGACCCCTTTTCTGCCTTTTTCCTTTGTATATATGAGGCTCACCTATGCCATGGATAAGCTGTAGCTGTGTAGAAATGAATGGCGATTTTCACTGGCGGTCACACACAAGAGATGGTTTCTCTCATATAACAACCACCGTTTTCACCTGCACTCAAACACTCTCTTCATATGAAACATCAGCGCTCGGGCCTCTGCAGGCTCAGACAGGGTCGGCCAGTCCTCGCCAGATATTCAGGAATTCACATTTTGCCAAAAACAACCAACGCTCTCTGCTCCTGTGGTTGCCTCGAACAAACAATTTCTCCTCTGTGGAATCAGAAATATTTCGACGCTTCATTTCAGCGACTTGTTAAGGCAGCGGCTCCCCTTAAAACAAAGTGATGTCTAACCATGACCTCTCATCATTTCAGATATTTAGAGGTCTCAATCCACAAAGGTATTAACTATTTCACAAGAAAAAGCAAAACAGGGACACCCTAGTGGTTTAAGGCACTAATCATGAACCACAACATTCCCAGTTCATGTCATTTCCTGTTTGTCTCTGGCCTCATTTTGTGTCTCCTCTCTCTCTGTAATAAAGTTACAGAACAGTGAGAAAAATAATTTTGCAAAGATTTTTCTTCCAGCATCCTTCCTACCTTGGCATCCCTCAATTGGTGTGAAATAAAAATGAGCAGTTTTACCTGCTACGTAATTCTCTGTTCAAATTAAACTAAAGTCCGTTTTGCTGATGATTGTGTACTTTTACTCAAGTAGCATTTTCAAAGCAGTGCTCACAAACCCGATTCCAAACAAGTTGATACAGGAGCAACAAAAGACTGTGAAAGTTGTGGACTGATCCAAAAACACCTGTTTGAATCATTCCACAGGTAAACAGGTTCATTGGTAACAGGTGATAGCATCATGATTGGGTATGAAAGGTTCATCCTGGAAAGACTCAGCCGTTCACAAGCAAGGATGGAGAGAGGTTCAACACTTTGTGAACACATGATTGTAGAAAGGAGATTACTACATACTTTGAAAGAGGGTTGCTGGTAAACACAGTTTGTTTGCAAATGATTGCATTCTGTTCTATGTTTTGCACAGTGTACCAACTTTTTTTGGAATCAGTTTTTCACAGTATGTTCTTACTTAAAGCTAAACCTAACAATCTGAATGCCTCTCTCTCCTCTGGTGAACACAGTACGTGCAAGCAAAGCAAGCAAAAACTCACGACCAGCGGGTTTTTGAAAGCTACCACTTCAGGAGTCCCACACACTCTCTCTCTCTCACACACACACACAGTCACGCACACTCACACACTCTCAGGCTTCCTTATTGGCCGTGCCACCCTCAGCTTGTGCAGCTCTCTGCGCAGTGAGATGAGGAGACAGTGGGTGCAGTGTGGAGAGACTGGCCTCGCTCCAGAGACTCTCCAGAACGTTCCAGTGAGAGACCGCTGGCTGGCAGGCTGGACGGTTGCTGGTAAACAAGCCAGACAACAAACAAACAACAACGGCTCGACATAATTCCTACAGAGAAATAAAAAAAAAAACCCCATCCATTCTGAAAGGGGATTAACCCCTGCCACATTATTCCTGTGATCTATGACAATTCTGCCTCAATTTGTAAATAGAAAAAAAGGCTTGATTATGCTATCAGCGGTGAGCCGCTCTGCTGATTCTATTACAGTATTCGGGATAATTTCACAGGGATAAGTGCTCATTTTACGGCTCCAGACCATAGCCATTGTGATGAATGTTGTGCTTGTTTTAATGGTAAAACTATGCAATTTTAGGCTGGATTTTCACTTTAGAGCCACGACTCGGAAATGCAGAACTTGTTGTGCAGCTGTATTCCTGTCAGAAAAGGCTGTTAAACGCAGCCACTAACAGAATAAATTATCAGTGTTTTCCACAGGCGCCAGCTGTCAACCAGGCAGCATCTGATTTTATTTCCAG
This sequence comes from Centropyge bicolor, assembly GCA_037975185.1. Taxonomy (NCBI): domain Eukaryota; kingdom Metazoa; phylum Chordata; class Actinopteri; family Pomacanthidae; genus Centropyge; species Centropyge bicolor. The sequence continues at coordinate 13,055,044 of JBBMOC010000005.1, read as the reverse complement.
TCCGCTACTTCTTTAATAGAAACTTTTTTTGTTTTTAAAGACAAGCAATTCCTGCAAATCTGTTTGATAAGTTGATGATATAGCAGCAGGGGTTAAATGAGGGTTTGGTACGTGGGGGGTTCTGTGAGTTAGCGGGGTTCACAGCAGTTTGCAGCCGTGACAGCTTTTGTGACAAATGCGAGGTTCACACGGCATGAAGACAGGCGCTATGAGCACACACACACACAAACAACTTAAAAATGAACATCATGTGAGTAATGGCCTGTTATTGCTGCGTAGTCGGCAGATTTTCATCGGATTAAATTAATCAGGAAGCCAGGCGACCCCGAGAGACAAAGACGCGCCCATTCGTTTGTAGTTCAGCTCACCTCTGCACGACTGACAGCATCTGACTGACTGGCGCTCCACCGCTGGTCCACACACATCAATCATGCCATTATGTGCTGAAACAGAGGAGTGGGTGGAGAGGGCCCACAGCCATTTTAACCTGCAAAAGTGATGTGGCTAAATAGCTTCTGCACTTTAGTAAAAATGCTTTGGATCCATCGACAGACAGATAAATTTTACGGTGACTGTAGATACACTAGTAACTCATGGGGTCACTTTAAAGGTGGTTTATTAATAATTTCTTTAAAGGCCTATCAAGTAAACATTTTGGATAATAAACATTTACTTCTTTGCTGGGACTTAGATGAGTACATTGATACCACTGTCATGCCTCTACATTTAATATTTAGGTACAGTTAGCACCCTAGCATAGCTTAAATACTGGGAAAAAAGATTCATCCAGGCTGGCTCTGACCGAAGGCTAGAAAAAATCTGCCCACCAGCTCCTGTAAAGCATGTAATATCTTGTTTGTTTAATCTGTACGGAAGCCTGAGGTCTCGGGTTTATGGGGAATGGGACTTGTTAAAGGCTGCTAAAAAGATAAATATTTAAAAAATCAATAGTTATGGATTGTTTTTCAACATCAATAACACGATGCATTATTAATAACATGTCAGTGGTAATCAACACCTTAAGCTATTAAGGCCTATTGTCATGGTTTTCTCTTGTGTTTTACTACTTTATTTTCAGTGTATATTAAGTCTGATACTCCAGTGTTTTTGGTTAAAGGTTTAGTCTTTTGTTCAGACTTTGCTTCAGTGGCTGGAGGTGTGGTCTTCCGGTGCTGGGGCTCTCCATTCTCTCAGCTGTCCCCAATCTCACCTAACGACTGGCAGCTTAAATACTCCTCTCCTTCACCTGGAAGCTGCCAGATCTTCCCTTTCCATGTCCCCTGTTTTCTAGGTTTCTCTGCTTCCAGTGTTTCCCTGTCTTTGCCTCTGTTCTCCTTTGACTTCTAGTGCTTTGTGTTTCCTGCCTTCCTGGTGTTTTTCCTGATTTTCCAATGCTCCCTGTTTCTCCTGTGTTCATCCCTACCAGCTCCACCTGTCTCCAGCCAGCAGCCTCAGCACCTACCAGCCTCCATCCACTCCACCACCTAGACCTCCTGTGTTTAGTCACCTTTTGATTTGTCTTGTATCCTGGTGTTTCTTTGGTTAATAAATCCCTTTTACCCCCTCACCCTCCTCTGTGTCTTGCTCCTGGTCCAGTTAAACTAAACCCAAACGTCACACCTATATGTTTATGATTTTTGTTTTCAATTTTCAGTTTTGTGGTTTTGGTGATTTAGCAGTTGAGCTTGTGCAAGCCCCCGAGTTATCAAGCAGGCTGAATATCTTGTTGTGTCTCAGACTGGGGGAGGGGTTGAGCTGCAAATCAGCACACAGACAACTTGGACTGCTTCTATCTTGCAGAGATCCATCTTGGAAGAAAAAAATAATCCATATTATTGCGTCTTTTCCCATGTCAGTGAAATGTAGTTTGCAGACCAGACAGACTCCTCTGGGATTCCACCTGGTTAAAGACCTTATAATGTGTAACCCCCCGTCGCTGATCAGTCATGTCGTGTGCAAACCACGACTTCAAGATTTCTGATTTCATGACACAAAGTTGTACAGTGTGAACGGTACAGTGATCTGAAAGTCCTGTAGTGTGACCAAAGCATAAGCTGCTTGTATCCTGCATATGTCCGGGGCAGCCCCCCTGCTGAAATTAGATTAGAAATTTCTGTGTCAGTATGTGCACAAGAACATGTGAGCGAGTGCCTCTGTCTTTATATTTGTTATCAGGATGAGCAAGCTGCAGTGGTGTGTTGCAGACTTGGGGTATGAGGTGGATAGTGAATTCAAAATGGACATGTGATTAATGAATAAATACACCAGTGGCAACAGGAGGCCCTACAGAATGATTGAACCCCACTGAGTTTGCTGTGGTTAACACAAAGCCTGTGCCTGTGTGTGTGTCTCTGTAAGACTGAGGATATAATCCCACTCAGCATGATCCCTCCATCGACAGACCTCCCACTTGCGCCACCACGCACGCACACACACGCAATGCAATTTACACATTAACACATCTTTCTCATTATTAGCGTCGCCCCTCACACATCTGTCTCTGTCTGACGCCTGACTAAAGCTGTGACCCTAAGAACACATTATTGCAATCTTGACATACACACAGTCAATTAAAGGATAATTCCGGTTTAATAGAACTTGGCTCATCAGCTACTGAAATTTGGAAATGTGGCGCCATCACTAAACAGGCGTCTGATGGAGTAAGAGACATGACCACAAACCCCAATGTTAACAAACATCCATCATGGCTTACAAACCAATCTTTTGGCTCAACTTTGACCAACCATACTTGCAGTAGTAGTTGTGCAATGAGGTATTGAACAGCCTCAGTCTACTCATGTTTATGTCCCCATTTGACTTTATACAGTAATATGGATGCAAGGTTCAATGTTATATAGCTATTTCTACAGCTATATCCCAAGGCCGTCCTCAGCAAATGGAACTTGAACGTGACTAAAATCCTGTACTTTGATAGCAGGGCTCATATATAAGACTGAGATCCAGGTGACACCAGAGAAGGTTGAATTTGTAGAAGAAGGCCGTGTTTTATGGCTGAATGCTCCAGTAACAGTAAACTTCAGTTTATACTCTCCTAAATTGTTCGTCTGACACAGATGTGTTCACAAGTTTGTTCACAAGCCAGCAAAAATAAACAACAGTAAATGTCCAATTTATATTTTTTTCTGACTGTCTGCACTCAGCCCAAAATTTATGACCGCACAGCCCTTCGTGGAAAAGGGCAGCATGAGCATACGGAAAATATGAATTGAACTTAGGACAGACAAACATGTGTGAACACATCTGAGTAAGCAGACGACTGATGTATAAAGTAGTGTTTTGGACTGTATTTGGCTCTTTGATGAACCTTTTGTTCACTGTTGAAAATGCAATGTTACCAATTGGAGCAAATCAACGTTATCAAAATAAGGGTTAGAGCGGCAGTGGTGGAAAGTAACTAAGTAAATTTACTCAAATTTTGCACGTACAACTTTGAGGAATTTGTACTTTACTTGAGTATTTCAATTTTATGCTGTTCTAAACATCTAATCCACTTAATTTCAAAAGGAAATTTAAAATAAAAATGTACTTATCAGACAGCTGGAGCTACGTTTTATTTTTAATATTAAGATTTTGCAAACGAAACACGGGATCAACTTTTCAAATATGATACTCTGTTATAGTATTTTGATATAATTATGAAAGGGCCCAACAAGTACTTTTATTTTAATGCAAATGTAAAGTACATTTGCCGTTGATACTTTATACTACTACTGTACTTTCACTTGTATGAAATCTTGAATGTAGGACTTTTACTTGTACTAGAGTAGTTTTACTGAACTGTATTGCTATTTTCACTTCAGTAAAAGATCTTCTTCCACAACTGTTGGGTTGTAATAAACCTGAATTACCCTTTGAAAGCAGGTCACGCTCATCTGGTAGACCCGAGAAAAAGTGGCACACACACACATACACACGGCGATAACAGCTTCCGTCGGTGATTCTCTGCGACTTCGCTTTGAGATTCACATCAACAACCCACAAAAATAACAACACCCCCCTCCCCCAATTCTCTCCCTCTGTCTCTCTGAACCCAGACGATCACACGCTCGTCACAGCTCCCTCGCTCCTTTTCTGCTGAATCCTCCGCCTCCCACCTTCTGCGGCAATACCAGGCCAATATTTCAGTCTCCTTTTAAATATTTCACATTCATTTTAAATAATTCGCTCTCATTTTTAGCACCGGCAAAAGCCACAATGCGCAGCCGAGCCCACACACGCGCTCTACACAAACACACACAAAATGAGGCGTAAAGTTAATTAGACACGGAGCTGAGAGAGAGCCTCTTCCTGCTGTGACACAATCATCTACACAGCACCTCTGGGGGAGAGAGGGCTTGGGAGTCTGTTTGTGTGTTTGTGCCTTAATATACACACAAATACACCCACACACAAGCTTATATACGTCCAAACGCACATATGAATGCACGCAGAAGCAGCAAATATAAATCAGCATACACGCAGACAGATAAACAAAAGGGGGAAAAAAAGCACAAGCGATTCAGAGTCTGCCTCAGTTCGCTGCGGTGAAACTGCCTAAATTATAATAACACACACAGTTGTATCATTATCAGACTTCATAAACTGCTCTCAGATGATGCATAAACATCGCTGGCCGAGATATTCCGCTGACTCCGCTCTCTGCCTCCTGCACTCCAACCTGTTAAAGACTTCCTCTGGATCAAGGTGAAGCGAGACCACAGCAAGTTTCGTCCGACAACTTCCTGGTCATATCTAAGCACGACACGCACGCACACACACAGTCCGTCAGAAGTGTTATCTAGTGATCCTCCTCTGCTCGCCCTGCCCTCTCCCAGATGAGTGCTGCCTGAGCTTGGCCACGCTTTGAATTCAGATGCTTTTCGTCCACACAGCCCACAATCCCTTTGTGTGTGTGTATGTGTGTCTCTATATCCTCATTGTCAAAGAGTAAGGCTGAGAAAAAGGAGGTTTGAAGTTTGTCTTAAGAGATTTCCGCCTCAGTACGGTGCAGGTGAATGGAGCTTTGGAGTATTACATTTAAAATATTCACCGGTGACATATCTTTCCAGAAACAATGTTGTGGTTACTCAGGATAACCCACAGTCCTCATTGTGAGCTGTTTTTCAGTGGAAATAGTTCCTAAACAGGCCCAGAACTTTAAATTGAAAAAGTTAACGGCGAGTTCTGTGAGTCATCCAAAGTAGCAGGGACATTGTTTGTGGAGATGTTGCTGTTGAATTGTAAATGTAATGCATGGGTAGACACCACTACAGAGCAAAGTGATACGCATAGATATACGATAATAATAACTTTATTTATAAGCCCGGTCTCTTCGACGTGCATACAAACAACACAACTTTACTGTGTGATATGGCAAAGTGAAATTTTGTATGCAAGTGATACAACAATCCTTCCTATTAACTTGTGGAGAGCAGTTGCGTCCAAATACCAGGCAACCAGTCAGGTGACGTAGTATAAAGAGTTCGACTAAGGGTGGAGGTTGATGGATGGGTTGAACTAAAACACAGCAAAAAACAAAACAAAACATAAAAACAATAATGGATATAACGGATGGATAACTTTGGTCTGTATAATGTTAAAGGATGAGGCTGGTGAGCATCTCTATTCTAGTGATTTGTCTTGCTTCTTTATCTTGAAACTTAATCATCTTTTTTTTCAAATAATTTTTCATAATAGTCTAAGGGGCACATCAGCCATGTCCCAAAATTCAGTAACGTTGAATCTCACAGTCCTGCAACTGTAAAGACTTATTAGAGAACCAAATGTGTATTAATCCGCAGCTGAAAATAGTCCCCTTCTTGCACCTGTTTGAGTAATATTTGCCCTGCAGTGTCAGGAAAATGACTGTTTTTAGAAGATCTGCTTCAGTAGTGAAAAGGCTTGAGGATGAGGCCACAGACAGGCTGAGGAAGTTGGATAGCATTGAGCCACAGACTAACACTTTGTTGGTTTTGCTCTTATAATGCGATTTGCTGACAATACTATAACTATAAAATGATGCTCGCCTTATCATTTAAAACTTCCAGAGCTATCTCACAGATGACAAAAGGAGCCGCTTATGTAACTACAGTATGTAAAGTAAAAGCAGAATGAAAAAAACCCTTATGAGGCATCAGTTGCCATCTGCTCCTGAGACACTGTTTCCGCTGATAAATCTCTCTCCTTTAATCCCTCTACTTTCTTCCTCCTCTGCCAAAACTCTCCTCAAATGTAGAAATGCATGTTGTCCCTTGTTCCACCTCTTCAAGTTTGGTCTCTTTCAACTGTCTCATTTTATTTCCATACGGCTCTTTTTGTCTTACGTTCAGACGGTCAGGGTCAACGAGAACGCGGATCACAATGGGGGAAAGAAACGCTGGTGTCGTCCTTGAGCGAGGAGCGAAAATGGAAGGAAAAGAATAGAGCAACAGGGGAGGGGCTCAGGAGGGAGAAGTCCAAATGTTTGTTTATGCCTAATTGGGCCACAGATGAGCCAGCGGCCATCTCAGATAACAGTCTGCACAGAAGGAAGGAGGAAGCAGGAGACGAGCGTGAAGGATGCAGGGAAGAGAGGTGCTGCAGAGGAGAAAACGAGGAGCAGTGGTGGGGATTTAAAACGGGAATAGAAAGAGGAAGTAAATAAAGGAGGAAGCTGTTGAGGGTGTTTGGCTGTTAGGAGAGAACGCTCAGGAAGAGGGGATGAAAGAAGCGAGGAGGAGTGAGGAATTAAAGGAGTGGCAGTGGGACCTCAGGGGAAGTGTATCCAGTAATTAAACAACAAGACTTGTGCAGCATGTGTGGCCGTACTACAAAAGTCCTTACTGCTCCCCGTTGAGCACATTCAAAACGACACATTGCATCTAATTAGAGAAACATATTGGGGCTAACGCTCTCGCTAAACTTGCCTAGTGGGCTCATAGAGGTGCAGAAGTAATGCACGAGCATACATAAAAGGGTGATATCCAACAAATATGCAAATATGTTTCACTGCATCTGCGAGTGAATTCGCCCGGAGCTAGAGGACTGAAATGAATGCTAAGATCAAAGTTGGTGACGAAACGGACAAAAGGGGGATTTTAAAAAGGGAGCGAACGTGTGAAACTGAGCTCCTAGAGATGAAGTTTGTAGTGGAAACAAAGCAACGCTGTTTGCTGTGTACAGTAAATAAAGGTTGTGGGAACGTTTCGCTCTCACTGTGAACTCCTCAAATCAGTGCAAGTGCTGATGGCCGTCAGTCTGATCTGGAGGGCGCCCTCTTGTCCCGGTGAAGCCGGTTTGAAAACAGACCATGTGAGCGGATAATCAGTTTATATACTGAACTAACTGAAAGAGACAGAACAGCACATGCACCTTATTTCTGATTTAGTCCGGATTGTGACTGTAAGTGAAACATTTCAAAATCTAAACGAGGAAAAGATGTGACTGGAAAAGACATTAAAGCTGTATGACTCGATACTTTTATATAATCAATGGATTAAATGTCTATGTGACCAAAACGAGAGCTACAAAGAGAGTGAGGATTCATCAGAAACAAAACACCAAATTGATGCTGTTGTTGCTCCATGTCTGCTGCATTTATAAATAGGAAGCTGCTTGTTTTCTACTCCATGATTTATGGTATGTGGTCACTTGATGTATTGTTTTATGACAACTTGAGTAGTGGGTTTCAACAAATCTGTTGCACGCACATACATCATATATTACATGTATTTAAGTTTTACACACAGTATCTTATGTTTCTATCTGTGTTTTAGTCCAATGTGTCACCTGGCTGCTACTGTCCCCTCAGGGACAATTAATGTAAAGTTGAAAGCTGAAGACGAGACCGAAGAATGTAAGTGCATCCATTCTGCTGTCAGTTTGAAGGCAAACACTGTAGAACAACTGAGCCGAATCCCAACCGATGTTGTTTTTGTCTTGGAGCAACATGTATACACAGTGCTTCATTTAGCTTGCAAAACATTGTATATTTAGTGGAGAAAAAAATACCATTTAAGCGTATTTTGTGCACAGTTTGCCAAAAAGCAACATGAAGAAGAGAAACAGGGGGATTCAGATTGGGGGTGACTTGTAGACTAACTATCCTGCCTCTGTAACAAACACTGCCATCAGCATCCTCCATCAGTCCATCGGAGAAGAATTCATTACATTCCTTTCCAGCTGTCCATCAACCCCTCCCTCCTTGTAGGGGTGGCTTGTCTTGTCTGTTTTTTTTTTTCACGTTAGCGAAAAAATTACAGTGCCTTTTTGCTCTCTCCAAACCAGCTTTCAATTTCCTGTGGGTGGCTGACGTCTGCTGGCTGTCGAAGCGGGATGACGCCGGGTATTTGATGTCGACTGGTTTTGAGCGGGGTGGGCTGGGTTGGGGTGCTCTCCGCTGGGACCCCTAAAGCTCTTGGGAAAAAGTACAGAGAAGAGCGGCAGATTGAAGTCACTCCAGCTCCCGCCTCAGAAGCTGACAGCTGAGAGATTAGTGGTTAATTAAGTCAGGCGAGTTGACTGGCATGCGGGGAACAGCCCTCGAGCCAATCAGAGTTTTCGTTTGGTCGGAAAACAAGAGCAGAACTACAGCAGCCTCTGGGGAGAGCTCACTGGAAGACACTAGACTGTAGCCAAAAGCAGCACGAATACTTCCTGACTCCCCGGTTTCTCATCCCCCTCGCACATCTGGAGAGGCTAGATAAGAAACATGTAATGAAAACAAAATGGTGATTGACACCTAGCGCGCTATGTGCATATTTAAAAGCATGTAAATTTACATTTTCAGGTGCAGAAAAAAGAGGACGCGAGGAGAGGGCCATACAGTATGTCACACTTGAGAAAACTGAATGAAAGAGAAGAGGAAAGACAGACACGAGAGGAAAAGAAATTTGCATGGAGCGTTTATAAATGTCACGCCTCAGTAGGACCACAAACACCGCTCTCTGACCTCGCCACCCGACCTCGCCAAACATGCGTACATCTCAGTATCTCCCTGGAGGGGGGGAAGAAAAAGACAAGGTCCGACCCCAAACCGTCCACTTTCCCTTTGATAGCGCCATCAAAGAGAACTTTCTGCTTTTTAAAGACATGCAAATACACCTTCAATAGCATCAAACAGGTCATGGAAATCACATCAAAAGCCTGGGCGAATTGAAGGTTTACTTGGAGAAAAGTCACGATGATGAAATTGTTTTGCAATTGCGCTGTAGGGTCTAATTAAGTCGTATTATAATAACCATGAAATATTGCATTTTATGTTTTCTTTTAGGAATATTTGGGAATATGCTAATACGCTTTCTTGAGTTGAGTTGAGGAGATCAATACCACACCAGTTCCTATAGTAGCTTCATATTTAGTGCACTGACATGGCAGCGATATCAATCTTCTCATCTCAATCTGGCCAAGAAAACGGACGATATCAGTCCCAAAAATGTCAAACTGTTTCATAAATATCTTTTTCAGTGAAACTGCCAAAGTAATTTTTGTTCCTCTTTGGAGTCCATGAGATATGATGAGGCCAGCTGGGGGAAATTTTAAGCATTTTCAGGCCATTATTTTCTGCATTGATGCACACAAGATAGACCTTGTGCCTTAGCCTATATTGAATGGTTTGGCCGAAAAGATCTTTCGGTTTATTTGTACCCCCAGTGCTTTGTGTGGCCGATTCAATTTTTCTTAAAAGCTAATATCAATAGGCCTACCAACTAAACAGATTGTACCCAAGGCTTTACAGTCCACAGAATAATTTCCTTCATCTTTTCATCTTCAAAAACGCTGCCTGTTTCAATAAACGGCTGAAAACCAGCATTCACATGTGGGCACCTTTTTTTTAAGGTCTCTGTCCTTGGTGAAGTTACCACAGGCCCAATTCTAATGGGTTTAGTTTAATTGTAGCACTGTGCTTCAGAGGTTGCCCCACCTGGCATTCAGATGATGAATGAGGGTAGCAATGAGCATCCTTATGCTGCAGCGAGGGAACAAGGGACAGGAGACATCTGAGAGGAAACATTTAGGCCTCGGGTCTGTGTGTGCGTCGGCGTGTGAGACAGAGATAAAGAGAACTCATTGCATAAAAATACACACAAATGCAAACCAGAAAACTAATATTTGACTTTCTTCCCTTTCTTTTATCTGCGCAGTGTATTATTTTTGTTGTTACTATTCCTCCTCACCTCTAATTGTTCTCTAGTTGGCTCTGTTTCCATTTCGCTCTGAGTTGCTGGTGTCAAATTAACTTGGCAGCAATAACCTCCATTCTCTATTTCTGTACATTCTTATGATTTGCCGCATCAATCACGGCTTTGTCGCAGCTGACGGAGTCTAATCAAGAGCTACCTATGACTTAATGAGCAGCTTCATGATTGAACCCAAACCTCATTTGATATTCATACACTTACATGATTCCCCTGGATGAAAGCACCAAAGAGTGAAGAGGACGAAAAAAAAAAGTTTGGAGTCATCGTTCAATCGTTTCATTTGTCTGTACTAAGTTAAACTGCTGCAGAAGTTTTCTCTACAACTTTCACGCTGCTGAAAGCGCTGCTCATCAAATCATCACTTTTACCAACTCAGTTCACTTGGCACTTGTACTCTGGCGCTGTCATCATTAGCACCACTCGCTGCAGAGACGAGTCTGCCTCGCCATTAGCCGGCAGCCACCCTGCAGCACTCGAAGGCTGAAGGGTTAAGCGTGTCCGGTCGGGACGCTGGTTAGAGCTGAGGGAAGCAGAGAGAAGGCTCGGAGAGAAAGGGAACATTAGGGATGAACTGGTGCAATCAGCCCAAGGCAGAGCGGAGGCCGAGCAGGGTTCAGTGAATTAGCAATATCTTTTCCCAGCATAGATCAATGGAGCATTACCGTAATAAAGAAGGGGAGATGGAAAGAGGGAGGGATGGTGGAACAGAAGGAGGGAAAAGACAAAGAAAGAGAGAGACAGCAACAAACTAATAATTTGTCTCTGCCTCGAGCATGCTTTCTCTCTGTGGATCTCTCTTTCACTTTCAAAATCCCACCAGTGGAGATATCTCCAATCAAACAGAGTGATCACAGAACCAGGATGGCAGGTTTCCAGCTGATAGTCACAAAGCAAAACCGTTTAAATACAGAATGAAGGCCTGATTATAGGCTTCATGAATTAAAAGGCTACTGGTGGTTAATAGCACTATTGTACACCCACGGTCAGGTAGCCCACACACACACTAAATCAAATGTGACGGTCCACAATCGCAGCCTAATTTCCAATATTTCATGTCATATCTGCGACCAAAAGCCTCTCTGGCTGATATTGCTTTTTTTTGGCAAAGCTGCTGGCACAAAGCTGTACTGGCCAGAGCTGATATAACATTTTGAAATGCTCAAGAGTGTGGCCACAATGGTTTGGACATCAGCAGAGACACATCTCCTTTCCAGCGTCCAGTTCGGTCTTAACCAAGCATTAAAGTTTTTCTTTGCATCATTTCAGAATAAGAAGCCGTTTAAACAGGATTAATTCACGTTATAGTTTCTGTTTCAATAGTTTTTCCATTTCACCTGGGTTGAGAGTTTTCACATCGAGGTATGAATGACATTGCACTCACTGCTCACTCTCTCTCACCTTGCAGCCATTCATTATTTTGTCACCTATCTGTATAGACCTTGTGCAGCCCACCCTGTCTGAGTCTTGACTTCCAGTCACCAGCTATAGGGAAGTCAAAGGTAAAGCATTTGCAAGACTTATTTGTGAAGCAAGTAGAAAAGTCCAGGGCGCTGTCACCGCACTGAATTATCACTGAGTAAGACACTGGATTCCAGCAGAGTCGACACCTGTCTTGTAGCTCTTCCTGACCTCTGAGCGAAGTGAATTTTTCTACCGGGATCAATAAAGCCCTACATGTTTAATCATCGTTGCATTAACCTAAGAGGCGATGTGGCAGCGAGGGCACTCTCAGGGGAAGTTGTATTTTATGGGACACTAACGTTGTTGCTCGTCTGCTGCAGTCGCTCCGTAGTAACACGATAGCCGCAACACTGAGAAAACAGAGACTCATTACTTAATCCATTCTCTCTTTTTCTCTCTCTGGCTCGGTCGCTTTCACTTAGTGGCTCTCTCTCTTGCACACAGGCCTGCTAATGCATGCACACATGCACCGAGCCTCCACTAAACCGCTGCACCTCATTCACCGCCGGACACACAAAGCAAATAAGAAATGATCACATACAGACACTCGACCTACGCAGAGAACAGCCCATGCCCCGTCGAGTATGGATTGCATTCGAGGGAGGGTGCCTCAATAGATCACAGTACGTTTATTGGCTCCATGGATTCCCTTGAGTTCATCAGGCTCCAAAGGAGAAAGAGGAAGAAGTGCAGAGACTGAATATAGATTCACTCCACCGCTGTCTGCTGACCAGGCCTGGCTGCTCCATCAGCCTATAACCTATTAGAGGCCATGATGGAGTGTGACAGAGTGTGTAAGTGCTTGCATGTGCATAGTAAGTGAGCAGAGGCTGGGTGGGTGCGGGTAAAGGGAGTGTAATGCACCGGACATACCAAATATTCTGAACAACCTCATGTCTTCACATCACCCACATTTTCTCTAAATACTTAGATTTTTGATTATATGTGTTTGTGAATTACATTTGTTTGTTTGGCTGTTTGATGAAGGTTTGTATGACCCTATAAATGCTGCAAAGTGACTAAGTACATTCAACAAGCACTGCACTGAAGTAAGATTCTTGTACTACTACTTCATATTCTACTCCACTACAGACAGAAAACATACGATTTGCTATAAAATACGATATATTGTAAGCCAGCAGTTTCTGATCTATTTGGCTTTTAACAGAAAAACAGTATCTAGTTGAGGCCCCTTGTCATGTTTCAGATGTCTATTCCAGTCTCACTTCTCTTATTGGCATGCCATCTGAGAACAAAATAAACATTCAACAGTTCCCCAAAAGCAGAACATTATATACCTCTGATAACGTTACAAAAAAATATTTTTAAAAAAACAAAACATCTCTATGGAGCACAGCTTTCTTTCCTCTCCCATTAATCATCTCACAACCCCTCAGATTTTATCTTGCGGTCCTCTGGAGGGGCCTGACCCTTCGATTGAGAACCACTGAACTAAACTACCGAACTGTCTGCAACAGTAAAACGCAGCTCAGGCAATAATGTATCAGTTAGGCCTGCGACTAATGATCACATTCATGATTGATTATGCTGATTCTTTTTGTGATAAATCATCCAAAACCTTCATTAAGTATCATAATTAATAATGAAAAGTAGCAAATCCTCAGATTCAAGAAGCTGGAACCAACAAATGTTTGACATTTTGTCTAGAAAAATGATGAAACAATTAACTGATTATAAAAATAGTTAGTGACTAATCAGTTAATCAAATAATCTTTGTAGCTCTAGTATCAGTGTTAATAATCAAAGAATGTTGTAGCTATTAATTGTTCAGTTACAACAGACAAGTACTTTTGCTTCTGATGCTTAAAGTACATTTTGCTGATAAAACTTCTGTACTTGCAGAACTTTTTTAAGTATAACTATGTGGTACTTTTTTCTGAATACTGCTTCCACCACTTGATCCTGCTATTCCTCCAGCAATGGAGGATCAAGGAGAGGAAATTACATGAGGCAGAGAGGAAAAATAAGGTAGAGGACAGAGACATAATCCACTTTTTGAAGTGAATATAACCAAGATGGTTCACACACACTGCACCTGATCGCATTACATCCTTATGGGTGGAGAGGCGAGGGAGGTGGTGGGGCAGCACTATGGCAGACAACAGTGGAGCAAAAGAATCAATTCAAGAAATAAAAGCAGAAGAGGCAGAAATAGTAAATCCCTTTTCCTAAAGGATATATAGCAGAAATAGAGAGTGGAAGGCAAGACAACAAAGAGAGGGAAGTACGTGAAGACTCATCTTACAGTAAGAGAAGGAAGGTCACCACAGAGACAGAGACCGAGTGCTCTGGTTTCTGGCAGTGGACAGAGACAGGGAGAGTGATAACCAGGGGACAGCTGGAAACACAGGAGCGGGGCTGGGCGAGCGAAGCGCCGCCGGCCGGGCACACACACGGAAACATGAGCAGGGGCGTGTGTGGCTGCCTGCGTCTTGTGTTGAGAGAACGATCGAGGGAAAGAAAGAGCAGCGGCGAAGACAGGAAGAAGAGAAAGGGTGTGTAAGGGCATGCGAGGGGGACATATGTGGGTTATCTGGTGGTTGGCACTGGGTGAAAGGTTGGGAGTGACACTGAATGCCACAGCCGGACTGTTAGAGGTCAGTATAGTAGATGCCAGCAGCAAGCTAATAGTAGTATTGGTATAAGCATATCACTGCAGGGAATAAATATACCAGGGTGAACGACTCCAAGAAAAGTGTAAGGTACAGCCTGGAATATATGATATATCATTTTAATTTAGTTTCATTTTTAGCACCGTGGCTCTAGGAAAGGCAATTTTGGGCTGACAGTCGCTCCAACACTTTTGGTCCAGACTAAAAGATCTCATAAGTTATATACAGCAAATTGCCATGAAATTTTATACAGACATTCACAGTCCGGAGAGGATGAATTGTACTGACTTTGGTAAACCCCTGACTTTTTATCGTGCACCTCCAGTCGGACAAAGGTTGTGCTTAGCCAGTGAAATATCGCAATATCTACTGGATAGATGAATAAAGCACAAACTCTTTTTGAGAAGATGGATCCTGTCCAACTTTGATGATACCCTGACTCTTCATCTATGAGAAATGATGATGAACAGCAGGTTTGGAGTCAAATGTCTCATGAATTATTGGATGGATTGATGCATTGGATTTTATAAAATTTATTTTTTGGCAACTAGACATGAAACATAGGTCCCCATCCTGACATTTTGGCTCCATGATATGCATCTTAAAGGACCTCAGGATTTGTAAAAACGTTGGTGATCTGTAAGTTTCCATTTAGCCTGAACATCCGGTTGCAATTTTCTTTTCCCATCAGCCTTGACTGTTGTGTTTCACAGAGCTGCTAGCACGGCTGTGTTAATTTATTAAATTTGGTCTTACATTATTCTAACCTGCTCCGATCGCACCTGCTTGCTGAGGAACAGAGATGCACACAGATGGTTATATCATCACGAGCACGGGACAACGCAGTGGCAGGCATTGAACTTAATATGCTTAATGGTGTGTATAATGTAAAGGAAATGAGGACTGAAATGAGTGGCGGATTGCAGTGAGTCGGGGCCTGCTGTAGTGTGAAGGAGCTCAGCGTGCCGAGGTTTTAATCTAGAGAGGAGACTTTTAGGCTGAGCAGGCGGAGGCAACATAAAGCCCATTTTTCACACGACACGCCGGCCTGACAAAGTGTGTGTATATTGGGCGCAGTGCCATTTGGAGGAAGGCTGTTTTGTAATGTGCTGTAGGTGAGTGTTCAGTGTAGTAGGCCATCTGACAAGGAAGTGCAGCGGGCCATACATCATACACTCTGAAGTGCGACTGTGGCTTGTAGAGTTTGTGTCTATGGTGCAGTTTCTGAGAGACTACAGCACGAGAGACATTTTGAGAGCAGCTAAGGGGAAGTTTTAACTCCCTCTCTCTCTCTCTCTCTTCCTCTTCCCACTTGTTTCTCATTCATCAAAGGTGATGAGAGGGGAGACAGGCGAGAGGTACAGAGCGGTCCCAGCACGGCTATCATTAAATAAGAGTTCAACACCAGAACTCATGAGTAATTCATGATCTTCTACACGTTCTTTATTTGCTAGGCAGCACAAAAAAAAGCCCTTATCTGGTTCACACGTACTGTGTTGTTGGGCTTGGCAAGAGTAGAGCACACAAATACACACTGACGCACGCACTTTCAGACTTATGATGAGGGTATTACTTTGCAAAAGAAGCAAGAAAACAGGTGCCTGAAAAGCTTAATTAATATTCTAACTCTACTGTGCACTGAAGAAAATACAAGAGAAAGGAAATATATTAAGGATTTCACCATGTCCAATGTTGGCTAAACAGCAGAGAAGAGAAGGTACAGTAGGTCCAATTTCAAAAACCTCTCTGACACTGCACAAGTCAAGAGGTTAAAAGAGTCTGTGTACTCCACTTATTCACAGGCTGCTACAACAAGCGCCCTTTGCCAAGCTGCTTACTTATTAATTTAAAAAGTACCCAGCGTACTCCTTTTATACCAGCACAAGAAGTACGATAAGCAATCCCCCGATAATGGCAAGAAACACAGGTACGATTCCGACAAAGCCTGTGAGCAATCTGTTATCAGCTACTAATGCCTTTTCAAACACCTGAAGTGACGACCAAGTGGAACTGTTTGCTCAAATGTGTGCAAGAAAGCAGAAGACAGCTCGTACGTGAGCTGTCAGTCCAAACGAATGGAAGGACACGGTGAGCTGAGGAGAAACATAAGGCTTACATAAAAAGGCCTCACACACGAGAAATCATTTATTTAACGAGCCGTGCTACAAATTCTCCAATAGGAACGAAATAATTAAGCAACACACACGGAGGGTTATGAAATATTTTGCATTAAAAATACTAAAGGTTGCTTAGATGTACTCTCATCCAAATCCCAGTTTAACCCCAATACCCCACTGCGTTATTAAAAATGGGGTACACAGATCATTTTAATGCTGATAGTGCAGCATACATTAATGAGTCCTTTGAACCCTCCAGTGGTTGGGATTATCACTATGTATCAGTCATTCATCTCAAGCCCCGGCCAATCGGAGCGCTTCGTTCTACATCAAAGAGAGAGAGAAAAAACGAAGAAGCCGTTATTAAAAAGCCGTTTCATCTTATTGCTAACTTACAGTACACAATTTTTTTTGACCTAATTTTACAACATATATTTCAGGGAATGTGGGGTCCTGTGAGGAAGCGCTTGAGAAAATCGTCAGTATGTTTGGGCCAGTCTAATTGAGACAAAATCTGGTCTGAATGCTGTGTGTCTGAACGTAATGATTCGGCTGCTGGCTTCTTCTTTACGCTAATGGTTTGAACCTCGAAACCTCGACAGCTCCTGCACGTCTTTTATTCTGGCAAGGTTGAGCTTATTCTCAAAACTTAATTAGCCATAAACAAATGTGCCTTCCCCTAAATTCCGTATCTTTTCATACATAATGTCTTAAACATTGCAAGACCCAGAGAGACACAGACATATCACTGATCTCTCGTCTTCCTCATCTCTGTAGTGACTCACTCACAGCATGTGGTGTTGAGGTCTAAGGTCAAATAGATGCAATCAAAAACCAGTAAACAAGTGAAATCCAGGCCACTCAGCGGAGGTTCGGCTCCTTAACTGCATAAGGAATGAAAAATGTCTCCCTCCACGTCTCTTTCTCTCTCCCAACTGCATTGTCATTGTCAAAGCTTTTACGCTCCAGTTGGCCTGGACAAAAGCAAGCAAGGTTGCCAGAGGCTTTTCCTGCTATGATCGCTGTAGTGTTAGCCGGGGTTGATAAAGAGCCCATTAGGGCGCTGAATGGATGCCCATTAAGAGGACACCCACACTGGTGAGGGAGCCCCGGGGCCAAACGGCCTTCCTTAAGAAACCTGATAGGCACCTGACAGACTGGAGCCACCCACTAGATATATGTGAGTTTGAGAGAGAAAACAAAGCATGAGTTGAGGTAATTGAGAAACAAGGAGGTGATAGTGAAAAACGCATGCTTTGCCAGCGTGAAACTCATGTTACTCACAAACAGCGGCAGCATCAGCAAATTATCTCTGGCTTGGTTATTCGCTTGCTTGAGAGAAGTCCTCCACACTTGGCCAATCACTGCGTGAAGTGGGTGTCGTGTTGTCAGTTTCGGAAAACTGCAAAACTTGTTGGACGCAGCCCAAACCGATTTCAACACCGGAAGACGGACGCCTCGAGTTTTTCATTGATTCATTGCAGCACGAGCCTCATCTGAACCTGACAGCTAACACGATGTTCACACCTAAAGCTGGCTGCAAGCCTGAAGCCAATATTTTTTTAACGGCAGTAAACAATCATAACAATCAACCGTCAAAACTGACTCATCGCATGTCGCCTCACAAGAACACAGTGACAAAAAGGTTTTGCAAAATGTTCTCCAAATCTTCACAAACAAGATAAACCTGGAAAGAACAGAACGTCCAGACCTTGAAATTCTCCTTTACCTGATTTCTTTTTATTCTCCTCAAACCTAAAGTATGCATGTGAAAATGTGCCCTAATCCGACCCGAATATGTCCAGCCCATCAGGCAGGCTCAGGTTGCAGAAACCATCTTGGAGTTTGTATCCTCTAACCTCACAAACCACCTCATCCCACAACAGGGAAATTTGCAAATTGTGCTAAAATGCAGACATCACTTGAAAAATGTTTCAATCTCCAATCTTTCATCAACATCTGTTCCACATGTTCCTACATTTGGCTTCAGTTATCCTTTCACTCTGCGCTATTTCTGATGAAAAATCTAATACTCACACATACTGCCATAACTACTGTCATAACTTTGAGCCTAATCTCCCACATTATCGGCGAGACTTAGAGCCCCCGCTGTAACCGCACAGCACCACTTATACATTCTACCTGGATTAAATAGATCTTCAATCCTTTGAGATAAATTGAGGTTATGCCTGCCAGGATTTTTGGCTCGCCGTGGTTTGTTCCTGCGTGACCCGTGAGCTACCATCGCCTCCAAAATCCCTGAGACGATCAGTCGAACATAGGTGTATTTTTAAATGATCACTGTTTTCACATATGTGTGTAATAAGTGAACACGGCGAGGTCGACCAACAGACAGCGGATATTACAGGTAAGGTGATCTCCTTTGAAGCAGCTGGACTGTATTAGCTGCGCAATGAGACTAGATTTTATGAATTTTAGGAAAGAAAGTGAAGTGAAAATGAAGGCAGGTTCATACAGAAATGATGTACATTAACAACTGTAATGCATACATTACTACATGTGAGCATTAGCTGTATTAACTGTTGGGCCCAATTTTAGCACTGAGGTAAGAACAGGCCATATGATTTCTTGTTTGATTTAATGGGTTGATTTTGGGAAGTACACTTTTAATTAGAGTTTAATGAGAAGATGGATACAGCTCTGGCTCAGTCCAACAAAATCCACCTACCAGCAGTATCCCACTATTTAAGATAAGATAAGATATACCTTCATTTGTCCCACAGTGGGGAAATTCACATTGCACAGCTGCACAGAAGATGTAAGCAGTTAAATAATATAAACAACATAAACAAAGAGGCTTATATATAAGTATTAAGAAATGATTAACATGTAAGATGTTTTATTAATTTGTACAAAAAAACAAGTATAAAAATGATAATTCGTCGGGGGGTTATGTGTCAGAGTATTTGGCTCAAACCCTGGAAATAGTTTAACATCTTCCAAAATATCAAGCTATTCCAATAAGCATTTATTAATGATTTTTTTCCAAAATCACTTTGTTGTTAATAAACATAATTTTGTCCAGATCCTCTGTGGCCTGTTTCCAGGAGAGAAGTGGTGGAATCATCCAGTCAATCAAAGACATTTTCACAAATTAAGAGTTGTCAGTATTAATGACTTATAACTGATCTATAGCGCTTTAGAAAATGATTTATGTAACATTAATAAACTCTCTTCAAAAGGCACCTTATTGGAAATCGTTAAAATTTTATGGCTGACAAACCTGTCCATCACTACACAGTGTTGGATCAAAAGCATCAAAAGTGCAGGTGATCAGCTGTAAGGCTTTTCTTACAGAGGGCAATGTGCTCGAGCACAGCCGGTGGTCAAGACTCCTGATTTGTCACTTCTTACAGAGTGGATTAGATGAAACCTTGTTTGACACCCGGAGGCTCATATAGCATAAGACGTTTCCTCTCCTAACCTTTCGCATGCTGTCCGCCACATCAAAAAGCGGTGAGCGGTGGGGGGATGGGAAGTGTCAGAGCAGGAATGCATAGATTAGCAAGTGCAAGCGAAGAGTTGTTCATCAGTGTTGGTGAGCGTGCATAGGTGCATTCGAGTGCATGTAACTAACACAATAGCGTGCGAGACAACAGTGTGTAACACCAGAGACATCTGTGCTGTCAAAAAAAGTTCTCCTTCATGGAGAAGCGGGGTCCGTTGATAAATTATGTATACTGGAGCTCAGAAATATGGTAGGAGGCTTGCAGTCGACTGTAGGAGGATTTTGTGCAGTACGGTGTGGAGAGAAGTGAGAGGACAAGATGCTGGGAGAAAAGTTCCTGGGTTGAGCAGAGGATACATGAAGGTGTGAGTTAGATAAAGAATCACTGAGCTGCCTTACGTGTGCATATATGCATGCACACGTGCCACATCAGGTTTATCACAGCAATTAGGTGTGCAGGTGTTTTTAATGCAGGATTAAAATGAAGGCTTTCCAAATGTGGGCACAGCCTGGGTGCGGCACATACGTCCAACAGGCCTTTTCTGATGCTGCTTCTGTATTATTGTTTTCCAGAGCTTGTACGACACAAAGCCGTTGAGACCTTGATTGCCTCATCATGTGGTGGTGCGGTTCCTGTGCCACTGGTTTTGTCACTGTGACTTGTAAACAACAAGCTTGTCACACTGAATGCCCTCAGACTAGACAGATAAATTATAACCTATTTTGAAAAATGGAGGAGCGAGACTGACGAGAAACTGAAATAGCTGCATTTATGAAATGGGAGGGAACCAATATGACTCAAGTTTTTTGAACAGTGAGCAGCGGTTGAGAAAACAATGAAGGGATGAAGATTTGACCTCAAACATTTAATAAGAAATGACAAGCATGTTGTGACTGGCTTACATTCGACCAAGAATACATTTCATTGTCGCAGCACTGAGGAATGAAAGCTGTGGTTTTTATGTTCAATCTCCGCCAACACTGACTCCTCTTCCAAGTCTGCGCTCCAACCAACAAAGACATCATTCCCATCAGTTGAAGTGAAGCTAAACTGATTTTGTGACCTTGCAAACATGCCTTTTGGATTCGAGATCAAGACAGTCCGTCTCTCATATTTGCGGCCAAAGCATAACAATCATGTAAAATGCTGGAATTTCAGACTAGGCCAAACCCAGGACCTAACAAACGATTCCTTGGCCCAAGTATTATCTGCCCACCAGAATTCATGAAAGTCAGACACTCAGTAGTGTATGTTATGATATCTTGCAGATATAAACATAAAATGGTTTGGCAACATAAAACTGTGGTCTGGATGTAATAAACTGATACATTTTTTTTTGTCTCTGAGATCAACCTCATCACTATTGATGAAGATTATGAAATCAGTCTGTTATATTGGTATTGGTATATTGTTATTATGGACTTTAGCCAATGAAAATTTATTGTCTTGAACTAGTACCTAAGTGGTAGACTAAACAAAAAGTCTACAGCTTTTCTCTTATAAGTTACCAGGTGGTAGGCAAAAGAAGCTTTTTTTATCTTTTAAACTTAATCTTTTTAACACTTGGTGGCAGTAGAAAGACATTGTAGACACAGCACTGATATATTATCATGGTATGAAATTGATATGATGAACTATGATGCCACGTGAAGAATGTAAGTCCAATATTTAATTATTTTAACTCTGTTTTTGGTCTCCTCCAGCTATGTTCACCAGCCAGTTGCCAACTTTGTCGAACTGTGTCTTGGTGCTGAGCAGGGAGTGTAGAGTGGATTAATGTGAGCACTTTTTTATTTTTGGAAAGAGGCTCCTGTTGCGGCTGAAAAAGACACACATGAGAGCCAAGAGAGTGAAACAAAAACATTAAAGTTGTGGGCAGTTAAAAACAAAACAATGAGCTGAAAGATGCCAAAATGCTACACACAGTAAAACTGAGCGGGCCTGTATTGTGATAACTCTCTGTGGGTTCATCACTATGATCGACCCTTAATAGATTACACATTCCCATTTGATCCATTGTGAATATGAGCATATTGATTAAAGCAGCTTTAAAGAAAAGCACAATCAATCTGCCACATTGGCTCGTGAGACAGCGCGTTCATTTCAAGCCCTCTGCACAACCTTTGCCGCACCGCTAAAGCACTCTGTGGCTTCATAAATATATTTGACCAGACTTCACAAAAGCGCAGCGAGGGAGGAAGACTGATGTGTGGGATTAGAAAGATACGAGCTGGAGAGGAGGAAAAGAACGGAGGCTGGAGTGAACAAGTGCCAGAGAATCACAAGGCTGCCTCTCATTTCCACGTATTCTAAACAGAGACGGCAGAGACGGACCACACAAACCACACACACATACACACACTCCGACCGCAGCATCTTCAGAGGTACAATTTCACAGGCCCTAATTACAGCGGGCTGCAGCGTCTCTTATTTGATTCACCAAGATCTCAACTCGCACACACTCCCGTATGGCGTTTACAGATCCAGACACACATGTGCTCAACCGTGCATGCACACACCCACATATTCATTTAAACTGTGTGTGTACGGAAGGAGTGACTGCGCATCAATCAGACGTCCTTTTTATGTTTCCCAGCAGATAACAATGACACTGTTTTCCTTGCCGGTGCTGATTCACTTTTCACGCACCACATTGAAATCTTTTATATGGCAGCGTTTACAGCATAAAAGTCTGCAAATTTCCTGTTCAAATTACATATGCATGAGAGCATCTCTAAAGCATTTCCTTCTTACTTTTACCGTAGCCAATATACTATTAAATCGTTCTCTCTTGCACTCCTCCGGTTGTGTTTTGTCTGATTAGTATGCTGCATTCATCCCCAACTGCTACCCAGGTTTGAGAGTCTGATTGCTCACTCTTTCTCTCTCAACAACCTTGAGTTCCTTCAAGGAGGGTCATGAATAATGACCCATCGCTTTCCAACAACAGGCTTTATACACAGAGGCCGAGGCCGTTTAAGACAAACAGAGAGGAGCAGCGTTTCGCCATTACACAATCCTCCCCGTCGCTTCAATCTCTCCCTCCCATCCTGTCCATCTCTGTCAAACCCCCTGGTTCTCCTTCACACGTGGTTCTCACTTGGTCCAAAAAGGAACCTGAGAACTCAATGTTTTCTGCCGTACCTTTTGTATCTCCCTAAATGTCCCTCTCTTTCTTCCTCCCCGCTCTGTTTTTCACACTCTCGCTCATTTACATTCACTGTACAATGCACGTTTCTCTTCCCTTTCTTAGAGAATTCTCTAAAGTGAGGGAAACTAGGCCATTAGGCTGCAGCACAGCTTCTCCCTTGCTTTAAGGATCCCCTCACTTTCCAATTCCCCCCTTTCTCTCCCACTTTGTCACCCTCCTTCCTGCCCCGTCTCATTCTCGCTTTCTCCTAAAGTTGCCTGCGGTATCCTTTAGTCTTTTCCCCCATTTTTTGTAATCTTTATCACATGACATTCTCCTTTTCTTCCCTTCTGTCTTGCTGCTCTTTTAGCCTTGGGTACCGCTGTGTCCTACCTCCAACTTGTCTCTTTGCTGCTTCGTTCTGTTTTCTCTCCTATCATCCATAATCCATGCGCGTGCACACACATTCGCGCACACTCAAAATTACACACCAATTCAATAGACCAGAAAAGTATTTCCAGGCACCTTCTGTTCCTATTCAGATTTCTTTCTCCCTATGGCATATTTTAATGGGATTTTTGGGTACCATTTACCAATCATTCTGTACTTTTAAAGGACTAAAATTACATTAATAGAAATGGCAGGGGGCGAATGTATTAGAACTTAATCTGTTTTTAAAACTATTTTGCTAACAACCATGGAGATGTTATCATTGCATCACAAGGCCAAAAGAATTATGCAACTATTCCGCAGCAAAAAAACATATGTAATGTAGTGATTTATGTTATATATAAAAGTCTTTAGTAGCGACTGGCACAGTTCAAACCTTGCAGCCCATCTAAATGGGTAAATGCATGTCTTCCTGTGTTGAACACGGGTTGAACTACTTTGTTTTGATGAATAGACGTCTTTGTTGAGGATGATTCAGGATAATCCACAGACCCTGCTGTGAACAGTTTGCACTTGAGCTTTTTTTTCTACCAGAGAAATATGCACATTGAAACCTGTTGATAGACCAGTGAGATGCTGTTTCGAGGTTTTCAATCTTGTGAGGACCACAAATACATTTCTTTCCTTCGTTGTATTAGATTAGAGGGAGAAATCTCAGTTATAAGACGCCTTGAAATTTGGGCAAATAAAACCCAAACTGTCTTCTGTTGTTCAGTAGTTGGCAGACTGAAGTCTCTGTGAATAGTGATGACCCCAGAGATTAACCTCCAGTAGGTCAGCAGTCTCGTTCATATGACGTGTGGTTAGCAGACCGATGTCTCACTGGTGTTCAGACTCAATACAAAAAAAACACAAGGGGCTGAAGTTGCATGGGAACGTTGTCGCAGTTACCAGACGGACAATGAAATACATTCCAGGAAGGTCAGTTTGAGTAATAGAGTCATGAGTTTGAAGGCTTATCAGACACTAAAACACTGCACTGCAGCCTGGAATAATAAACCACTGTCGCTCCAAAGTAATCTAAC
Source organism: Centropyge bicolor (assembly GCA_037975185.1). Classification (NCBI taxonomy): domain Eukaryota; kingdom Metazoa; phylum Chordata; class Actinopteri; family Pomacanthidae; genus Centropyge; species Centropyge bicolor. Next base: position 13,030,580 of record JBBMOC010000005.1, on the reverse strand, counting down.
AGGAATGTGCGTATTTGTGTCAAAAGTTGAGACAACTTATTTGCTCATGTTTTTGCTGCTTTTACCCCCCTGATGCATCAACTCAGTGGCCTCATTGAAGTGAATTAGTGCTGAATCGATTAGTCAGCTGACAGGAAAGAATTTGTGGACTATTTTGATTATTGGTTAATAGTTTAAGTCATTTATAAGTTAAATCTTGACTGATTATGTTTGTGTTTTGGACCTAACGATTACTTGATTAATTGAAGAAATTGACAAGAGATCAATTGATAATGAAAACGATGATTAGTTGCAAGAAAAAAATAAAATATAAATCTTCACTGAAAAAAACTATTTTAAAAAGTTCCTTGAAGAATCACTTTACAAGCTTATTCATATTCTCATTTTTCTGAGAAGTGGGGTGGGATGTTCAGGTTTTTATTTGGGTGTACAAATGATGTCATGACGGTCTATTGATCTGTCTGTCTGTCTGAATCCCCCGCCCTCCTACTTCCTCCTCCTCCTCCTCCTCCTCCTCCTCCTCCTCGTGCCCTTTGTCCGTTGGTTGCCGTCTTGTCCAGGTCCCTTGGGGCTAATCTGCTGGTGTACCAGATGCATGCGCTCATTAACCTGGTGCCACCTTATAAGAGCCTCGTTAACCGTGACACAGTCTACCAAACACACACACACACACACAGTAGTGGTAGTCACACACACACAAAGACACATGCTTGCTTGGTAGCATGGGCTATTATTTTTAGTACGCTGGTTTTTCAGGTGCAAGATGTTTGCAAAAAAAATGAAAAGGAGAGAAAGATTGAAGGAAAGACATAAGAGACAGGGAGAATGTGTCAGAACAGACAGATGGAGAAGCGAGGATGCGTCTCTACCTGACCCCGACTTGGTTTTCTCACAGAAACCTTGCTCATGCAGTTTGTTTATTGCCCTCGTTTCTTTCTCTTCCCTTCATTTGGATTCCACGGTTCTCATGCTCTCCCCTCTTAAATCCACTTCTCCTCTCCCCGAAGGGAGATTCAAAGGATGCAAAAAGAGAGATGGATCCTTCACCTTCCTTCCCTTCCTTTCCCCTCCACGTCCCTCCATCACACCTGTCGCTTTCCCTCCAAGGCTAAAAGCCTCATGTTTCCAGAGAAAGAGACTTCATACAAAAGGGGAGAGAAGGGGGGAAAAAAATCATCCAGCTTTTTGTGTTATTCTTACAAACGGCAGCTGTCTCTCACATTGCTTCCTCCATTCACACCCTTACACCCTCGGAGCCGCTGCCGTGTCCAAATCTACCACAAAATACCACATGGGATCACCCCCCACCTCCCCAGCTACCCTCCACCACACACCCCCTGCCCACCCAGCGGTCTGAGTAACGGGCTGTGTGGAATAAATGAGCTCATTCATACAGTGTTGAGCAGCTCCATCCCTTTGCTGCCTGGCCCAATGTAAACAAGCCGAAGGTAGCTGGTTTTAGTCCACAGCAGCAGGGAGTGGGCTTGGATCAGAACCACCTCCTAACTGCTGATCCCAGTGCACACCATGAAAAGTCATATTCTATAGTTTAACAACATTTGCTTTGAGCATTCGGGCAGAGCACCTGACGACGGCATCCAACATCTCACAGGGGTTTGGGTTTAAATTGGGGTTTAGCAGTTGGCTTCTGTTACGCCAGAAAAGTTCGGTCAATCCAACAGGAGAAACAGCTCATTCATGCAGATGCAGTACACTACTCATACTGTTAATTGAAGTAGTTTGGTCATTTATTATTAACTTAATACATTTAGTCATTTCAGGTCAACTTAATTAGCAATGTCTGTTCTTTTGGCTCAAAGTTCTGTGACATGAAACAATGACTTGAATGGAGGCTTAATACATCAAACATAATTAGCCAATTAATCAATTAGTGACAATTTGAAACTGGCTAGTGCTGGCATGTTCTATGCTGGCTATATATTAACAGAGTAGTTCACCGACTGAACCTGCGTCACTAAGCTTTTAACATCATCTTAGTCGCAAGGACACGTGGACGAACTAGTCTGTGCAGAGTTTTGGAACAAGAGACAACAGACAAACAAAAACAAACCACAGCTTTTGACTTAAATTATTCTGTGTCTGTCAAAGTATGACTCAAATATGGGATTAATTCCCCTCAAATGTCTGCACACTTTAATGATCTTTGTCCATACGTTGTCTTATAATGAAATAATGATATTTCTTGAGCTAATTTTGTGCTTTACGCTCTTATTCTATTTGCCACATACTGTAGAGGATCCTCCCACGTCAGGCCAAATTTACAGCCCAACTCCCTATTCTCATTATTCCTTTATTCTCCTTTTCACTGAAATCCATCTTCTCCTGTCTACGGATGTTCTGCACCATCAGACTATCCTGCTCTTGGTATCTGAGTATGAATGGACAGGCGGAGACTTTATAATGAGGGCCTCTGTCAGCACTTCAGCTTCAGAGACTTTTATTGCAAAGTGTAAGTTAAGCAAGTAGAAGTGAAACAGAGGGGCTGTGTTATAGGATGGTATAGGCCTCTATATCAACTATATGATTACTACTGTATAGAATAATAGAAGGTAATGACTTTGCATGAAATTAAACTTCAGCAATCCTTCTTCACCGCCATCATTCAGTGGCCACCTATCTTTAAGTTCATCAGCTGACAGACACACATTTGAGGCGCCAGTTTTACAACAGCAGAGGATATGAATGGCAATTTTTACAGAAGGTTCCTGTTGTGTGCTTTGAGTACAGTCATCTATTTCCATCTGTTTTCAAATCACAGCCTGAGCTATAAGCCAAACACAAGAAGAGCACTCGGAGCATGAGATGTTTACCAAGCTGCTGCTGTATTGTTGAAAGATGGGTGTTTCCTAAAGCTTTTATTAACTCAACAATGGTGCTCACATACTCGAAAACCACTGTGTAAAGGACGGCACATATGGGCTGCTGTGGAAATTTATATTGTATAATAGCATATGCCTTTGTGCAAAACTGTTTTCAAACCTCAGCAAAGGTCACATTCTGAAATTAATTGGTTTTAATAATGAATCATTGCTCTAAGTATTGCAGATGTTGCTGGAGTCCAATTTCCCAATGTCTTGTATCCACTCCACCCACGACCTCATCAGCAAAGTACAAAATATCATTTTAATGAAAGTGGCAAATGCAAGCTTATCTCTCATGCAACAACAGCAGCAAAAGAAAAAAAACGGACAGATTGATTGAAAAAAAAAAAACAATCTTTTACCTTACACCCAGCAGCGGTTTATTCGCTGAGGAAATCAGAGATTTCACAAAGCAGTTCTTTGTCATGACCTTTGCTTTGGCACAGTGTAGTTTCAGTTATAATTAATTAGCTGTAGCTATGTTTATTTCTTTGTCTTAAAACACCCAAACACAAAATGTAGTGCATGTTTTATTCATAATTGTGTTGAATACTTTTGTTTGTTCGTCTGTCATACTGTAAGATTTATTTACAATTTGAATAACAGAGGAGCTCAAGCTCAGTTAGTATAAGTCGGGCACATTACAACCACTTTTTTTTTTTTGTTACTGTACTTTTAACAGAACTACTACAACGAGAATAAAAGAATTGCTGTAAATAGTGACCTGAATCGAAATTTCCAGAGACTTGAGTCTGTGTCTAAAATCTTTGATCTCGAAAGCAACTGCCAAACATCATAAACCTAAATACTCCAAAATTGCTCAGCCATAAAAGAGAGACAGAAATAACCAGTGGGACCCAAACGCTACCACTGACTCTGCTTGAAGAAAATCAGTGACATCTAAAAGACTAATAAAACAGCATGTAAAGTTCAATACGAAGGCAAACGGAACAACACCACTGTGTATTTCCTAATAAAAAAAATATACTTGACGTTCTGTTTCCTATAAATCCCGGTCGACTCAAACCTTGCTTCTCATTTTACCTCTCTACTGCCCTCCCCGCTGCCCATGTGACCCCTCTTACCTCTCATATTCTAGGTTATCGTGGTCGCAGCGGGCATCTTTGTGCTTCTCCCAGTCCTTCCCGTGGCGGCACGTCGTCAGCGACACAATGTCCTTCCCGTTGTGGATGTGATGGAGCGCGTTTCTGGTGTCTGAGCCGATGCCCGTCAGATAGCGCTTCCCTTTGAACATCAGCAGGTACTTTCTTCGCGGCGGTATGGTGTTCCTCACCAGCCAGCCCCGCTCTCCACCCTTCTGCGGGTGATCCTTTGAGAACAGCGGGATGGAGACGTCAAAGCCTGGCCTGAAATGTTCCGTGTTGAGGCTGGCTTTGGCTAAGATGGCCTGGCCGATGTTGAAGCCCAGGTCCTCTGTGTAGTTAGGCCATGTGCCTGAGTACAGGTTGAAGATCAGGTGGTTCCGCCCGTCATTCCACAGCGGGTAACCACGAATGCGCTCATCCACATTGGGAACAAACTGTCCTGATAGCTGGTCCCGATCTAAGGTGTCTATCCCCAGCACAAAGAGACACGCCTCACGGGGGTCTGACGTGTAGTACCGTGACTCACCTATAGACGTCAGGATCTTCCTGTAGCTTTCTGACACGCGGTCGTTCTTCTCTGACGGATATATATACACCCTGAACCCTTCCCTTCCTCTACGGCGACACCGCGAGAAGTCAAAACAGGTCTCCATGCGGCAGCGACTGTCCTTATAAATGGCGGACCAGGCCTGACGGCGCTGGCGGGGCGACTCGGCCGTCCCGGGGTCCGTCTGGAGCTCATCCAGGTGGGCATAGCGTGGCAGGAAGGCCCGGTCGGTCCAGTTGGGCCAGGGGCGCACCACCTCCCCCCGCTGCCGGGTCAGCAGCCGGACCAGACGCAGCTGGACACCTCCACCCCAGTAAAAGAGGACCAGCCAGCAGCACGCACACAAGCCCAGCAGAACATACTTCTTACGCGCCTGCATGGGGGCCCGTCACAGTCTCTTTTTTCTGCTCTGTCTCTCTCTTGTCCTCTGGTTTTCCTCTCCTCTGCCCCTCAGCTCTGTAGCCTCACAGGGGCGGGGGACTGATTTGTGATTTCTAACAAGGAGCTTCTAACGGAGGACAATGTGTTAACAAGGGCATCACTGCCTCTGAGTGTGGCCCGGTCCACTTTGCCATTTGGGATGACGCAATCTGAGTTAGTGACTCCCCTCTCTCAGTCTCTTTCTGCCTTCCCCATCTGCTCTCCGCTGCACTCTCAGATGTGTGTATTAGCCCGTCTCTGCTGTGGCAGGCGCTGCTGCTGCTGCTGCTGCTGCTGCTGCTGTGTGCATTTCTTCCGCTGCCCAGCCTGGTTGAGAGTGATGAAGGGTGATTTCTCCGCTCTCTCAGGCCAAGCTTGCTGCCTCATGGTGCCTGGCGCGACTCCTGTCTGCAGGGCCCCTCCTGGGGAGAAGTAAACAAACAAGAATACAGATCAGTACACAGACGGAGTTGCCGTTCTGCAACCAACACGGAGACGTGCTCTGTGATTAGTCGTGAAACTGCCGTCTCAAGAGATGCCTCATAGCCAAAACATTTGATAGTCCCGTGGGTATAAGCTTTCGTTTGCTTTTCATTTTGGACAGACATATGTAATCTGCAACCCCAACCACATTTAATACACACAAATACACATATAATCAAATGGCAATAAAGTAGCACTAACGTTTCACAGGCGGCTGGGGAAACTGTCATAATCCCTCATCAGCTCGAGCTCAGAAAGAGAAAAGTACGACTCGGTGCACTACCAAAGACTGTTTTCACACTGCCTATTGCATTTTTTTTTTTGGCTGTTCACATGGACAGAAATATAATAACGCATCATACAATGTCACACGTGTCAGGGAAGCAAACATGGAGGCCACAGAAGTTGCCTTTTACACTTTCATTCATCAGTTGATTTGCAGTGGAATCCAGTGAATTTCGTGATGAACGAGGATGAGAAGAAAGAGAGACAAATTTTTAATTATGGCTTTTTATGGAATCATGGGTGCTACTTTTTCATGCAGGTGTAAATGGATGCAGACTCGGAGCCAGGAGTGGTGAAATTGTGATGTGAATTACTTCATAGAAACAAGTTTCAAACAAAATTTCAGGACGTCATCGGATCCTTTTTCCTACATTGAGTTTTTCATATGAATTCAGTTGCTACTGTTCAGATTGGGGAGGCATTGCAAAAAAAAAAAAAAAAAATCAGACCTGTATCTAATTTAGGACCTTGTGAAAGTGTCTCAAATCGGAATTGAAAAGAGCTGATTCCATGTGATTTGTGCTGTTCTCATCTGAGCAAAAAAAAGGATTTGGACCAGTTGTGGCTGCAGTCTGAACGTAGCCAAAAAGCCACTCTGCTTCACAAAGTCCATCTTCCCTCTGTCTGACTCTGGCTTCCACATCCCTGTGAAAAGGATGGATATTCACAGGCTCATATGTGCTGCGATGTGTACCCACTCCTGGAATAGCCTTCTCTGATAGTACGTTGAACCTGGAGCAGCAGACGGGACTAGATAGTATCGTGCTCTTCAAGCTCCAGTTGAACTCAGCCACATACAGTTGAGGTGAAGCGGAGGAGAAAATGAGAGAGCGTTTAGCATCTGAAATGGAGATTTGGAAACGCAGAAAGAAAACAGAGCCACTTTATGGCTCTGAAACGACCGTTCACCTTGGAGGGACCGAGTGAAGGCTTTTTTTGTTACATTTGCAAACTTGCAACGGCTTTTCTACCTCATATTTTTGCCAAACATCCCCCGTAACTCCTAACATGTACAGTGCACTTGAGTGTGTGTGAGTGTGTGTGTGCGTGTGTGGAGAACCCTTCACAGTGAAGGGCAGTGTTCGTACTGCCAGCTGCCACACAAAGGCAGCTTTCAGGTCTCACCTGGCCGCTCTCTCCCTACCTCTCATTCACATTCCCCATTTCTGCCTCCTCTCCAGCCAAGCAGAAGTGATGCCTGCCTTCTCTGCTCGCTATAAAACAAACAGCACACGGCTGCTGTGGGTAAACAATGCATCCTCTGATTTCTCCACCTCGGACCATTTGAGGAAATAAGGATTTATGTTTGAATCGAACAGCTTTTACTTATGATTACAGTTTATATACGGTGGCAGTTCTGGAGAAATTAAGAAAAACTGTGTTTTTAGTTTCGGGCTTATTTCATTTATTTAGCACTTTAAAAAGCAAACAGGTTTCGCTGTGCTTCACAAACACAGACATACTGTAAATGCATAACAGATGTTGTGGGAATAAAGCGAGATTTAAATAGAAATAAGTTTTAAACCAATTCAGAACCAAAGGAATGAGACCAAAATAAAAACAGGTTAAACACAATTAAAAGCCAGAGAATAAAAGTGGGTCTTAAAAGCTTCAACAGAGTGTCTAATGGCCTCCGGTAGGCTGTTTCAGAGCTGCTTTAGAAAAAGCCCTGTCCTTTTATTTCCAAGTACAGGGCACAGCCAACATGCCAGGATCTGAGGGGTCTGGTGGTGCCGTTGTTTTAAGTGTGGGTCGGACAAAACGAAAAATCTAAATATGTTCCTTGTAGCTTCATGTCACTTTTCCTTGTTCTTCACTGTATAGCCTGACTTTAGCATCAGGACACATGAGCCTCTCTGGAAAAGCATTCCTACTGTTCCGGTGCGTGAACGTCCTGACAGTCAGTCAAACTGCACCAGATAATTCAGGTCTGCCTGTGGATGTTTGTGGGTGGTTTTTGGCACCTTCCCCACTTTAACTTCTCTGGCTCCGACTGTAGCAGCCTGAGCAGCGAGCCGTCCAAGTTGGGGAGAAATAGACGCTTGGGATCCCATTACATACTCCTCATCAATAATTCACATGCTGCTTTAGTTAAGGCATTGATTTTTTTTTCTCCTTCTTTATTTTTTTTTTCGTGCTTTATATCCCCAGCCACCAACACACACAATTACACCTCAATCTTCATCAGGACTCCGGCGAGAGATCTGTCTCAGTCCTGGTGATTTGTGGTTGCTGGGATAATTGATAGTGATGGCAAGAAGGTGTAATAGAAAAGTGATGAAGGGTATCATTATGATGATGGTAATGATGATGGGCATGATGAATTTATCCCATTGCCTTATCTAATCTGATGCCATTGGACGCCGCTGCTTTGCGAAAATAACAGTCTAAAGATATTTACATTGATTTAGGTCTCTCTATTACAACAATAGGAGCTTCCATTTCTTAAACTGCCGTTTCACAATAAGGCCGAATTATCTTTTAAAATACTTCACTTGACACCCTGTATTCATTTAATTTATCAAATAACAGAAGCTCAAATTTGAATTGATTTCAAAATTACATGATGAGGAGAAATTTCAGAGGCAATTTTGGGATTACAGGTTCAGAGGAGGATGGAGGAGAATACGTGAATTGAACATAATCACAGGAGATAATATTACAGCTTCTTAGGACATGAAACCTTTTTTTTTTTTTGGAAAGAAGCAACCACCAAAAAATCCATTCCCTCGTCTGACTGCCAGGCAGCTCCAGGTGTGTGAAAGCCTCTGCCCAATGCTGTTATGTTGATCCCCACCATCCTGCTGTTCTGTGCAAGGACAAACCGTACAACAGCAGTGTGTGGCCATTAACCAGGAGCGGTAATGATGAATGTAAGCCAGTGAAACCCTGGAGCATGCCCGAACCTGACCGGGCCTGACAACATCCTCGGAGCTGCAAATCAGCGGAGAGGACACACACGTATGGATGCGCACATACACGCACACACATAAGTGGCTCTAAGTGGTGAGAGAAGTCCCACAGTCATGGATCAATGATGGATCATTATGGTTGGGTGACTAGCGCTGGAAAAAGCCACAAGGCTCATTGAATAGAGGGGCCTGAAGGTGGAAGGACAGGGTTCAAGGAAAGGTGAGGGCAGGATTCAGAGCCCTACACTTCCACCCTTTGTCATTTGTTTCCCATCTGTACCTTCTTCCCTCAGTTCCTACATCCTCTCCATCATCTCTGCTCTCACCTCCTTGTTCTACCCAACCTGAGCTGACTGCAGGGTTTCACGTATGAACAATACCATTTTTCCGCTGTTTTCCTTTTTCAATTACTCCTGCTTAATCCTCAAAAGGGGGCTGAGGGGGAGCTGGGATGAAGCAAGGGGCACAAAACACTTAATCACAGACATGAGGAGTACACACTGCAAGGCCAACAATTCTTTGATCACTCGCTCGCCTAGAGTGCAAAGAAACGTCTAGGAAGGTTCATTTGGAGTGTACTGAGCAAGCACTGAAATTGTGTCAACACTGCAAAGAGCAGGGAAAAAAATGGAATAATGCACAGCGCATTAAAATCGGCTAATACAAAATGGCAGGTGGATCGTGTGGCATCAGAGCAAGACAAACCAGCTTTTCGACACAATGTTCCACGTCTTTACTGCAAAGAAAGTATCTCTCAAGTTGTTTGTTCACCTTAGCTTACCTCTCTTGTTTTTATTTATGGTCAGCACTTCATGTTTTAGTACATTCTCTAATTATCCCTTTACAGTAGTTGCCATCAATAGTGGGAGACTCCGCCATTCCTATGATGGATTAAAACTGTTTTCACACATGAGGGATTCACAGGAAAAGGATGCATGCGTATAATCCAGAATTACTGTTGTTAATTGTATCCCATTGATGTCAGCTTCACTGTTTACAGCTCGCTCTCCCCCAGCCGTATCAGAGCTGCATTAAGTTACTGTTAATCACCAACGAACATTTTCTACTGCTTCACATTAAAAGCATTCGACTGGAGAAACATGAAGTGGCTTTTAATGTGACAACACAACCAACTTCATCACGCCCTGTTGTGCTGAAAGCAAAAAGTCAGATCACATATATTGTTATCATTGACTGACTTTATTAGAATGACATGAGTTTGTTTGGCTGGGTATTAAATCGCAGGTGTCAACAAATCAACTGACATGTTAAGCAACATTAAAGAGCTGAACCTCTTTACTGAATGTGATTCTGAAGCTGGACTTCCTGTTGAATATAGTCCAACCTGGAGGACATGGGAAGGTCAGTGTTTGAAAGGACAGAAAGGGAACAAGTCAAGGTGAGAATGAAGGACAATAAAGTAGCATAGAAGGAGAGGGTGACTCGGGGGAGGGGGGACTTAATGATCGATATTTCATGGCTGACAGCTGGACCCAATCCTCTTACTTTCTTCCCTCGATCTCTTCCTCTCTGGAGGCCCTCAGGGCTTCCCCTCAACTGTTTTTACCTGCTGCTGAACTGCACTATTAAGTCATTCAGGGGTTTCGGAATTGAAATTTGTCATCCCATCTGTCTCCCTTGAATTGTGTTTACACAGCAGCTCATTCAACTGTGGTCGTGCAGGCTTTGATAGAAAATGAAAGCCGACGTGCTCTGAAATGGATGTCACCAATGACGGCCTTCCGCACGAAATTCAGCATTTGTCAATTTGTGTTTTCCTTGCACCGAATGGGATCTTTTTTATAAAGCGAGTTCTGCCTTTCAGGGACAGATTGGCTTTCCCCTTATTTGTTCAATTTGCTGTTTTCTGGCCACAGCACCAGTGCACGGAGCACGACTGACATTGTAAACGCTCAAAATGAAATCCACTGCCATTACCATCATTCTCCCAGTAGTGGAGTCATTGCCAGTGTACAAGAAGCAGCAGCAGCATTATTATGTCTGAAATGATTTGGGTAGTGACATAGAGCAGGTTGTAAATTGGTACTGGATGGGCCAAATGCCTGGTAAAATGAGATTTCCATTCCTGTCCAAATGATATGGTTAGCTTGTAAAGACATTCCACCTGAAGGATGAAAGCCTACTGTACACTGACATAAATCCCGACTGATTGCACTGTACACATGCCAGCGTTCGGCGGCAGCAGGCCTTTCACTGGCTTTTTGTGGCTGTGCATGCCTGCGTGTGTGAGCGTGTGTCTGAACTATACTTAAACACACATCTGCCATGTGTGTTTTTGCTGGCCCGGAGCTGGCGACATATTAGTTCAGCGAAATGAAGTGTTCTGAAGAAAACACAAATCTTGTGGCGAGGCGAAAGGCTCGGTCGAGCTAAAATTAAACGGCGGACTCTGTCATTACGGGACCAGAAGATAGCCGCACTGCGTTGTTTGTGTTATTTCAGTGGTTCCAAATCTTTTTCACTTGTGACCCTTTCAAATGAAGCTACAGCGTGTCTACACGTGACCCTTCAATATAGGTTTCATGTGTCAGTGAACGAAGCCCAGTCAGACCAAGGAGTCGTTTTTCATTGTTGGGAACAGTTTGAAGTTAAATCCTTAATTTCAGTCCTGGTTGATTTAGAGACACCAGCACGTTTACTGTGGTTAACACAAAGTGCACCATAATACCACAGGTCCCAGGATTATTTAAGATTTAAACACTGCTTGAACTGCAGCTTTGTCAGAAATACGACAGACGTGTAAAACTCACTCTTGCTTTAATAAAGAAGTCATGTCATTTTCCAACTTCTAACTCCTACTCCGTTGCAAAAGTTAAAACTAATCTGCAGTCAAAAAGGGAAAAAAAAAAAAGACAGTTGTTGATTCAAAGTAAATATGATCCCATGTTGGTTTCTTCGTCAAGCAGCAGCAGTAGATGTTGAGTTCGCATTAGTAGTAACATGATACAGCTCCGAGCCAGTGTCAAGAGAGTGAACAGTAAATTATGTAGCTGTTATCAATGAGATAGAGTTACAGCTGGATTGCATTCTGCACTGTTTCCTGTAAATCGGCTGTATAGAGGTAGCACCAAAAAAGGGTTATGATCTCATGATAATCTCAAGGATGGCAAAGGGCTTGAACATATGAAGTTATCTATATCACAAAACAAACGCAAATAATAGAAAAAATAAACTTTTTTTTTTCAAAAGTTTGGAATGATCTGTTAAATTAATATTTTTCTTTTTTTCAACACTGGCCATTTTAACATTCATAACAACAGTATAATTGGGACAGCAAATGTATTGTATATACTGTATGTATGTATATAGAGTTTTGGCCCCAAAAGATGAATAAATAAATGATTAAAACTTTAGTCAATGTCCTCACAGCGACAGGGGATAATACTGTTCTAACCATTTCCCCCAATTCCCCCTTCAGTTTTGTCCCTCTATTTCTATTTTGAAGTAGGCATTTCTGTGCACTTGACACTGAAACAGGAAGTGTTTGTTGGCGATTTCTTATATTCTTATTGAACTGTTGCTCAGAGGTATCGGTGTCTCTCTCTGGCCTTTCAGTTATCTGGTCTGGTTCAGCCATTGTGCAGCATTTTGTTCTCCATGTACAAAACATGACTTTTCAAACCCTCCATAACAAGTCACCCCTATTTTTTAAAGAGGACTTTCAACAACCTAAAAGCACGAAAGACCATTTAAAAATACAGAGCGCTCCTCTCAGCCATCTGACTGCACTGACTCAAGCTTTTGTGGCAAACCTTTGAAAGGTAGAGACACATTTTCTGTTTTTCTCCCTCGTTTGTTATCTCATGACTCCTCAGCTCTATCTTGTGACCCCTTGGGGGCAGTTTGAGAACCTCAGTGTTAGTTTATGCTTCTTTGTTTTAGAGACCAGAGAAGCTGCTCCAGCCAGGAATTTATGTGATTATTAACTGTGTGTGTGTTTTCATTGGCGTGAACGCGCGTGAATGCATAATAGCGTGGTTGCATTTCTATCTCGTTCTGACTGTGTCGAATGCGAGCAGGAGTCACTGAGTGTGTGAGGTTTGTCTGTAGTCATATCAGTCAGTCTGTGGTGAGCCAAAGAAAACCCTGCTGCGGTTAAAAAAAATAGGGTCTGTCTCTTCTGACAGACCTGCATTAAAGGCTTACAACCGGGATGTGATCCATGTTCTATTTTCTGTCCTCACCTACTAGTTGCCCTTTGAAATCGAGGTGCTTTTTACACTCCCACACACCATATGCATATATAAGCAGACACATACACACACACATACGCATGCCTGCATTTTGGATCTGTGCTGAACAAACGGCTTCTTATGAAAAATAATCTCTCTTGCTGTCTACGCGCAGCTACCGGAATATTTTTCCATTAGCTCGACCACCTCTGAACCATAATGACCATAAACTTAATCAAGCGCTGGTTCTTTTACGAGGCCATTTTCATAAAATGGATAACAGCACGTTCTTCTCCACCTTAATAAAAACCGTACTCGCTCCGCTCGGGCTGAGGGAATCTGACACGGTTAATAAGATGTTTACCTCAAGCTGAACGCCCTGCAACGCAACCAGCCTCCCAACCGTGCTCGCATTCCAAACCCAGCATAATTACAACCCGGGTTGATTAATTATGTCTCAACAATATGCTGCACTCCAACGCCACAAGGGCTAATTAACAGAATGAACAAGATGGGTAGGAACAGTTATTAGGAGGTTCGGGCTTGCGCGCTGAATTTGGCAAAGCTGTTTACAGTTCCTGAAAACAGGGACAGGAAAAGGCTGTCTCACGCAGAGGCCCGAGATCATAGGTAACACCGGCTCGCAGCTCCGAGCATATAGAGTGGAAAAGCCTACTGAGGACACTGATACAGAGAGCGCACCGCTCTGACAACACACACACAGCACAACCGGCATGTAGTGAAATCCATCTGCCTTATTAACTGGTCCTGCTGGCAGTGCATCCTACCTGCGACTCGTCTTATCTCCGCAGCTTCGGCCTGGAGGCATTCCTATCGCCGGGCTCAGATCAGATCGGCCTATAAACAATCTGACCTTGACAACGGCGGGATGATATACGATCTGACCCTGGGATAAGGAAGATGGGGCACATTCCAGACGGGGGTTCAATTAGTGGAGCTTCCCTGACATCTGAGATTAAAGCGGCGGTTTTTGCAGAATAGTAATGAAGAAAATAAATTGATTTGAAAGCTTTTACGTAGAGCACTAATGCTATTCCTTTACTCTACAACTTGATTATTATTTCATATGTTCTACACATGCAGAATACATGAGAGTGCATGATCGCTCTGCACACTGACCCATCAGGGTTAACAGCTTTTAAAGGTTGCACACGGATGTTCTCAGGCCCTCTAATGAATGTCTTGATTATGGAAATACCCACCACCTCTGGAATATGAATTTTGTCTGTATTAGCTAAAGCGTCAACAAGACAAGATTTGAGCTCTTCTTAATCACTAGGGAGGGTATTAGAAACATCATGAATGCAAAATCCCATTAAGACGAGAGGGTTGTCGTTACAATGAAGCAATTTCACAAATCAGATGAAATCCATGTACAGCTCGCCGTCAGGATCCGCCCTCCCCCAGAGAGCCTTTTCTGCACATCCATGATAATGACAGCACTTTATCTGGGGATCACTGATGTCGCCATCTTTTTAAAAAAAAAAAAAAAAAAAATTAAATAACTAGAGAGTTGTAATTAATTGCTGCAATGAACTCAGGCAGCCTTGTTTGTTTCTTAGGGATTCATTAATACAAGGAGCACTTAGTAGGATGTGATAGCAGGTAATTTTCTGCTCTTTCCTAAGCTATTAGCTACCATATCTCGAATGTGAGAGAGGCATCAAAGACAGACACAAGCCTGTACAAAGCATTTTTTTATTTGCCCTGCATCAATAAGACGCAGCCCTGTGGTGCATTTCTTTTAATGTGAAGTTAAGGTGTTAGACAGGAAGAGCTTTCAAGTAAATGGAAACTCCCTGCAGTTCTGAAGGAATAGTTTGTAGAGCTGATTTTGTTGCATTGGCCGACTGAGGACTTTAAGCAGGGGTCAGGTCATATTCTAATACATATATAGTCTCCTGTTCCCTGAATGCACCGTTCTGTCCATCAGTAAATATAAGCATAAATAGTTTTTGCATTAAGTGTGGTGTAAGACTCTGGTGCTACCTCCCACTATTTGCACTCACACACAGCATGACAGCAGAGATAGTGGCAACATTATTTAATATTCTGGGATGGTGGTAGAGTAATGTGCAACCCGCAGCCCATCTGTCCAGTGGGAGAAGCAGCATCTGCCAGGAGATCTCAGCGTGTGCTCAAGATTTTCCCAAAGCTCACAGAGTTTACGCAGGGCTTAGGTAGGACCCTGAGAGAGCGTAATTATAGCATTGGAATTACAGTTAATCACTCGGGTCCATAAATGCATCAGTCAGACTGTGACAAGCTCCAGCCTCACTGTCAAAACACGCTACTTTTCCAGCCTACCTGTCACACACTGATACGGGATCCGGTGCAGGTGGCAGCAGCAGGTTCATCCAGTCCGACCCTGAAGCGGATTTGGCACAATTACGCACAAAATTGGCACAATTACGCACAGAAGTGTCGCGCGTCCTGTTCCGGCGGAGGTGCCACAACCCCAGTGCACCGATGGCACCAGCTGGAGAGGCTCACAACACCAACTTCTCCTCCTGCCTGCTCTCGACTTACGACTCCTACGATGTGATTAAGTTACAAGGCTGGCGGAGCGCAAACATTACGCACCGTCCGGGCGCGTCCGTGGGCAGGATCTGAGTGTCCCGCCGCCCCCTCGCGTCTGTCCTCCACATCTCCCACATCTCGCCGGTTTCTCCTTTATCATCCAGCATGCACCTCTCTCTCTCTCTCTCTCTCTCTCTTTCTGTCTCTCTCTCTCTCTCATTCAGAGAGCATGCACACACACAGACACACAGATCTGCCGGAGCAGGCTCGTGATAATCCTGTGAATTAAAGCGTCCCTGTTGCACCGACACTGGGCTCGTCTCACACTGACCTCCTGCTGTTATTTTACGGCTTCAAAGCAACAAAACCTCCTATAGTTTTTGCTTTATTATGTGAAGCTGCTCGCAACACTTGTGCTTCCAATCTTCACATCTGAGTGACAAAGGTGCTGCTGTGCGCCATGCAAACAATACACCCGGAGCTGGCTGCAGTCTGAGGGTGGAAAAATACACTTTGCAGACATTTATATTTATAATTTTACAATCTCAACCTGTGCAGGTAACATATGCCAGGATGGAATTCAATATTTGCTGATATTTTTTATGTGCACGAGCTTCTAATGCTGATTGATGCATTTGGATCAGAAGGTGAGATCCAAATGAGCCAAATGAGGAGGGAAAAAAATCTCCCTGCAGAAACCTACAATCTCATCAGACATTCTGCTCATCAGGATGCATCAACAATGAAAAGGCAGCAGAGATCACCCAGCACCGTCCCCAGCTCCCCGCGACACACGGCTCACTCTTACCGGGTGGCGGTACCGCGCGCGTCCCCTCTCTGCCGGTTTTCCTCTTCACGCCACGGCCGGGCATTTGCGGATCAATTCAGCGAACCGGCTCGGGTCTCCCGGTCGGGACGTGAGTGATGAATGTGCGTATTAAATTGTCCATTTTCCATATCCACAACAGTCCACACACGACCCGCCCCCGGCCGCCGCTGATTGGTCCGCAGGCCCCTCGTCGTCGCCGTAAAGAAAAACACACACATCTGGATGCGGCCGCGCGCAGCTGGAGCGCGCTGGAAACACCGGATTACACGCAGGACCTGAACCCCCTTCAACGTAGTCTGGTGTTGAATGTGGATGAAGGTTTTGTCACCTTTGAGGAAAACATGCTTTCAAATACAACAAAATCATCCTGATGGTGGTTATGATGGTTTTACATGAAGGAAACCAGTCTGAAATGTTTTTGTCGTTTCAGCAGCTCAATTCCACAAGACAGGGGTTTTCTCCCATTAGTAATGATAATAGGCTCTGTGAGGCTTATTACTCATAATTGCAATTAAGTAACAGGCTTCTAACTGTGGCTCCACACTATAGCTCCACACATGAAGGATGTGCACGAGGAGGCCAACGAGCCAATCAGAGCTTGAGATGGTTGTTTTCTAAATGAACCACGAGCTGCTGCATTTTTAATTAGGCTACATACTTTATATGTTCTTTTAATGTAGCGAGTGTCTCGTGTCTGTTTCATCATCATGCCTTTACATGTTTAATAAGGTACAATGTGATAATGTATTATAGATAATATAACAGAGTGACAGAAGCACCGTCAAACCTGCATTACTGGGACTTTTGCGCCCCCCTGTGGTCAGATACAGTCATCATCGTAACTTTCCTTCTCAGTGGGAAAATATCTCGTCTGTGGATCTGTCTCCTCTGTGTATGGATCTGCAAGAATTTCCCAGGTGGGGAAGAATAAAATCTATCTATCTATCTATCTATCTATCTATCTATCTATCTATCTTTCTATCTATCTATCTATCTATCTATCTATCTATCTATCTATCTGTCTATCTATCTATCTATAGTCTGAATGTGGAATAAAAATAGCCTAATTAAATAAATAAATCATATAATGAAATGAAAATGAAATGTTAAAATGAATGAATAAATGTCAACCCAGACAATAAGAATGACAAAATGGTTTATGACAAAATGACAAAAACAAATTTTGCTAAAAAAAAATATATATAGTTGGCACTACACTTCTCTGCACTTCCCTGCAAGAAGGAGCGCTACCGCAGGTCTTTCATATCAACTGCAATAAGACTCTTTAACACCTCATTATAGTAAATAACTGCATTTAAGTGATGACTGCATTTTCTCTGCATTTTCTCTGCTGCACACTGTAAATAATGTAATATCTTTCCAGTGCAATACCATAGAAATCTATGTGCAATAGCATTCATAGCATCTTTATTCTCATATGGATATAGTATGTCTATTACTTATGGATGCCAAAGACAAGGAAAACATGTAACATAGTGTAAATACTCAACCTCCCTTGTCACTTTATTGTCCTATGCCACTTATTGTTTCTTGTTTTTTATTGTTGCCTTATTTCTTAATTAGCCACTTACTGGTATTTATTTTTGAGTTACTGTTTACTGTTTGTTACTGCTGCTGTGACAAGTAAATTTCCCCTAAGGGGGATCAATAAAACTTATCTTATCTTATCTTATCTTACTATAAAACATGATGCACACAGGAAAACCTGGCAAGTTAATGAAGACCATGAAGTGAAAGTTCCAGATAAAAATCTCATCAGCAGACTTTGAGTCATGATCTTCAACTTTATAATAAAACTACTGCACTCAAGGTCATGACTGAACTCTCAAGCTCTGACAAGTTTTTTTCCTCTAGGATTTTGTTATGAAATCCACTTTAGTTTTCTCGTACTGGGTGGATTAATAAAATGCTTCCACATCAATTAGATGCTTCTTATTACACATTAAGAGGATTTGATTTAGAATTATGTTCCCACTATGAAAGTGCATACCTAGTAGTTAAAACTAAGCAAGTGATTTTAAATAATGCAGCCAAGTTGACAGGAGGCAGTGTGAGGTGACAGAAGCAGCCTTGTGTGGAAAAGATTATTCACTGTTCTATAGAGTATGAAATTAAATTAGCCCTATAATTTCCTCCCTTCACGGATCATTGCCAGTCCCCACAGAGAGAAACACAGCAAGTAAGAGGGAATTTATATTTAGCATACTTAGCAAAGGGGATTTTTTTTCTCTACTAGTTGAGGTGATGAGTATATTCATATGCAATAATCAATATAACGCAATCATCAGTAGGCCCAGGGGTGAGACTTTAAAAGTGGTGGTATCTCCCATTTTTATATATATATATATGAACGCAGCATCAGGCTCCTCCCACACCAGAAGTAATGCAGTCTATGGGTTATTTTTATCCCACAGGTTTGTCTGTCAGGCACTGGCTTCTCAAACGTCCTGCCACTTTTGCTTAAACGAATGCATCTCCTGACAGACTAAACTCAGGATTAAATCACCAGCTTCAATCCGTGTATGGTATGGATGGACAAAGTTGCATAAGTAACTCTCAACTCAACTCTCAACTCAACCATCTGTCTTCATTCACTAAAGGTAGGATGTCGGTTATCAAACATGCAGGATTCAGGTTTTCTTTTTAAAATACTGTGGCTGGTTTTGGGTGAGCACTTTCACTTATAATCACTTCTGGTTATAATCTTAAAAAGACATTTGATTTCATTCTTTATTACATCTGATTCTTTTATGATTATCAACAATAGAGTCAAACACGATGGGTCAATAAGGCTTGTGGTTTTATAATCTAACAAGCGTGTTAACCGCTCTCTGAAGGTGTGTTACTTGTGCTCAGTTGTAGTTTTCACAATCACAGTGCAGCTGTTTCTCACCTGTTTGTGTGCAGGGACGTTTGTGTCATGTCCACACCCTCATCTCCGGACACAGATATTAATGCTGTTCTCCCCATTTCTCTGCTCTCTGTTGTCCCCCAGTAGTTGGACTGAGGCAAACATGACCAACATGCTGGCTCCGCAGGCCGACCGGGTCATGGTGCTGGGAGAATGGGAGGAAATATGGCATACAAACAAGACTGATTTCCATATGCCTCAAGTGCACAAGTAAATACTCCACTTTTGATGATGAAAGTCTGCCGAATGCAATATTACGATAACTGCAAATGCACATTATCTCTTCAGTGATATCATAAAAACCTCAGCTCGGCTAATTAAGTCCAAAGGTCACCACTTCATTCTGTTTGAAATGAGCGATGATGTAGCTTTAACTATTAACAATACATAAACAGGCATGCCTGATGTTAATTTTTTTTTTTTTCCTGCAGGATGCTGGAGACCAATCTTGATAAAGTTCTTGCCGGACGGACAGGAGTTCGCTTCTTCTTCCCTCTTTGTGGGAAAGCTGTTGATATGAAGTGGTATGAAAAATCCTATCATATCCACCAAGAAAGATCATATTTGATGTTTTAATTTCTCACTTTTAGTGCTTCTTTCCACTTTCTGTGTGGATCCCAGGTTGGCTGACATGGGCCATTCAGTGGTCGGGGTGGAGATATGTGAAAAGCCTATAAGACAGTTTTTTGAGGAGAACAACATGGCCTACACTGAGGAGCCTGTTCCTGCCATACCTGGAGCAAAGGTGTTCAAGGTGTGTTCAAAATGTTTGAATACCTCTGTGTATATTAGCTTCCACCATTGGTGGCGGGGTCTGCCACTCCCATGGTGGATTCAAGTTGTCTTCACATGCATGAGGGATTCACAGGAAATGATGAGCCACTGTAACTGTCTGTGAGGCTGACTCATTGATATCAGCCTCTCTGTTTTCTGTTCAGCTGCATCAGAGTTGTATTAAGTTATTGATAATGAAAATCAATCAAGTCCTACTGTCACACATTAAATGCAAACAAATGCCAAAACATGGCTTTTTGTTGTGAAGCCGTGACAGAAAAAAATATGTTTATATAATTGTTGATCACAAATATACAGTCAGTTTTCCTGTCCTAGATTAAGCCCATTCTGGTCCTCTTTCTACAACACTTTTACTAAAGCTCTAAATAAACCCGTGCTTTGGAGTCCTTTGACTTCTATCTTTAGTATGCCTGAAGAATTTACAAACTTCACCAACAGGGAAAGCAACTTTATCGCTGATGCTTCTCTGGTAGCCTGCAGACGTATTGGACTTCAATGGAAGGACAAGAATCCTCCCTCCCCTAACTCCTGGCTGAAAGATCTATTGTCATTCTTACACTTAGAATGTAAGGGGCAGCTATAGCTCAGGAGGTAAAGCAGTTGTCATCCAGTCAGAAGGTTGGTGGTATGTGTCGAAGTGTCCTTGGGCAAGATACTGAACCCCTAATTGCCCCCAATGGCTGTTCCATTGGTATGTTAATGTACGTTGCTTTGGATAAAAGCGTCTGCTAAATAAAATTGTAGAATTGTAGAAAAAATCAAGTACAGTATCAGGGGGTGCTCTGACAAATTTTTATAAAACTTGGAATCCCATTTTTCACTTGGTCAATTCCACTCCCTCTTTGGATGATTGGGATGGATCTACTTCGGATGGACTGATGTGACTTGGTTCAGTCGGGATGCCGGTGGCTGTTCGCACGCAGCATGTACAAATTTTTATAGTCAATTTTTTGTTGTTGTCTTTTTTAAAATCTTTTTGGATTTCTCCTCTAAATATCCCTTTTTTTTCTGATGTTCTTGCTGTTTACCTCTCATGTGTTCTTTCTTTGGGAGGGAGAGATGTTTGTGTTTGTTTACTAGTATTTTTTGCTCATATTGTGTGAATGTGACTCTCTAGTTGGGGGGGTTCAAAAAGGGGGGAAAATGGGTGAAATGTATCAACCCAATAAAGATATATATGTAAAAAATATATACAGTCAGTTGAACAAGTAAAATTATGCTGAGGAAAAAAACATGTTGTATTGACACAGATGTGGACAAAATTGTTAATCCACATTGTGTTTGTTCCACAGAGCTCAGAGAGAAATATCTCCCTCTATCAAAGTAACCTGTTCAACTTCACCAGGTAAGTAAACTCTATTTGCTTTTACCCATTTAAAAATGCTGAATGATTAATTATTAATGCTTAATGGAAACTTTTCAATTTCACAGTTCCATTGAGGGTCAGTTTGGGGCAATCTGGGACAGGGGCTCTCTGGAGGCCATCAACCCAAGAGACCGAGAAAAGTAAGATGAGTTTTATTTTAAAGTCTAATTCTCAAATCCTAAAATAAATTCAAACATCTTGAACAGTGTGTACTTTAAATAAATCTAAGAAATTATCATCAAGTAGTTTGTAAAATGTCACACTCTTGGGCAGCATTTTGGAATATAACTATATGTCCTTTTGCTCCATGTTGTCTTACTACATTCTCTCTCACAATACTAAAGGTATGCTGCTCTCATCATTTCTCTCATGGCCAAAGACTGTAGATACCTTTTGGACTGTGTGGAGTACAATCCTGAATTATTTGGAGGTAAGTGTCCATATTGTGTGTAACACATCAGGCGTTGTTCAGAGAGTCTTATTTTGCATTTTAAAATGTCTGCAGGTTGTATAATTTGGGTCGTAATATAACAAATCTGTGACTGTATTTATCTTTCAGGTCCGCCTTTTTTTGTGCCTAAGGAGCAATTGCGAAACCTGTTTGGTGAGTGTCCTGAAGAGCATTCATGGCTGAGTGTGCTTCTGTACTTAATGCAGAAAACAGCCTATACATTCACCACAGATCTCAGCAGCACTGTGATACCTGTCAGATACAGACCGTGGAGGCAGGGATTAATTTGCAGTGGTGCATGTCTCTTCCTCAGGGCACAGCTGGGATGTTGAGCTGCTGCAGTCGGTGGATGCCCGCAGTTGCATAGAGAAAGAAGAAGGCTGGGGGAGGCTGGACGATCTAACTGAAAATGTGTTCCTCATCACTCCGAAGCAATTAAAAAAATAACTCCTGAGTTTGTAGAGCTTGGAAAAGCAGATCTGGGGCTTTTTATTGCCAACAGAGGAGCCTGGCAGTTTTTGCTTATGTCTTTTTTAATGGATCTAATTGACACAGTTCCATTTCAGGGGAGAATGAAGGTACATGGAAGTAAAATGGCAACAGAATGTCTCAAAGTGCTTAAACTCAACTCAAAATTTTGATGAAGTGACTAAAAAAATAAAGCACTTTTCATAACCAGATATTTGTGGCTTTATTGAAACTAGTTGGGTAGCTGTTGTGTACATTAGGAAAAGTCGTGAAGTATGAAGCTGATAAAACGTGTTTCAAAGTGAAAGGTGAAGATGAACACAGCAATGTTTATGTACAGATGGACCTTAAAAGTAACACGTAACATACGTCATGGATCCGGCTCTTATTGGCTGTTGCCTAGATACAGCGCCCGACATTGGTCAACGAAGAAGAAGATTTTAAAAAAGACAAGAAATGCTGAAACTTCCTGATGAAATTTGATTATAATTTCGCCCCTTGCCTTAAATCAGAAGGCCCAGGGGTAAGAATTTAAAAGTGGTGGTATCTCCCATTTTTTCTATGTCTGTGAACGCAGCATCAAGCTCCTCCCAAACCAGAAGTAAACCGGCGTGGTTGTGATTTTTTTCATTCCAGAGTTTGTCTGTCAGACACTTGCTTCTCAAACGTCCTGCCACTTTTGCTGCAGCAGTCAAACCAAACCAAAAGAAATACATCTGCTGACAGACTAAACTCAGGATTAAATCGACAGTGTAATTCCGTGTGTGGTTGGAACAGGTTGGACCGTCAGCTGTGCAGCTGCTGAACAAATAATATCTGCCTAAATTCACTAAAGGTAGGATCTTTGCTCCAGTTGTCAAACATGCAGGACTCAGGTTTTCTCTGTAAAGTACTGTGGCTGGTTTCGTGCCAGGCTGCTGTGGGGTGAGCACTTTCAAAATCAAATTAAATTCAGTTCAATTCAAAGAACTTTATTTATCCCCGAGGGGTAATTTGAGTTGAAATATTTGATTGATTTCATTCTGTAGTACATCTAGAAAATCTAATTCATTTTCATTAGAAAAGACTAATAATGTTATGCAATATGTTTGGCCATTTTCTTCTGACGTCACGTGACCAATTTGTATCACAGTACAAACAAAGGCTTTTACTTCAAGAAGCTGGACCAGATTTTCATAAAGAAAGATAAGAAGTTAAAAACTGTCCACTTTTGTAATGTGTTTATAAGTGAGGGCTTAGATGACTGTGTGTACATGGTCATGGCCTTTGACCTCAGCACTGTTTGTCCAGCCTGCAGTTGATTTTTTACCAGCAGACTCAAACACAATATGAGTCAATGAGTCTTGTGGTTTTATAATCTTACAACCTTGTTAGCAGCTCTCTGAAGGCTTGTTTCTTTTCCCTTGTTATAGTTCTCTGCAGGGACGTTTGTGTCATGTCCACACCCTCGTCTCCAGACACAGATATTAATGCTGTTCTCCCCATTTCTCTGCTCTCTCTTGTCCCCCATTAGTTGGACTCAGACAAACATGACCAACATGCTGGCTCCGCAGGCCAACCGGGTCATGGTGCCGGGAGAATGGGAAGAGCGGTGGCAAGAGGACAGGATTAGTTTCCATCAGCTTCAAGTGAACAAGTAAAGACTCCACTTTCTTGAATCTCCTCGATGTGATGAGGGAAAATGAAAGTCTGTCAAATGCAATTTTACAATAACTGTAAATGCACATTACCCCTCCAGTGATCTCATAAAAAACACTTGTTAGAAGCCACATAAGGACTATCAGCTCGGCTAGTTAAGTCCAAATGTCACCACTTCAGTCAGAGATTACATGTGTAAGTGTTTGTAAGAAGCATGTCTGATGTTAATAAATATTTTTTTTCCTGCAGGATGCTGGAGAACAATCTTGATAAAGTTCTTGCCGGGCGGACAGGAGTTCGCTTCTTCTTCCCTCTTTGTGGGAAAGCTGTTGATATGAAGTGGTATGAAAAATCCTATCATATCCACGAGGAAAGATTATATTTGATGCTTACATTTTGAGTTTCAATGCTTCTTTCCACTTCCTGTGTGGATCCCAGGCTGGCTGACATGGGCCATTCAGTGGTGGGGGTGGAGATATCTGAAAAGGCTATAAAACAGTTTTTTGAGGAGAGCAACATGACCTACACTGAGGAGCCTGTCCCTGCCATACCTGGAGCAAAAGTGTACAAGGTGGGTGAACAATACACGTGTATGAACACATGTTTGGTTTTCATATTTTCACGCATCTGCAGTATTGTTCCTATATGTGACAAATATTAAAAAAAACACTAAAGCAGATTAAAATGTTTTGAAATGATTTTCATGAAATTACATCATGTATTTGATTCTGCCAAATTTAATGCATACAGATGCCAGAACAGGGCTTTTGTTATTGTGAAGCCGTGATGGGATAAACTATGTATGAATCACAGATTTGCCCTGACTACAATTGTTGATCAAAAATATACAGCGAATTGAACAAGAAAAACGATGCTGAGGAAAAACATGTTGTATTGGCACAGATGTGGACAAAATTGTTAATCCACAATGTGTTTGTTCCACAGAGCTCAGAGAGAAATATCTCCCTGTATCAATGTGACCTGTTCAACTTCACCACGTAAGTAAACTTTGTTTGCTTTTATTTCTTTAAAAATTAACTGCACAGGGTAATGCTTGATAGAAACTTTTTTCTATTTCACAGTTCCATTGAGGGTCAGTTCGGGGCAATCTGGGACAGAGGCTCTCTCGTGGCCATCAGCCCAAGAGACAGAGAAAAGTAAGATAAAGACTCAACATAGCAGATGCAATGTCCATTTGCTCCATGTTGTCTTACTGTGTTCCCTCTCACAATGCTACAGGTATGCTGCTCTCATCATTCCTTTCATGGCCAAAGACTGCAGATACCTTTTGGACACTCTGTTGTACAATCCTGAATTAATTAAAGGTAAGTGTTCATATTGTGTGTAAAACATCAGACGCTGTACAGAGAATCTTAAACAATAGAAAATATCCTGTGGCTTATTTTTATTTATTTTGCATTTTAAAATGTTTGCAGGATGTTTGTATGATTCTGGTGATAAAAGATATTTGTGACTGTATTAATCTTTCAGGTCCTCCTTTTTTTGTGCCTGATGAGCAAGTACATAGCCTGTTTGGTGAGTGTTGTCAAGAACAATCATGGCTGAGTGTGTTTCTGTACTTAATCATAAAACTCATACCTATAAATTCAATTTTCAGTTTTTAATGGTGTATTTTTCTTCCCCAGGGCACAGCTGTGATGTTGAACTACTGCAGTCAGTGGATGCCCTGACAGAGAGACATCGAGGCTGGGGTCTGGACTACCTAACTGAAAATGTGTTCCTCATCACTCACAAAACAATTAAAAAATAACGAAAAGCAGCAAAGAAAAGCAGATCTGGGGCAGTTTTCCCCTATGTCTCTTTTTTAATGCATCTGATTGACACGGTTCAATTTCAGGGATGAATGAAGGTACATGGAAATAACATGACAAGAGAATTTCTAAAACTGTTGAAACTCATTAATTTTGATGAAGTGAATGACTGAAAAAATAAAGCACTTTAATAACCAGATGTTTGTGGCTTTATTGAAACTAGTTGGGGAGCTGTTGTGTATTACTGTCAATATTAACAGATGCAAACAGGCACTTTTTATATGTTAACAAAAGTATTTTAAGACATAAAATTGAATTGAGAAAACAGAATTTACAACAAGACACACAGAAAACAGGATGCATGGATGACACAGGATGCAAAAAGTCCAAAACATTTAATATGAACCCTTCCTTGACAAACAACTATAAAATTCCAGCAACATAAATAATAATAATCATAATAATATCATAATAACAATAAGTTCTTTGTCCTGTTATCTTGATAGTAGGTAGTAGTCATGAACTATAAAGCTTATAAAGCAAGGTTAAGGGTGTATTTTAAAGTTGAACACAAAAAAGGTTTATATACAGATGGACCTTAAAAGCATCACGTACGTACTTCACGGGTCCTTATTGGCCGTTGCCGGGATACAGCTTCCAACATTGGCCAACGTCCATGAGGAAGAAGAAAAGAAAGACAAGAAAATGCCGATACGTCCCGAAGAGGTGGAAAATGTAGGTTTGACACATTGAGACACGAACTTTAAAAGTTTTAAAGATGTTTTGTGACAAAAAAAAAAAAAAAAAAAACTTTTCATATAGTAAGAACTGAATTTGAGTTTGCGCTGCACTTATAATATTAACAACCGATTAAAGCTTCCCAGTCTTGACAATAACGTTAATAATATGTACACACATACTGTATTTATATAATGTAATATTTTATAGTTCACCACAAAGTTTAATAAAATAAAGTGTGACTGATATTAAAACTTACCTTTAGGTGAGTGCGCCACCTGCAGGCCGCTGGATGTGGAGCGATGAGGCTCAAACTGTGGAGTTTGTCAGGTGAGGATAACTACTACCGTGCTGCAGCTGTTATCAATCATTAGACATCTTTAAACTAACTTACAGCAAATATTCTCAGATCCAGTCCAGCAGAGGAGGGTGTTTTAGGAGAAAGGAGGCAAATCAATGTCAGTGTCAATGATCTTCAGCTGCGATCACAGAGGTAGGTTTAATCCAACAAGCTACTTTTTTTTTGGGTTTTGCTATTCACATTAAAGTCTAACCAGCACGTGCTCATCACTGCAGGTTGGCTGAAGTATGCACGTTGAGCCATAGAGGGCGCCAAAGCATCAGAAAGAGCCTGAGTCCTGCTTATCTGGATGCTTACAGGTCCTCAGTGATGAAGAGGAGGGGGGAGCTCGTCACCACCGAGGATGTGAAAGGCAATATGTTCTTATCAAACCATATTAAATATAAAATTAACTCAACACTGCTTTTAGGTTAATGATGTATTGCTGTAACTAGTGAGTGACCTTTGACCTCTGTGTTGTAGAGGTGGCTGTCAGCTTGCTGCAGGAGAATTATTTGCTTCCCATTCCGTTCTGCTTCTTGGCCGTGTTGAAGTAAGGAAAACAGTTTTACATTGTTGTGTATTGAATGATAAGATGAACCATCCACTGATACTGAATGTCTGCATCCAGGAGGAAAGAGCTTGATGAAGTCCTGACATCCCTTCTCCTTTACCTGTCTTGTTTCTTTGAACACAAGCGTCTGGAGAATAAGCCGAAACCTTTAATGGCGTAAGTGTATTCAAAATAAAGAGTGTTGTTTATTACATACTATCTTTGTTCCCCTTTCTTTATTCACCAACATCTGTGTCCTCTCTCCTGTATTTCTACACCCTCACTCCCTGCCAGTGTAGACACCGTCACACAGCACCGGATCGTGGCCGAGGCTTTGGCCAAAAAGGAGATGTCTCTGAAGAAGCTGGCCGTCTCCTACTTCAGCCTAATCATGGACCTGGAGATAGAACGGCATCAACACGCGTCACATCACAAGTGAGCATTAGTTGAGATTCAGAACAGGTGTCAGAGGAAGTATGATTCCTCCTGCAGTGTTTTCACTCACTTGTCTTGTTACAAGGATGCATCACTCATCATACCTTTTCAAAATAGCTCCGGGGTATATTGGATAACAGTAGTGAATGTCTTCTTGCAAGACATGAAAAAATATTTAGCCAAGATAATATTTTTTCAGGAAATCCCAATAAAGGCAGGATTTAGATTCATTAGTTAAGACTAATTATTTTACCTGATTTTAACTAACAAAACAAATATTAATTCTGCATCACTGCTACCTGTATCACAATATTATATGTACTTCCTTATTAACAAGAACATCTTCTGATATTTACAAATTTTTAAGAACTCTTTCTTGTATGCTGGTTGTGTGGTTGTATCTCAGGTCTCTCTCAAAAAAGTTTTGCCCCCAATAACACACTTACACGCTGTTGAAATGTAGCTATCAGCTCCAGATGTAGTCGGGCAACTCACAGATTCTGAACCAAGCTCTTCTGTGTTTTTCCAGGGTCCGGATGTCGAACAGTACAGAATGGCTGCTCCATGCGGTAGGTGCAATAAAAATCCTACAATGTGCTACAAATCACCCTAATTGCAAATTGCACTCACTCCAATGAAAATGTTTTTAAGCTTATTATGAATGTTAGGAACGGGCTGGTGATCTTAATCTGTCCCTGCATTTTTAAAAACTTGATGAATGTGACTCCTAGCTGACCTGGAAAAGTCTTCCCTTGCAAATTCAGCATGTTGAAACATACGAAACTATATTGCCTCATCTGCGCAGAGACAAATTGAGCCTTCAGCTGCCAGAGTGAAGGCCAGCTCACCATCTGTGAACACAGACGGCAGCGAGCAGAACAGAACGACATTGAGTGCTGGTTATGCCTGGTGGCCTTAATGAATTAGTTAGTGGTAGGAGATGTTGACTCAACACAGGTGCTTTGCTTTGACAGGCTCTCTTCACTATTTAGCCAGGTGGGTGGACGGGGAGAGAAATATCACGCTAACAGCGGAGGCTTATTGCCTGCTCTGTAGGTGACCTTTGTAGGACAAAAATAGCTGTTGTGACCTTTTAAAAACACAGAAGAATAAGGGGTCGCCTGGGTTTTTAGTTAGGAACAAAAGAGGTGTTGAATGTTGATTCAGTGACTCCATGAATAAAATGGATGAATGTCTAACTATCAAATGAATTAAGGAGAGAATTGATTTGACTATAAAGAACCCAGGTGACCCTCTTCACTCACTTCTCCCCCGTTTTCACCCCCCCATTTCTAGTGCTTGTACAGCTTCTTCTGTTATGTGGCCTGGGTGACGTTCGGCAGGAAGGACCTGAGGGACATCCAGGAGGAGGTGGGCCGCCTTCTCTACTCCGACACCTTCAGCACGGCAGTGAGGAGCGGGACCGACGGGGACTCGAGGGCGACCTTTGCTACTCTTAACGGTTCAGCGAAGGCGGGAGAAGCCGACCCCGAGGAGACGGGATGCACTGGCACATTCAGGCACAGGCACGTTAAAGTGAAGTAAAGGTTGGGCTGAGGTGGCGTGTGATACCGTCACTGTCAGGATGTGCTGTTTAAAGCGGAAGAATATTTGTTTGACAAAAAGTAACAGCATTTTTTCCCTCTTCACTTCCTACATATTTCACTACTGTGAACTTATCCTATACATTTTTTAATGCCTTGTTGAGATAATAAGCTTTAAAATTTCAGTATTCATCACATTTTCGTCAACTTTTGTGAATATTTGCTTTGCCTCTAAAACTTTGCCTCTAAACTAAATTCAGTGACAAATCCAAGAATCTGTTTCTGACCTCAGTCCAGTTTGCTTTGAGTTGATAAACCAAGCATGTAGCAAAACAGAAACACAGCTTTGAGATTCTGTCTTTCGATGCTGCTAAAATCTACAGTGTGTTCCTTATCTATTAATTAACATTAACGTTTGCAGCTGATGAGAACGGTGACACTGCACCAAAACATTAGTTACAGGCCTGAAAACCAAAACCAATCAGGTAAATGATGCTATAAAGCTTCTACTTTCATATGGAAGTTGTCATGAGATTTATTGTTAATATAAGAATACTGATTACAGCTGCTTTAACTAATACTATATGTTTCCTAACCATCAGTATGTTTAACCAGTCTGACTCAACAGAGTAAATGACTAAACGGCTGCGGCAGTAAAGTTGTCTGTGTCTGACGGGTGTCAGGCCCCGAACTGGAATATGATTGATGTAGACAGATTCGCAGCTTTGTCCGATAGCAGCGACTGTCTGACAGCCGGTTTTTATGTTGCGCCGGTGTGTCTGACACAAGATTGGCAGTTGTGTAAGCTGTCAGAGGCTCAGTGGTCTTTCCTGCTGTCAGGTTGAGACCAAACAATCAAAAGCTGGGCTTGAAGCTCCCTCTCCTCCCGAGGGTGGATGTGCATGACATGATTTGGACGAGCTTCAGCGCAGCTTCCAGCTGTCTCTCAGACACTGAAAAGATTGTGATAAGAAAAAAAAAAATCGTCCATTAAACTATATATTTTTGGTATTTGTTCTGGATAAGCACCTGGAGCTTGAGAATTTGGCGACCTCAGCAGCTTTCCTGATTAATTAGTTCTGGATATTTGTTTAAGTTTCCACCATGAGTGCTATAGGTATGTCTGACAAAATGGAAAATATGAGGAATGTCTCCTTACGCTTATACAGCTGTTGTGTGTGTGAATGAACCACTATACATATAGATCTTTAGTATTAAGATGTAGTTAATGAGCGTATTCTCTTTTCTGCTCTCAGTTGAGTAAGTAAAATGTATGGGAGAGAAATTTGCACACTCGTTGCCCTCTGTCTCTTTTGCATTTGTACCTTTCCCCAGGGTTTTTATATACAATAAATTCATTGCATTTTTTCGTCCCTGCTCCTTTGCCTCTCCCCCCAGAACGTCCCAGAGGCGTCCGGCCCTCAGCACCATCGTTAATCAGCGATCCCCGCTCATGGTGTCTCTGCTGCCCTCGTCCAAAGAACAGTCGCCCCATCTGTTCCTCGGCGGCCGGGCCAGGAGGCAGAGCCCGCTGCAGGTCGAGCTCTGTGACACCAGGGCCCTGATGGAGGAGCTCAACCAGCAGCTGGACACTGTCAGGTGGTGTGAAACATCATATGTCTCAACACTCAGGAGGATGTGGTTTGGTTTGATCAAGGGTGTGATCTGTTTCACTGCTGCCATCCCCAATATCTGTTACTGCTATGTCTATGATGATTTATGGGCGTAAACTAACTCACTGAGAGGCACCTCTGATGAACTATTAGCACTATGATCTTCACACTATTGATGTTGTGTTTCAGTCGGCCTGGTCCTGCAGTGACCCTTGTTTCATTACAGGGACTCATTTGATTCTGTGTTAATGTAAATCTAAATCTAAAAATACATTTGAAAATGTGTTTAGCTCTCAGCTTTAGTATAAAAACTAAACATGATTGTGATTATGTGCTGTCTTACCTGCTCTGCATGACTCCATTATCAGTGTTGCATTAAAGAACATTCTGTCTGGTTTCAACTGAAAAAATGTCAGATTTGATATGTAATGAGAATCTTAACA
The DNA here is from genome assembly GCA_037975185.1 of Centropyge bicolor. Classification (NCBI taxonomy): domain Eukaryota; kingdom Metazoa; phylum Chordata; class Actinopteri; family Pomacanthidae; genus Centropyge; species Centropyge bicolor. Next base: position 12,999,294 of record JBBMOC010000005.1, on the reverse strand, counting down.
CTGTGTAATCACATCTTTAATCAACTAAAACAGTAGAACAATGGTCTAAAACTTCCCATATATGTAAATATATTGTGTTGTTTTGTGGCAAGATGGCAAAAATGAATCCATCTACTTACGGTCTCTCTCTCTCAATGTACTTATTAAATCAGCTTTGGGATTCTTGGCAAGCCATTGATGCAGTTCAGCCGCGGTACCCTGATACCCAGAGGAGAACATGAAAACAACGGCTACGAGGATGACGACCATGAAGCAGGGAGCGATGTTAATAACAACAGTGAGGATCGTCCTGGCCTCCATGTTCGAGGTAGCAGCTCGTCCTTCATGGCACCCGAGTGGAAAGGCACCACCCACACGAACACTAGAAACCCAGCAGCCACCATTGAAGCAGTGACCTCAGACACTGAATGATTTGCATGTGTGTGTGTGTGTGCATTTCCATTGGCATAATACAGACATGTGCAAATGCATCCCTGAGCACACATGGTCAAGAACAGAGAGGAAGCTGAGTTTTCATTCTGCTCTGATCATGTGTGGCTCATTTTCAAAAGCGCCTTCCTGGACTGTCATCACACACACACACACACACACACACACACACACACACACACACACACACACACACACACACACACACCATATTTGTTCAGGTTTGTTTCTGAATTCAAATGGGTGTCTTATTTGCCTGCTGGTGGTGCTGTTGAATAAAATATAATGAAATCCAACAACAACTTTGAAGGTCTGCACTTTCTATAGAGTCTGAAAAATATTCAGCTCACATATGAAAATGAAGTAGTCCAGCACGTTGCATGCATAATTCACATTGGATAATATGTATTTGGGAGGTCACATTATACAGTCTTCACACAGTTTGTCATGCGGGTCAGTGTCACCTTTTTTTTTTATGTAGTTCATTGAAAGCTTCCCTTTAGATGGCTGAGTTATTATGTGTCCTTGTGCTGCCTAACAACAAACTGGCAATAACATGAACTGGTGCCACATTCACACACACACACACACACACACACACACACACACACACACACACACACACACACACACACATCGCTCTCTAACCAGGATTGGTGGCAGACGGGGCTTTGCCTTCGCCCTAATTGGCTGCATAATCTGGGACACCAGGAGTAGAGTTAAGCCCTCTGAGGAGGAGAGGGAGGAGGTCTGGGAAGCTTGTGCATTAGGTTGGGGGATGGGCATATTTTAATTTAGTTTCAGAATTTGAAGAGCTCGTGGTTTAAATTTACACTGTTTCACACCCAAAACGATTAAGACAAGCGCTCCCCTGTTTGGTCCAAATCTGGCTGGTATCACTTGTTGTGTGTGTCTTGAGGAGGATGAACACTTTAGTCACTTTCTCCCCTCTTGTTCTGTTGTCTTGTCTTCGTCCCCTGATGGCTCCTTTCACTTCCAGTGCAGTCTGGTTAATACCAGGCAGATACTTGACAGACTGAATAATCACAGAGGTGCTACAGTAGCGGTGGAGCTGAGACTACATCTGTGACTGATATATACAGGAAAATATTGGCCTTAATCTTGGCTATCACCTTTAGCTTTGTGGAAAAACACTTATTTGCTTTCCTGCCCAGAGTTGTACCAAACCAGCCCAAACCAGTGGCAAGACTCATATTTAAAGTTTGACCTCGTCAGTTTCATTGTTTATTGTAAATATCTGCTTATTCTGAATTTAATGGCAGCAACATGTTTCAAACAAGTTGGGAACAGTAGCAACAAAAGACTGTGAAAGTTGTGGACTGATCCAAAACACCTGTGACTGTTCCTCAGGTGAACAGGCTCATTGGTAACAGGTGATCATGATTGAGTCAGGGAGGTTCATCCTGGAGAGGCTCAGTTGTTCACAAGCGAGTGCAGAGGGAGGTTCACCACTTTGTGAACACATGGTTGTAGAGAGGAGATGAATACATGGGCTCAGAGACGCTTTGTCAAACTGTTGTCTGTGTAATTTTGATGAACAGAGATGAGGTTTCATCGATGCCACGAGAGGAACTTTAATCAGTTGCCTTTAAAAAATTCATGCAACTTTTCCTCAAAATGACACATCCAGCAGTGGCACTAATTAGTAAAGCTTTCTAATTTGGCTGTGAGTTCCCTTCTGTGTTAAAGGTTAATTAGTTAAACTGTGTAAAGGGTGTGATATCATGTGGTTGAGCTCAGCAGTCGAGTGAGCTTTCGCAAATATTACAGCCTATATTTAAGTCCAGCACCAACTCACATGTCAGCCACATTATTATGGATTCATGTAAGATTTTTGGGGATGGCATCACCAGTGACTTGTGGCTCACATGGTGTGTATGAGGAGTTGAGTGTTGCAGCACTTGTGATCAGCAGAGTGTTACGGTTTACTGTGCACAAAGAGCAGACTGTTATCGAGTTGGATTAGTGGTTTTCAAAAGGTTCTGGATTTTGGTGATCTGTAATTTTGACTTTGAGGTGGAAGCTTTTTGCTGGCCAGCTTTCCATCAGTGGGCCGTTTGAAGGCTGTTGTGTGGAAAAATCACACCCTTTTAAAATCAGTTGAATAACTAGAAAATTCTCTCACAAATCATGCTTTAGTTGCACATGTTTTAAAGTGCACTGCAAGTTCATTTCCATGCTCTCTAATGGTCTTCCAAGTAGAGAGATTATTATGATATCTTCACAGATTTTGTACCAGTAACCTTATGTTTGTCAACTGAATTGTACAAACTGTGGATCATAAACAGGTTTTCTACACAGAGCTTTGAAAGCAAAGCAGGATTGAAAGAGAAATGTTATGCAGCGCTAAAAAGTCAATTTATCATTAAGATTAGAATCTGAACAGTGACTAGTATATACGACTGTCAAATGTAGTGGAGTAAAGAGCATAACTTTCTGATGTGGTGGAGTGGAAGAATAAAGCTGGAGTAAATGGAAATACTCAAAGTACAAGTACCTTAAATGTGTACTTAAATATACTTAGTTACATTCCACCGCTGATTAAACCTTTTCTTTCAGTCTTTTGGGTTTTGATGGGTCAACACATTAACAATGGTGACAATTTTTTACAATACTTTAAATCCACATTTCGGAGTTGTACTTTAATTCAACAGCAACATACTGTATCAGAACCCTGAAACAACAGTGTCATCAGGCAAAATAAATGACTCTCCTCAAGGGTTTGGATCATGGATGGACGTGCACTTTATGGAGCTCTTCAGGTTGAGAACCAGATAAAACTACCTAATCATTTTCTTCAAATCACGTCATCATCTCACCTGTGATTCTGCCAAAACCCTGGAAGAGAGATTAAAGGTGGACAGAGGGTATGAACCTGCAAACATCTGACCGAAGCCTGGAGCTAATCAAAATTAGAAAATGAATCCTCCAATCACAGAAGCAAATCTTTGAGCACAAAGTTTACAAATACAAGTAGATATTTTTGCAATAAATGTAATATTGAGTTGACCATGGGACGAATCTTTAATTTTGACCAGCAGGGGGCGACTTTGCCCATAAATGTATGAACTCAGTGATACTGGTCTTAAAACTTGATCGTGAAACTAATATAACTATCAATGTTAAATTCTAGTTCCATTTCTTTTTGTGTAGTGAATTTCTCACAGGATGCTGCTGCTGTGTTTATTCATATGCAAAAAAAAAAAGAAAAAAAAAGTGGTGCATTGATTTCACCAAAAATAAATAAACAATAACCAGATGTGCTCATGATGTCACAACAAACAGGAGGCTTGATTGTAATTGAGTGACTGAATAAATTGTGGGGGGAATCATCCTCATTAAGATGCAATTAATGAGCTTTATCTAGACTTGGAGATATTTTTTTTTCCTTCTCATGCAGTTTTTTCCCCTCCCCTGCAGGAAAAATAACACCAATCAGCAACATTTCCTCCAAAGACTCAGTGTGTGAAAACTGGCAACATAATAGATTTGTTTTGATCGCTGCCTCATTACTTGCTTCCTTTTTTTTTGTTTGTTTGTTTTTTTTTCTTGGCTACTTTGTCGCCAGTTCTCCCTCCTTCTCGCGGTGACACCGACAGGAGCGCACTCGCCTCCTTCTTCTTCTTCTTCCTCTGCTTCTTCTTCTGCTTCTTCCAACTGCGCGCACGGAGCAGAGAGGAGCGAGGAGCCACAGCTGATCTGTGCATACACATATACATTTAGTCAGGTTTGCACAAAGGAATAAAAAAGAGAAACGGAAGAAGTGTTTGGAGAGAGAGAGAGAGAGAGAGAGAGAGAGAGAGAGAGAGGTGGGGGGAGGAAGAACCTGAACGCAACACGTATCCGGTGGGATCAGAGAGAGAGAGGGAGAGAGAGAGAGAGAGAGAGAAGCGGCTGGAGCTGGAGACCAAGAAGAAGAAGAAAAAGGGGAAGATTGTGATATTTGGCCGCGTTTAATCACAAAGAGGAATAATGAGGAACGTTTGGATAATTTTCACCCTCGGCCTGTGCGTCTTTCTCTCCGGGGAAACGGTGAGTTTTTATGGGAGAGCAAACTTAAAAAAAAAGCTGGTGATCAGCTGCAGCTGAGGGGGGAGAAACTTGAGTCCAGATCCTGGGCTTTCTTTCTCCTGCAGTTTGTTTGAGAGTGTCCTCCATGCATGTGCAGGTTTGACTCCTGTGAAACGGGATCGAGCGAGAGACGCTGTTTGCTGTTTGTTCGTCATTTGTGAATCAGTGCGTTTGACAGCTGAGCAGTTTTCTTTGTATCATGCAAGATGCTGAAATATGCATGGTGAGCTCAGGCTGCACGGGTCAACGTGTTTGTCTCAGTGCTGACCAGCTTTTATTATTTCCAACATGGTGCAACTTTAAAGGGACCTGTGAGGAGTTTGAATGCCTCTTGCAAAGCTGTGAAGTGATTGCATGAGCAAGACAGGAGGCTTCAGAAATGGGCAAGTTACAGAGTGTGTGTGTCGTCTGAAATGAAGGATATGATCCCACTGACTGTTGCAGGGTCTCAGCTGTGTTGTTGATGTTGATTCCCAGCAGCTGTGCAGGTCTGTGCTCACTGAGAAGCAGGCATTATTGAGTAAATGTCATCATTATTGGAGCCATCTAGCTGATAAATCTGTTTTCTTCTTCTTGCTTTTCGGAGGCAGCCATTGACCTGTTGTGACATTTAGCTCACCTGGACATCATTTCTGACTTTAATTCTCAGTGTCCTTTATTCTCAGTCTAGTCTTGAATCCAATATATTGCTGTTGTTTCCTTGATTCAGCCCCAGGTCCAAGCCGGCGTCTGCCTCCTCACTGAGTGTGCATCACCCTGCAAATTGGCCGGGTTGTAGGAATGACAGATTTTGGCACTTTCGTGTGCGGCCCCTGTCATTATTGTCCCCTCCCGTTGTTTCTCTGTGGGTTGTGACTTGTCGCTTGGCGCGGCGCCTCCTCCTCTGTTGTCCAATTAGCTGATTCAGACACTGTTGTTTTAATGACTCATTGTTTTGAATGAGGTCACGCTCAAGAGTGCATTTTTCACATGTTTTCTATTATCTGTTTTATCACTGGGGCTGTGCATCTGGACACTTTTAACTTGATGTGCAAAAAGCCTAATATGCACTGAGTGACCATTAATATGGAAATATATGACTACAGTACCATAAATTACCACTAGAGCTTAATGAACACTTTTGTGACAACGAGTCCACAACAATTAAAAGTTTCACCAAGGTAGCATTTATTGCAACACTACCATGGGTTTCAGTGTGTATGACAGTTTCCTGGTCACTTGGAGATCCACCATATTTTGCCAAATCATGAGGTCATCGATCATGGCAGGTTTGTCACGGTTGATCATCCTCGTCTAGATGACTTTCCACAGACGAATCATGCACACACAGACACACACACTTTAAACCTGATTGATCTCCGCTCCTGCTCTATCCCTGTCCCCCGAAGGCCTCGCTGGAACTTGACACATGTCATCGATTCTCAATATTGGCGCTGGTGTTGACAAGTGGTTGATAACCCGCTTCAGGCACATCTCACTGTGCTTTAATTACCCCGTCACATCACAGGGGAACAGTGGGATAACTCTCAGCGGCTTTTTGAAAAGTTTCAGATACAACTCGCTGCTCTTGTCTTTCAGTAAATAATCATGAGAACACTGTGTCACCCACAGTCCTGTTTGGTCGTATAAAAACTATTTATGTTCCTTACTTGTTTTCTTGTTGGCTCACCAGCTGAATTAGCTCATAATGCTCCGGCAGTGATGCAACATGTGAGGCCTGTGCACATGTCCAAGCCTCTAGCTGCAGGAAAATACTGTTTTGTGTTGCCAAGCTGCTGTGTTGTCATCATATCTCTTATTAGATGAGGTCAACATTGCTCTCTCCTCTGCCTCTGAGAACTTTTGTGAACGAGGGGGGGGGACGAGCCTGGGCCGAGCCGGGCTGTACGTGCTCAGCCCGCCTCGCTGTGTTTTCGGTGCACGCCACTCACCAGATGTTGTGGTCTGTAATTTGTGTCATGTTTTGGTGGGAAGCGTGGGTGTTGTTCACCTCCCTTTACATCTGTGATTTACGTGGGGGGGGGGGTTCTGAGTGTTGTCTCGTGCTCTGTTGCTGCACTCCAAAGAGTCACTTCAGTAGGAGGGATGGATTCCCAAGGACAGTCGAGGGAAACTGGAGTGTGGCCGAAGAGGGAGGTGAAAAGAGAGAGAGAGAGAGAGAAATTGGAGGATGGAAACTGAAAATGACATGTAATGCTTTTTGAGCCAACAAAAGAAAATTTCACATATCTGTTTATTTTTTTCCCACTTGGGCATTTGTGGACTGACTATGAAAATAATGCAGGGGGAAAGCTGTCTCAGTCTCTTCTCAAAAAGGGCAAGTGAGGTCGGATGATAATGGTAAACCGCTCTCAAATAGTCAAAAAGAGAAGGCACGCTAAGCCTGAGAAAATCCCTTATTTTATTACAAGGGTGAAAAGGCCAAGGCGCCAAATACAAGACTCCAACCTGAAGCCTTTGATGGCTTTTCGAGGGAAGGGAAGAGGTGCAGGCTGCGTGTGTTGAGGGATGCATTATCCCAGTCCCACAGAGGTATTCAAGTTTCATTTTCTGGCTTGAATGCTGCTTCTGTATCTGCTGATTTCCTGCTAATGAAATGAACAGCGCAGATGCAAACGCTGACCTTCCTAAGCAACTTACGGCCGTCGAGTGCATTTTTCCAGACACGCGCACGTCTCCACACATCATTCACTCCCAGATGCACCAAACAAATAACCCACACTACTATTTCCTTTTGTGTCGATTGATCCAAAGGCTGCAGGTATATAAATCCTAAGAGCACGTTGGTTTCAGCTGCTCTTAATGTTTCCAGTCGTCCACACACCCCACCCAAGGCTACCCAACTGAATGCAGTGGTTTTGTTGCACAGCCTGAATGAGGCTTGTTCATTGGAAATTTTCTCTTCATTCTCCAGCGATAAAAGCAATATGCCTCAGCTTAAACGCTTCATTTCATATGTACTCGGTGATGAATAAGTAAAAACGCCTGTCTGCAGCTGGAGAACAAAACATTTACCCTCTTTTCATTCTGTATGCAAGAAGAGGAAATGTAAAGGGACAAAGCCTGCGAGGAATAATATGCAAAAGATAGAAATGACCAAGTAAAGAATGTAATAAAAAGTTCAGCTGTAAGAGGTTAATGGCGGAGCAGAGAAATGAAAGGATGGAGTGCCACACAGAAGCAGAGGCCAGATGCTGCGCTGCCACTGCAGCTCCTCTTGCTGTATATTTAATGATGCTCTTTTATTTTGCATTAACCTAGAATTCGTCAAACTGAAGACACAACCGGCTCCTCTGCATGAAACTGCTTGTGTTTTGTCTCGCTGCGAAAAAAAAGCCTGCTGCTTTCCTTTTTCTTTTTTTTTTCGCTTTTTCTAATAAATCTGCCACTGACACACATGAGAGTACAGAGTTTCTTACTCTGCAGAGCAACCTACCTCCTCGCTGGTGTCCGACCCTTCAGGGGGTGCATTCACTCGGTCTCTGTCTGCCAAGCATTATGCAATCACTAATGGATTCTACAGAAGGCAGGAGGCAGGGGCTGCTGGACCACTGAAAGCACAACAGTAACCACCACCACCCCCCTATTTTTTCCCTGAATCCATCTGTGTCCACGCATGAACTCCTGTTTTGTCACCATGCAGGCACACACACACACACACACACACAAGTAGATAAACACACAGTTGCACACATGGTCTCTGTTTGTCTCTGTCCTCCTCTACGTCTCTCCCCAGCATGGTCAAAGATGTTCCCTGTCTGGAGCTGGTTACTAAACTTTACTTTTATGGTGCCGACTAAATGGTTACGATACTAACAAGCTTATTATTGGCTACCAAATTTCGATCCCTAGGGAGTGAGTCTCTCCAGGGTCAGTGAGCCAATAAGCTTGCTTTTACCAAGGTCTGATAATGTTACATGTCATAGAGGCATGCAGGAAATACACAACCTTACACCCAGAGACGGGGCTCACTGTTGCTTCCTGCCAGCTGCTGGTCTGTGCAGATAACTACATGAACATTGTGCTGCCTGTTAGCAACTCAGTGCAGCATCATGTATGTGCTGGTGGTGAGCCTGCTCGCCACATCGTCCAGGGATGGAAAGGGCGCATCCTCTCCTCGCCATGGCAGGGATGGATAACATGGTGTCGAGGTGGAGATCGACTTTGATGGTGTTGGTTACAGATGGACAGGTGAAAGGAGGGAGATGGTTCAGACCGGGGTTACCTGCTCAAACAATGGTATGAGGTCTCACTCTGCCAATATTTCCAGTATCACAAAATATCACCCACATAGTCAATCCCTTCTTCTTCTTTGAATCAGGCAGATTAGATGCTACAATGGCATATTGCCGCCATGCTGTTTCTTATTACTGTACAGATACTCCATCACTTTCCTCATTTTACTGCAGTTATCCAGGTTGAGTAAAGTGTGCAAAGTAAAACCAGTTTCTCCACATCTTTGAACAGCTATGAAGAGAGCACTTTAATATGCAACTCAACTTTCCTTTTGTTCAAATGGATTTCATCAAATTGGTATCACATTGTTCGGGAACGGCTATTGAAGTCAGTATAGTGGTATTAAAACCTCCTGTCATTACCACAGTGTCTTCTGAGAACAAGGGCATTACTTTGCCCTCGGAGGCGTCTGGAAGGAACGAAGGGAGACCATATATCTCTCCTTTTTTCTCACACCGCTTTTCCCCCTCATTCCTTTAAGATGAGAGCTGTTGCATTGAATGTGCTAACATCTGCAGGACGTATGTGTGTTTGAAAGCTTCCCTCTCTCCTCCTCCTCCTCCTCTCTCTTGTTGACGAGTTGGAGGAGGCTCTCACTTTGGCAGAGACTCGCTCACACCAGCAAAGACTCACAAATAGTCAAACTCTGTGTTCTGTGAAGGTTTGGGCATCCTTTTTTTTTTTATTTCACTCTGGGTGTGTGTGTGCTGACTTTGCGGCCATGTTTAAAATACACTGTCACCCCTGGGCCACCGAGCCATAGGGAGAAGGCATTAGGGCGATGTGGCTGCAGCGAATCAGGCGACAGCGGCCCCTGGTTTGCGTTGGGCCGCAGCCACCTCGGCTCAGACGGTCACAGGCTGCGACACCGGACAACAACAGCCTCTGCATGTGCTTGTGGCAATCTGGATGAAAATATTTAGACATCCTAGACCTGGAACATTACTCTTTTTCTTTCTTCCTCTTTTTCCCACCCTCTTTCTTCCCCCTTTTCTTCTATTTAATTAGCTTAGCAAATGGAAACTTCCTTGGCAGGACTGCGGTGGAGGGGATTGTGGTTGTGACAAAGAGAAATGGGGAAAACCCTGTGTCAGGACGTCTGTTTTCTTCCTTTCTCTCTCTCGATTTTTTTTTTTTTTTTACTGCCCGCTGCCTTCCAGTTCCAGCCGGTAGGAGGAAAAGAAGGAGATGAAGGAAAAGGAGTCGGGGGGGTGGTGAAGGGTGCGAACCCTGCCTCCCTTTTGGTGTTCAGGTTTTTTTTCCTCGAGTCAGACAGGACCTGTCTGGAGCCTTTGCTGTGCGAGGTGTGAAAAGTGTCTAACTTGGCAGGGGGTGAAATGAGACAAACCCATGTGGTAAACGGAGTGCTACTAATGGTTTTTGGTATGTGACTACTGGACTGGTCTGCTTTGGTAACAGGACGAGTTTTAGGAATCTGCCCATGTTGTTCGCTTTCTGATTACTTTGAAACACTGATTTATTTTTTAACAAAATGACCCAATTAACAAAGCATGTTCTTATCAGACTGTTATCACTTTGATACTAGTATAAAAATGCATTAATGTGTTCAGAGAGCTGAGACTTTTTATTGTAAAATGAACTTTGAGCTTTGACTTTCATGCATCTTGTTAATCATTAAAAATTGCTGGACACTGGTTTAACATCTGGTGTAACTTTGCCAGTCATGTTATGTAAAGTAGGACTGCAACTAATGATTACTGATCACTTTCTCTAATAATCAATACATTTCATGTTCTGTAAAATGCCACAAAAACAGTGAAAATCATCATAACTTCCAAGAGTTCAAGGTGAGATTTCTTGTCTCATCTGACCATTAGTCCAAAACTTAAAGATATTGGTCTTTGGGTTCTCACATTTGAGAAGCAAAGTTTGACTTTACTTGACAACAAATAATCAAGTCTTGAAATGGTTGCAAATTTATATACATTGATCGATCATCAGGTGGAATTTATTTTGTCCGGAGACGTCAGAGCACATTAGAATTGTTCATTATGGGGTCACTGCAGTTTAATGTGAGCTGAATGATGACATCAGGCATCTTGCCCTTTTCCTCCATCTAAGAAAGGAAAAAAAAAAAGTCCTTTAACGCTGTATTAAATATCATTAGCGTGGTTGTGGTCAGTTAAGGTTTATTTGGCCGTCTTGTTAAAGGATGAAGTGAAATCAAACGCCGCCTGTGAAACCGTCTTGGTTGACTTTGTTCTGCTGAATAGACAACGATCACAGGGCCCAAAGCGTTCCATCTGCAAGCCATCCGAAAAAAGAATGGCAGATATTCGAAGCCATGACGTCAGCTAGGTTTTTCCACCGACTCCTGAGATGGCTGTGGAAAACGGCACGCCACATTTAACACATCTGCGCTCGCTCATATTTACGAGCGACGCTTTATCGTCTCTAAAAGGCGCCAAATTGATATCGTGCGCTGGCGTTCCTCCGAGCAGAACAGTGTACTTCTCATGTCTGCTTCTTCCATTATTTCCCCCCAATCTCGAGTCAAAACAGCACCGAAAAGAGCTTAAGCGTGTAAATCATGCTTTCTATGCAGGGTGTATCACCGACCGCAAATTATACTCCATGCAGTCACTTAATTTAGAGCTGTTTTCATGAGAAACCTTTGAGACTCCAGAGGGTATTTGTGGAAGCTGATGAGCTGGAGAGGGGAATTCATTAGTGAACTCCCCACATTGCACAGAGCACTTCTTCCTCTAAATGCAGGCTGGTGTGCAAACTCATTTTACTGAAAAGCAGTGACTTTAAAAGCTCCAATCGAGCCCTCATGAATATTCATTATTAAGAGATATTGAGAGGGATCACATAGAAAACAGGAAGTGGATGTGTTTCCATCCCTGCCTGCACGTGGGTAGTCTCCCTAGACTCATGAATGCTTCCAGCCTTTAATAATTTCCTTCTGAGCACATAACCTGTAATTTAATAATAAGCCCGTTTCTTTCCATGCTTAGAAAAATGTGCAGATTCCTGGCAAAAAAAAAACCCCATCGAGTCTTGAGTATTTTCATATCCTAGTTTAATTTTAAAGGTATTAGTAAGTGCTGACTTTGCTGAGATTTGCTTAATTTCCTTATTTTGATTTGGAGGAGCCGTGATGTCAAGACCCCCGGATCCGGATCCCAATGTTCCCGTGCGCTGTTGCGGCAAGACGTTCGATGTTTGAGAGTCTGAACTGTGACCACATCATCAAAAACAGTCCAGACAGTGAGTCACACTGTGAGACTGAATGAGCTAACTGTGGTGAGAAAGGGGGCAAATATATGACGGGACGTTAAAAAAAGAAAATACTCGTGGAGTGGTTTCATTTGCGACTGAGGGCCTTTTCACACCAAGTCTGAAACCAATTTCAAGTCTGATTAAACGTCATTTTTAGGTACTTGAATCTTTTCTTTTCCCCAAAACGATTTGCGAAAGTTAGAACAACTAAAATCTACTTGTCGTATAAAATCTCTAAAAGCGTGGTTCATCAGTATCAGGAGTATTTCATGCACTCAAAGAAGTGTGGTGCAGACACGAGAGACAGCCGAGCTGAGCATCATGAAAAACATGGACAGTTTGTTCCCATATACACTAATCCTATAGATTAAATCTCATGACAATTTAATGAACTGAACGCTGAATTATAGATGGATACTGGAAGCAGGATTATCAGTTTATGTTGTTTTTTTGAAGAGGTCATCTTGAGGGCTGCAAATAGCGATTTCAATTATCAGTTGATTTGCTGGTTTTCGTGTTTTAGAGCATGAAATATCTGATGATGGGTGAGATATGACAATTTCCCAGAGCTCAAAGCGACATCTTGAAATGTCTTGCCCGACCAACTGTTCAAAAATGTCCTGTCACAAAAGATAAAGTGCGAACCATTATTGGTTTGAACAAAAGACGGTTCATCAATTATCAAAATAGTTTTTTTGTTGATGAGTCAATCAGTTAATTTTTCCAGCGTTCCAGAAATGGAAAATGAAATATTTAACATGCAAACTTAGACATTAAACATTACTTGCCTGCACACAGTTGTTATCACATCTGGACTGCTGTTATTAACTCTGGTTGGTATTCTACATTGACATTTAGATTTTGTTAATATCCTCAAAAAAAAAATCATTTCTAAAAGTAAATTTGACACACGCAATTAACTGTGGAGCCCCAGGTCAAATGGCGAGCCTTATCATACCACACACTGTCTCTGTGCTGTGGTTGTTAACATGATCACAGGCACTAATGTGGCGATTCTACCAGCCCAGTTAATCTTTACTAATGCATTCTGTTAACAGCCATCTGTGTTCTCGACGCCGACCGTAAACCCTTTCAGCAGAGCGCCGGGCAGCGTTCAGCGGCCCAGCAGTCGCTCCTCCATTACGCTGAGGGATTGGGTTTATTATTCAGCCCAGAGAGGCTTTAGACCAGAGAAACCGTGTCAGATGGAATCCATTTTGATTTTAAATGCAAATACCGCTGACACGCTCATTGCCGGCGCTCTCCTCTCGGGCGTGACCGCGCAGCCCTCTCTTGATGAGTGGAAAATTTCAGGGAGAGATCTCTAAACAAACAGAGGCTGCCAGTCAGAATGTGTCATGTCCACAGTCAGGTACATGCTTGACCCTTTGACCCCTTTACTGGAAATCTATTTTTGCATGCTCGACTGTGCTTTCCTGAGGTTTGGAAACGTGAAACGGAATATTCCCAGAGATTATAAACACATTATTAGTGTCAAGTTAAAAACGTAATTTGAGGACATGCAGCAGTTTTACGATGTCCCCGCTCACAGTCTCTCTTTTTGGATTTTTCCATCTCTCTCTCCCGACATCTCTCTCTTACTTCCAACCTCCAGAAATAAGCTCCTCTGACAGTGACACCAGCCAAGGTCAGAGCTCCTCTTATAATCTGTATCATTGCTGCTATGCTTAAACCGGTTTTCATGCTATAATGGAAGCGGGCCGGCACGGCGCTAAAGCTTGATTACTTTGATAATGATAATATGTTTAATCAAGTGGGTGGGTGAGTGGGATGGTTGCACGGCCGCCGCACTCCACGCTCAGCGGGACGTCCTTTCTCTCTGGGCGGCCGGTCGACGCCAGAGCCTCCTGGCTTCCCAACACGCTCTCTGCAGGGGTTTTCAGATTCATCACAAAGAATTAAAGATTGGATGTAAAGAGAACGAGGGAAGCTTTAGGCAGCTTTAAGCCTTGTAATGTTCTGGTTAGCTTAAGAGTTCCTTTATAACCAGCAGTGCTGCTCAAATAACCCTTGAAACAGTTGTTAAGCAACCACCAATTTCTTCATTTGTTCAGTGTTGTTGTTGGACTCAGGCAAACTTAAAGGCACCCCGTGGTGTTTTTGACCACTGGTAGCGCTGTGGAGGAGTGTTTTTATGAGTGGGTCCCTGTTTAGTGTGTTGTGACACACATATACCATCATGATGCCAACTCCATTCAAAACAGTTGTCGGACTCAGGAGATGCATTTTTTTGGATAGATTTGTCTTCATGAATGTAAACAGAACTTTTGTTCGTGTGGACTTATCCTCATTTTCCTGATGTCACAATTAAAGTAGCATCAATATTATAGCTGCAACAAATGATTATTTTCATCATCTATTAATGTGCTGGTTATTTTCTCATTGATCATTTCATGAATTTAATATTAGAAATGTCCAAAAATGCCAATTTCCTAAGAGCCAAGGTGACGTCTTTAAGTTTCCTGTCTGTCCAACTTACTTGTGCAAAACCTTCCATCTCTAAAATGACTGTCACATAAGACAAAGACAGCAGCAACTAATCACGACTGACGGCTTCACTCTGGGTATTTTTTGACTCATTAAAATACTTTTCTAGTTTCAGTCACAGTGTTGAATGCAGCCAAACTTAAAGGGGAATTCCACATATTTTTCACATCAGAATCGCTGGAGAGCCACTCAGCCTGTGAAAATAGCCGTGTGTTTGCTGTGGCTCTGGAGGGGCTTTGTCACGTCTGAGAAAATATCTTGGCTGGGGTTCGGAAAGCCTGCGTTACAAACTGGGGGCACGGAGGAAGAGAAATGAGTGTTTGCAGGCAGGAACAGTCTAAACAATGATATTGAGCTGCGATATGTGAAGAAAACCCTGAATATCTCGGCCTCGGCTGCTTCGACTTGACTGTTTTTAATCTTCGTCTTACGAGTCCTCCCGACGTTTTGGAAGCGAAATGATGAATTACTGGCAGACGCTTTTAACTGTTTAAAGGTCTGAACGCGCTGATCGCTGATTCTTTGTCAGTGAGAAAAAAAAAGATCTCTCACTCCAAAGCTTGATAAGCCTTAATGACTGCTTTTGTCATGCGATGAGAGCGATACGCAATTTGCTGGATTTTCTCAGACTAACTGCGGTTACTTCAGCTCTCTCCTGCTTTAAAGCCTCCTCTTTTTTTTTTTTTTTTATAGCCAGTGTGGACTGACATTGTGGCATCCTGCTTTTAGAGCGCGCATCTGACGGCCTCGCCACATCTGCGTGTGGCAGACAGAGCGGCCTACACGTCGGCGGCGTCGACACACGCGGCTCTGAAGAGGCGACTGAAGAAGCCTTTTTGAAGATGATTGCGTACTGTTGCAACCTCTCCTTTTTAGTCGAGTGCGGTTCTGCTTCGCTACGTGTGACTCGGTGACCACGAGGCTCTATGACAAGTTTTGTTCAACCTGCAGGGTGAGAGCCGATGGAAACATCTGCTGCCTGGTGGGTTTTTGATCGTGGCTCCTCCTTAGCGTGGGATTCAATTTCACAGCATATCTTTGTCTGTTTTTACTTAAAGTCTTTACAAGCACATCAGAGCTTTCTGCTTCATCTCTTATTGTTGCAAAGGTTGTATAAAAGATGAGCAAATGCAGTCTTTGATTTTCTTACGGTGTCCGTGTCGAGACTCCAGCGAGGAGGTGGTAAAGTAAAACCTGGAGCGCAGGGTGGAGCGCCAGTCGGCCAGCGTCTCGTGTTGTTTCTGGACCTTTCAGGAAAGCCAGACTGCAGTCCTCACAAACCACACATTCTTGCAGAATTACAGCACGGGGAAAGAATTGGGAAAGGCTGATGTAGCGAAGGGAGCAGAGGTTTGGCAGACACATTAAAAGCCATTTTTAGCTGCAGGAGTTTTGTTAGCGATCTCTGTCCCGCGTCCAAATGATGTGAAAAGATTGGGCTCTTGCTAATTGTGTGTTCTCTCCAGTTGAAAGTGTGCTTTTCTGACTTGATAAATTGGCACTCTTTCAAAGTCCCAGCTTATTCTTCCACAAAGTCATTAAAGATTGAAAGCGCAGCCGAGCTGTGGTTCCAGTGCTGGGCCTATTTTGGTTGCCAGAATTCAATTATTTACATAGGATGGAACATGAATAAGAATTTCGCCCCATCATTTTCAAATAGGAGCCAGAGGCTATAACACTTTTTTTCCTTTTAAAAAAAAAAGTCACACAAAATATCCCCCAAGAAACCGAGACAAGATGTTTTTTGCCGCAACATTAGGGATTCACACCTCATCCTGAAAAGAGTGTGATCTTATTTTAATTTAGCAGAATATAAAGCAGCAGGCAAACCTCGGAGGAGTCTTTCCAGCGAGGTGCTAATCAAAGCGGCGACACGTGACGCGCCCTGGAGGAGCTCGTCCTCAATGATGGGAGTTGTCCACTCGTATTTTCCGAGCTGGCTCCCTTTTTGTTTGGTTGATAAGAGAAGAATGCGTCCGGCATCGAGCAGCTGGTCTGCATATGTGAGACGTGGAAGCGTTTTTCTTTTTGTTGTGGAGCAATTTGTTTCAACAGGCGCAGGAACCTGAATGGACGGAGCTGCGGCGCGTCTGTCAAACAACCCTCACACACACACACACAGACACACAGATGTTACATTACAATGGTTTTCTCTTTGTGTGATTGGTGTTTGATCCCTGAGGCAGACTGTATTCTTCAAACAGAATCACATTTTGTAATTTTGCATGGGGCCAATGGCGGGTTTATGAACAACAGGAAGTGCGACAGTTTGGCTCAGATGGCTGCTCGAACCTTGTGTTCACCAATCCCAGTAAACACCGTCAACTTTAACTGGTCAACATTGGATTTGTTCTTTTTTAGCTTATGTTTACTTCTTTTGGAAAACTTGGTCTTTTGGTCTCTGAAATGTCAAAAGAATTGTGAAAAAAATCCAAGTTTTTTCACATTAAAAGTCCATATATAATTTGGACAATCGTGTTTGTGAAAGAAAAGGAGGAAATCATCACATTTGAGAAGCCAGAATCAGTTTTTTTTTGCTTGTAAAATCAGTTATCACAGCCAATTATTTTTTATTCAGAGCGGCTAATTGATTAATCAGCTCTGCCTGCAGGTCGTGTCTGCTCCTACTGTAACTCACAAGCAAGTTAAACTGGTATTGACACCATTAAACCAACAGACCTTGTGTTGCAGTCGGCTCGCACGCCAAGTTAGATTAAGTTTGGACGGCGCTGCTAAGAGGTCTGAAGCGCTCCGTGGCTGCAGTAGGTTAATCTTCAGCATCTGTCAGTGGAACCTCAGGTGACTCTCCGACACTCTTAATCCACTCAGGTGACCTGTGCGGCTTCATGCTTTTACAATCTGTGCCTGGAATCTGACATCGGGATTTACATAGAAGCACATTAGCGCAGCTATACGATCAGAGATATTTTAGGTTGAGGTTTTCATATTGAGA
The DNA here is from genome assembly GCA_037975185.1 of Centropyge bicolor. Classification (NCBI taxonomy): domain Eukaryota; kingdom Metazoa; phylum Chordata; class Actinopteri; family Pomacanthidae; genus Centropyge; species Centropyge bicolor. Next base: position 12,981,830 of record JBBMOC010000005.1, on the reverse strand, counting down.
TTACAAAACCTGTGTGGTTGTGGATCCTACGCTGAGTCGAGCACGCAGCCCAGCTCCTGCACCCACAATTAGACGGTGTCATTAATGTGCAATTACATGAGTCAGGCTTTGCCCACGTCAGATCGCTGCTCAGACTGGAGCCAGTCGAGAGCTGCCCTTTTTTATTTGTCGTGATGTTCAACCTCCACATGGTTGGGGAGAGATGTCCTGCCATGGACAGGCTCAATTATGTGCCCCCTTAGCTCTGGAAACTCATATCAGAGGCTACATTTTGAAGGTTGAAGGTTGCTTTTTCTGGAGGTGTGAGAACTAGAAGCCTGCTTTTAAACACCTCCATGATGACTTTGGTTGGGACAAAGAATAGCTTAAGTTCTCAATTCATTGTCTGTCGTGTAGACTTTTAAATATAGTACTTTACAGAGTCACTAAGATTTTAACATTTTCATGATAATGTTGCACTAATTTAGTTGTCATCATATTTTGTCTTTGGTTTGAATAAAGAGGGATTACAGTGTCCCTGGAAACCCTTTTTTCCCTCCTCAGGCTTAACATCTTTGCATGACACTAATAATGACCTGCACATCTACGTCTACAGTCATCCGACATTATCATGTGACACGGTGACCCAGACTGGATTATAAAACCCTCCTCCAACATAACAAAGCGCTGGTGGCAGGAGGTCTCGTTTGATTCGGTTCGATTAAAGCAGTAATTCACACATTGCTTGTAGTTTTGTTGTCGTCAGGTTATGAACCAGTGTTAAACTGAGTTGATCTATCATCTGCTTTATGTTTCAACATGTTGCTCTGGTTTACTTTACATAGTCTAACACATACTGACATCTACTGCAGCGCTCGCTATTAGACACTGAAACCCTCATGATTTTAACAAAGTAAAACAAAGCAAATACTCTCTCAAGAAAAGCTACATCTACATCATTGTAAGTCAGTTTTTGCCATATATCAATAATATCCACCAACAATTCTGATGTATTTTCAAACATTTTTAGTTGCTACTTTACCTGGTGATGGTTAGCCTGCGATGGTCTGGGGCTTCTGGGAAATAAAAGGCAACTAAAAATTAGAAGTATTTAAAAATGACGTCAGATTGTTTTGTGAAAAATCACCATCTTTAATTTGACTTATTGAGTGAACCACTGTTGAATGAAGCTATTCCAGGCCTTGACTATTGCTTATTTGCATTATTGCAAATCAGTTTGAGTTGTGTTGCTTTCACTTGTGTGACAGCACTGGGCAGTTGTGCTCTCACTTGGACCTTCTATATAACAGTATTTGTTGGACTGTGATCACAGTAGACACACTGGCAACCTGACTATTAATACACCGTGTGCATACTGGACCGTGGGTGACGGCGCTCCGGACTCGTCCCGACGGCTGCCAGGAGCTTCAGACTCGCCCAGTCTCACTGTACCTGCTGTTTTCTCAAACTCCGAAAAGTTTTACTCCCGACTTTTCCTTATTTTGCGGACGCAAGCTGAGACACGCACCGTTTCATCTGACAGGCAGCGAGCTGTCAGAAGTGTGCTGCTTTTGTGCGTGAGGGTGAGATGGAGAGCAGATAAACACAAGAGAAAACAGGAGCAGGATATTACAAAAAAATGCTTGTTAAAACATAGAAAAATATATAGTGTGCAAAACTAGAGCCAAACTTTTGCCAAGCTTCACAGTACTGATAGGATTAAATCACTCATTTGTTTCAATGCACAGATATAATGAAAGTTCTAACATTTCATTATACAAGCATCAGATCGGTCTGTTCATTTTCATGCTTTTTAATTTAATCTCTTTTTGTTGTATTATGTGCACAAGTCTTTAAAGAGCTGCACAAATTCAATTCAAATATGGCCAATTTAAATATATTCCTATTCTTTATTCTTTCTGCACATTTAACACATTTTGTTAATTAACCCTTGCCCCATTTGAACAAGCCCTCCCTCTAAAGGTTTCCCCTAAAATCTGGCCACAGCTTGACTGACAGACCTGATGCGTCAGCGAGTGTCATGCCAACAACACACACACACACAGTCGCACACCACCAAACATACAAACACACTCACTCCTGGTCAGGATTAGCCCTGGATAATGGGATCAGAGATCACCACCTGCCGCTCCTCTCCTGTCTCATCTCACCCCTCCTTTGCCTTTTTATTCTCTCTGTTTATCGGTGCCTTAAACTGTTACTGTCCCGTTTCTCTTTCATTTTCCCCTCTCCTCTATCTGCCAGTTATAATGTGTGTGACTTCTTTCATTAACCTTTCTCACCACCGTTGCCTCCTTCCTGTCTTTATATAGCCCACACATTATTCCTGCCAGCAGCGATAACATGTTTTCCTCGACCGAGAGCAGACTTTATCCTTGACCTCTGCTTTTCTTTTTAACCATCCTGGTTTCTTATTAGTTTTCTGCAATTTCCCAATCCCCCTTCTTTCTTCCGTCCTGCACCCTTTCTCCATCCTCCATCATCCCACCACGGGTTCCTCCCCTCACACACTGTAGTCCTGTGGCCTGCCGACTCCCTTGAGTCCAAATCCTCTTAAGGAAACGGCTTGGATGGGAATTCAATCGCTGCACCACAAGGATTGAACCAGATCAGCCAACAAAGCGGCAAAATCGCTCTTCTCCCTCTTACCCCCCCTCCCCCCCCTCCTCCTCCTCCTCCTCGCATGCCTCTGCCCCATCTGCTTCTCTCTCTCCCCCCTCTGGCTTTCATCTCAGGTGATAAAGGCCTATTTGTCAGAGCTGGCAGCAGGCAGAGATTGGCGTCCTGGATGGAGGAATGTGGCACATCATCATTTCTTTTTCCTGCACGCTAATAAGTGCATAAATGGCCATATGCACAAACAGGCATGAAAATATGGTTTGTATGAGTTTAAACTTTAGTTATCAACACTCCAACAACCATCTATTCATGTCAAATAAAATGCATTAAGTGAAGGGAAAAGACCAGATTGTAACTGGAAATGAACAATTTGATTTCTTGGATTTAATGTGTGGTGTGTTTAGTTTTTAGTGAAATAAAAGAAATCCAAATAGATCACTGACTTTGAACTCTCAGCTTGACTTTCACATTTTCTTTCATATGATGGCCGTGAGAGCCCAAAGCACTGCAACACACGCAGACAGACAAAACACACATCATCGATCTGGCAATGTGTGCAACATTAAGGGCATTTCAATGCAACCAAGTACAGAACTGGTGGAAGTCACATTGTGCTCAAAGGAAATGAGTTGCAAAACAATTCAATTCACTCAATGCAAAATATAGTTTTAACATTCTGGTTGCAGATATTGTTTGATCATTCATTTGTCATGTGCCATTATTTGATTTGGTTGGCTCATAGTTAGCAAAACACTAGATTAAAAAAAAACAAAAAAACACCAACATATCCTGTTCCAGGTGTGTCCAGATGTGTGTTCATCACTTTTTAGCACCCCCTGGTTTTGTCCCTTGTGTGTGCAGCATTTTTGTATTTGACTGTCTTTTCTATATTTGACTGTCTTTTCTATATTTGCAGAAAAGCCAGAAAAAAAAGCCAGAAAATTGCTGCAGTGCTCTCAGTTTTAAGGGCCACTGTACCTCCTCCTCCTCCAATCCATCCTTTTATCTGTTTCATTTTATGTGGTGAGGAAGACATGGGGCAAACTTTGACCCGTACAGTCCTCCAGAGAGCTTTCATGTTGTGGTGTTAATGATCTGGCAATGAAGAGCTCAGGGTTGTTGTTTTTTTTTCTTTTCCTGGCAACAGAATGCTTAAAGGTGCTCATACAGTACACAGAGCAAGAGACCGAGAGCTGGACTTTATTACATTTAAACCTGCCCGCACAGTTTATCCATCAAGAAAACACGTGAGCGCACGCATGCACACATGCTAAACACACAATCACACACACCTTGCCCTGGAGATTTTTATAACGCCAGCGAAACACACAAGCTTGTAAAAGGCAGAGTTGATGGAAACCATGCCTTCCCGTTGACGAAGTGACAGAGAGAAGCAGACTGTGTGAGGTGTGACAGACGTGTTTTGTGACACGGACCACTGGTGGACTGGCAGCAGCCACTAACAATCCATCTCCTTTAAAAAAATAAAAATAAAAAATAAAAATCTTTGTTATTTAACTGAAAACAAACATCTCTGCACGTTCAGTTTCCTGACAGGTGATTGACTAATGGGCCTCTCTTGAATGATTGTTTTTAATGTACGCTCTCATTTGACTGAGCTGAGAGTGAATCGAACCTGCGCCTTGATTGTTACATGACACGTTGATTAGCTGAGCTGTTAGTCTGGAGCACATGATCAGTGATTAATGACATTCACCCCCCTCTTGAGCCAGAAACTATGTGCATGCCATTGTTTCAAAGATTAAGGGCACAGAGTTTAAAACACTTAGCGACCCCCCCCCTCCTTTACGTTAGGTGCATGCCAGAGGTGAAACAGCTAACAGGACAAGCGCCATCAGATTGAAGTGAAAAAAGGTTTGCGTTTGCTTGCTTCAGTGTGTAATTTACATGACCAGCGTTTGGCAATACTTGAACAACTGCTCCGTTCAAGAACAAAGAGTGCAAGTACAAAGCATGCACAGGCATCATGGAACAAATGCACACACATACGCGGGGCCTAATTATAGTGATAGGGTTCAAACAAAACACATTCCAACAGTGTGTGTGTGTCTTGTTGACAAAGTGCAGTGAGCAGTGCAGAACACGGGGCTCTGACTGACTCCCGGTGCCTCGCAGGTGATTATGATACTTATACATTATGTATAGTGTGTCTCTATAGAATGTGTAGTATAGGCAGATTACACACACGTTGCATGTGCGCACAAATATTAATTTCAATTGACTCATCCAGCAGCAGCAGCAGCACCTGTGTCAGCGCAGGAATGGTTGATATTGCAGGCCTGCTGAGGCTTGAAAGGCTGCATTGATCCCTTTCCAGAGCACTGACTAACACACTGACGACCTCATGGAGGAACTGTGTGTGTGTGTGTGTGTGTGTGTGCACTGTATGAAGACGTGTCAACATGCAGGTCAAAGCAACACAGTCCATAGTTTGTTGTGCATGAACATGTGGCCGCTCACGTGTTAACATGTTCATATATACATATCTGAGATGTGTGTGTGTGTGTGTGTGTGTGTGTGTTTGCATACCCAAGGCACTGCACTGGAAATGTGTGTTTGCCTGTGGCACAGGTGTATGTATGCACAGCAGAGGTTTATATAACAAACAGCGTGATAGATCTCAGCTGGGAGATCATGAAGCTTTTGAAGTCTCTACTGTTGTTGAATAATGGTGGCTATATTTATTTAGGCTTGTGTTTTCTAATGCATGTAAAATATAATTACAGTAATCTCATAATCCATCAGAATCCTGGTTTATAAAAGCTTCCAAAACACTTATTAATAACAGTGAAACTTGAATTGTTCCACATGTACAGTGACCTAGTTTCCAGCCTTTGTACCATTGTAATAAAGTGATAAAACAATAATTTATACAGATATAAACCACACAGTCATTCAGTTGTTTGTTGGCGGCAGAAAAGAAAAAGTTTGGTTGCAACGCGGCAAGAAATCAGACCACAAATCCAAAAAAGAAGCCGAGTCTGAGGTTGAGGCAAGACGCTCTGTGTTTGGTGCTCATGGTTCGCTCTGGCAGCGTGCACAGCAGCAGTGGTTCAGGCTTCGAGCTGTGGAGAGATGAACATTTCCAGAAAAGAAGAGGAAGTGGTCAAAACTCGAATGCAAAGAATTGAAGATATGTGCACCAGTACAGCATCCGTGCCACTGATGGGGGTCAGAGGACACGAGCGTCTGGCGTCTATAATTGGAGACTTCCTCATCAGAGACGCAGATCTCACAGTGACTAAAGTGCCGCATTATTTCACACACTCACACATATTTTAAACACACTACATCAGCCTTTTTTTTCTTTTTAGCATTTTCATACAGGATGTCTATATAAAATTGAAATGTGCAATTTAATATGGGCTGAAATTTGTGACAGAACCTCTATGTCTTCTCTATATGTGGGTCAAAGTTACTGTAGAGGTGTGCACATGGACTTATCAAGAAAATAGCTATTTTGTGCAAATATGCGCATGAATGACACTTCCAATATGTCTGCATTTACTGCAAGAACAAGACGACATGTTATGGAAGCAAATTAGCCCCAAATCTCAAAATTGATTGTGCATGAAAACAGTGTTTTTACTTGTAGTGTTCGGCCTTAAATTTGTCCAACCAACAATCCAGAACTAAAAGGTATTCAATTAACAATGACATAAAACAAAGAATAGCAGCATATGAGAAGATGGATTCAGCAAATGTGTCGCATTTGCTTATTAAATATCTTGTCAAATTCGATGCAAATTAAAAACAGCAGTTGACTAATTGACTAGTTGCTCCTGCTGATGAAGAATATCTAACATTCTCGTGTTTTCTTAACTCATTATTCCCACTATGTGTACAGTCTGGCGCACCGTCAGCTTGATTTTAGCTTCCACAAATAATTGCAGAGAGATTTTCCATCCGTCCACCCCCTGTCCTCTGAGCCGGCTGGTCCAAGGACACGAGATAAAGAGAGACCTGTTTTCTCTCCCGCACTCCCTTACAGATGGGCTTGGCACCCTCCATAAGTATCCCTCCTTCCCGGCTTTTAAACCGGGAGAGTCTGCCTGCCTGCCTGCCTGTCTGTCGGCCGCTGACAGCAGCTGAACACAGCAGAGCTTCAGTTCTGGGCCACATGCTACTCAATCAAACCCTGTACGCTTGCTTGAAGGGAGCGGGAAGCCTGTTGGCACAGAGAAGGTAGATAACAGGCACACATGCATTTAAATAGAGGTGGATGTATATGCACACATTCCTGCCTACTGAGCCAAGTATTACATAGCAGGCCTGAAAGATGAGAACGCTTGTACAGGCAGCGACAGGAGACATTATACAGGCTGTGTGTCGGGGCGGGTAACGTCTGCAAGGCAATTCATAGATACAAAAAAAGCAACTCAGAAATACAGAAAAATAAAACTCTGGACTGAAACTACTTTTTTTTTCTACGAAGAAAATAACGCAGCACGCAAGTTGTAGTTGTGTGTCATCAGTGACCGTCAAGAAAAGAAAAGTAGATGAGGAATGTTGAGCTTTCCAAGAGAAATGGACAACTATTTTTTTTGTTGTTGTTGTTATTGAAGTGAAAGACATGCCGGCGTGCATAGTTTGTGCGGATGCGCTTGCAGTGATGAAAAAGGCCAATCTCAAGCGTCATTACAGCTCGAAACATGTAGAACTGGATGAGCTGCAAGGACGAATGCGCTCGGACAAAGGGATGTCGGAGATGTTGGCAATTTTCATAGTCAGTCAGCTAAAAGCTATGAAGCCTCATTCAGGAGGAGAATTACTGTAAAATTGTTCTAAAGTGTCACGTCTTTCATGAAGAATTCGTGGAGATGAAGGGAAAACCTGTCGTGGAGCTCTGTGATATCAAGTGGCTCTGAGGTTTCACCTTCATGGTGGACATTACACAGTGAGTCTCAAAACTGAATGTCAGGCTCCAAGGTCCCAACCAGCTTCCCAGCTCTCAGCTTTTGAATCAGTAGAAGCAAAATTAAAGCTGTTGCAACACGGTGCGTTTTCCTACTTTGCTAAAACAAAAGCCTGATATCACATCTGAATATACTGGTGAAAGCTCCTTCAGTCATTTGGTGCAAGGTTTCAGGACATTTAAAGTTAACAGAAGGAACTGAACATATTTGCTCTGCTGTTTAACATGGAAGCAGCCGATGTGCCTGACAAACTACAACACAAATGAATTGAGCTCAAAGTGGGGTACAACAACCTCTAGAAACTGCATGTGCATCCTCAGGGTTTTCCCCTTCTGAGGAGTCATGCGCTGAAGTTCTCATCTCGGTGTGGGACAAACTGCTTCTGTGAGCTGTTCTTTTCGAAAGTAACTCTTGCAATGACTCCACTAAACACTGAATGAGTCAAACATGGAGTAGCATCATGTCCTGTATGAGTCATCATATCACATACAGTGTGTGAGTCATATATGCCTTCAGTAATTTAGTATGGCCCTCAAAGGATGCTATAAAAATTGAAAAGGCCTTTGATTTGGTCCATATTCGTCTTTCTCAAACATATACCTCAGTTCCTTTGAGAAAACCTGCTTCGTTAGCAGCATGACTTTTAATTTCCTGCTCCTGCATGGACGAAAGGCCGGGGCCTCGTATAGTGTGCACCTGTGGGCTAAAAGCTAAGCTAAGTGAGCATTAATGCGATGCAGGTGAAGGGCTGAAAATCTGCTGTGAGGGCCAGATGCCCAATCAGTTTCACATTATATTAAGAGTGAGTGAATGGAGGAGGGTCACCGAGGCCTTTCTGAGAAAATAGCTTTTGTCACAATGCTAATGTTCTCCCCAGGTTAAGTGGGCACTGCAGGCTCAGTCATTTGGTGCTTCATGAATCGGTTGAATATGAGAGAGGATGAAACAGAGGACCTCATCCAGATAAAGGTTGCCATGAGAGCCAGAGGTGGCTGTTAATCAAAGGGAGAAATCGGTGATGTGAAATTTCTCTCTCAGTGTGTTTCGGTTTGTGTCAAAGTCCTTGTGAGCTTGTAAGTGAATAGCCAGTATTTTTTTCATTGAACATAACCCACTTAAAGATTCTGTTTGTCTGAAGATCTGAAGCAAATGTTTTTTCAGATCTAATGTTAAATTTGGTTTGTTCTTCGACAGAAAAATAACCAACAGCTAATTTAACAATTGACTCATTATCAGATCCAAGTTTTTCTGATGTGAGGATTTGCTGCTTTTCTCTGTTTGAAATCATTGGGTTTTTGGACCATAGGTTGCTGGAGCAAGTTGTGGATGTTGGTGGAGGCCAGAAATGGAGCAAAACCAGAGTGAATATTACCCTAATGAACGATAAAATTGAGACGTCAATTTTGTATCATAATCTTGTATCTGCTGCCAAGAATTCCAGGTGTAAAGAAGCTAAGGTTTACAGGTGTCATTGAGAGAGTTGATGTAAAATCTCAACCTGACCCAGAAAGTGTAGGAGGCGTGGTTGAATCATTAGACAAGGAAGCTCATTTGTTTTAATTAGGAAATCATTTATGATAATAAGACTGATTGGTCAGTTTGGGAGGGATCATCTCAACTTCTTTAAAACCTCTTTCCATTTATTTGCCAGCTCTTGTTCGTCTCATACAGCTGCTCACATTTGTGCCTCCATGGCCCGACTCCATTTGGAGTCCCTGCGAGTGGTTTGAGCCTCTGATATGTGGGATTCATGATATGGGCTCTGCTATCACTTCCAGCTAAATGGAGAAACTCCAGATTGTTCCCATGCTGCGCCTTAGTGCTTTCGGGTTATTTGAGTCTTTGAGATACAGAATACGAAACCTGTTTTATATAACACACTTAAATCTCTCTGACTGCGTTTGCTCTTCTCTACAGCGCTCAGCTTTTCTCTTAAGCTTCATATTTCTCTCCTGTCTGGAGGGAAGAAAGCTGTCGTGCTGCAGCAAATCTTTCTGTCCCCCCCCCCCCTCCCTCCTCAGCACCACAGATGACTGGAAGGTGAAGCCCATTTCCCAGTGTCTAGAGTTTCACAGCTGACAAAGAATCCAGGCTTTCCCGTGCGTATCAGAAGCCGTTTAACGGAGCTGAGGAATGTCCCCAATTCCCAACCGGTGGACGGGCGAGCAGGGAGGCGTACAGGAGGGTGGAGGGGGAGGGCGGGGGCGCCAGGCCTGGGAAATGTGCAGAGCTCCTTGTTGTGCAGACGGCAGAAAGAAAGCCAGCTACGGTCCATGAATCCAGATACCACAGCACTGAGGTATTCTCTAAATAGGACCATGTTGGAGCCACATGAGCTCCCATTGTTCCCCCTCTTTATGAGCTCTGGCAGCGCTGAGGGAGAAATTTCACAGCGAGAAGGTTTACATTAACTTTACACTGAATCTGATCGGCGCCTCTAGAGGGTGACTCGACGGGATCAGGCGGCCTTTTAATTAAAGCGAAATATTTAGTGATCTGAGGTGAAGTCAATCAGCTGTGATGTGTAGCAGCGTGATAGAAAATCCATTTTACACTGGTGCACTTGCAGAGACACGCATATGCAAAGCTGCAGTGATTTATGCTGTTGAACATAATTTTCTGACTTTCATTGGTTGGGTTTGCATTCGATTAGCCTCCAAACACAACCGGGCAGGTAGGGGTGAGAGCGAGGCGGCCGCCATTGTTGGCTGTGGCCCGTCAGCGGTCTGTCAGCGTGTGTCTGTTTTTCTTGGAAACCATGAAATTGACTTTCTTCCTGTTGGGAAGCAATAATGCAAGAGAGGAAATCATAGCCACTCCATGTTGTGTCTTACTGGTCTGTGGGGAGGAAAAAACAGAGGAGCATGTGGCGCTGGTTCAAAAGCAGCACGTTATCAGAGGCAGGGTTACGGTTCTACCCGTGTGCGCTGTTTATTTGGTGCGAGTTAGAGGAATATACAACCAGAGGTGACTCAGTGAGCGCCTGTCTGTTTTTACTCCTGTTTGCTTGGTGCCACGACGCTCGCATGGCTAAAACCAGCATGTGGGTGGTTCATCATTTTAGTTCCTACCCTGTCTCATAAAAACCAAAAATCCCCCCGAACAGCCACCTGTTTTAGTTCTTATTTGCCTCTGTGGGTGGAACATGTTCAGGTTGTGCAGAGTAGAGGTGGTTGTTCAGCGGCGACTGAGTCAGGCAGCCAACGCGTCCTCGCTCGCAGAGAAGGTCTGCTTGTCCCACAGTCTCAGACCCTTTACTTCAGTCTTTACGGGGACGTAAAGTTGTGCTAATGCACCCGTAAAAGTTTGCTTTCATCCTTTTAATAACGGTTTGCAGAGCAGTGTCACAGGAGCGAGAAGGGAGCTCATCTATTCAGCTGCATTCTCACAACCATGTGAAAGTGTTGTCGACCTCCTGGAGGTCACAACAGAAAGGTCTTGATAGTTGGAGAAATGAAGAGAAGCACTGTGGCTTAACTTTGTATTGTTAATGCAATTGATTCTGAGAAACAGTTAATGATATTCTAGGTAACAGCCGTCATGTAAAACTACAGCTTCCAACCTTCAAGCTGACCGAGCGCCACCTTCTCAGAGCAAAACAGTCGGGAGTAAGTAACTTAGTAGCTGGTGAAGACATTCAAACATCTCTGAAGTCAAGAAACCCACATGTTTTCACTCAGGAGTTGGCAAAGCAAACTAGGGCTAAAGCAGAATCCAGTTATTGTTAGACTTTTTGGGAAAGAGGATTTGTCGCCCACGTTGCTCTGTTTGATGGGAACATTATAGCCAAAGAAGTTGATTTATTAAGAATTGTGACTTTTTTTCCTGACCATACATAACCAATGATGTGTTTTGTCTTTAGTTCTCAGCCCATTAATTCATGCTCGAGATGCTAACGTAAAAACTTTCCACGAATATATACTTTTATTTTGTAGCATTAGTCAAACAGGAGTAAACAGACTGTTGTTGGTGGCTGTTTTCACCTGTGGATGAATGCACATTGGTTGCACTTGTGAGTGTTTTCAGCAGCAGGACTGACTCAAAACAAACTGCAGGGCCTGTGTTTATTGTAATGAAGGAACTTGTCAATAGTTTTTGGTCAACAATGGAGCTCACAGAAGAAAGAGCTTCGTCAGGCTTCGGCCACACAGGCGCTTCATAGTCCGATTAATTCGCTGTTGGATTTGGTCTTTTCATGACATTTGCTGACAATAAGATGAACGCAGAATATCACTAGACTCGACCAGCTTCAGTTTTAGTCGCAGGGCCACGAGTTGCACGCAGCAGTGTGGCGCAGACACCCCTGGAAGTTTGAGCTGGAAACCCGTCCTACTCCTGCCAACCAACCCCCTTATGGAGGGGCTTGAGCCCTGTGGAATGCGGCGTATGCCTTTCTGTGTCAGACGGCCGTTTGTTTTGGAATAGGAGACGATATGAATCTGAGCCCAACGCACCCACATGCTCAGCTTGTGCTCAGGTTGTTGAAGGGGGGCCTTTCACCTACCGAGGCAACGTGATCTAATCCTTTAGGAGCCGGGGGAAAATGAAAAGAGTCAGAGAGGGCGAGGGGTGAAATTTCTATAGGATATTGTGTAGGGTTGAGCCTCTGGAATAAAAGTCACACACATCATCTTGTCACAAATTAATATAAAGCTGTTATGTTAGAAATGTAGTTTTATTACTGCAAGCTATTTAAGGTTTAAATGTCTCATTCAGCTGGACTTCACGATTTGAACTTTTCTCACTTATTAGGTCGAAAGCGGAAACTCGTGTGGTTAAGTGGAGGAGGAGGCGACATTCAGAGCAAATGTAAACTCCAGACTGTCGTCGTCTCTTTATCTCAGTCGCGCTCTCCTTCGCGTTTCCCCTCTCTGCTCTCTGTCTACGTCGGTTTCCCACCCACACAACGCACACATGCACACAGCGACTGTTACCCACCACGACTCAGCTGGAGTAGCTCCAGACCTTAAGGGCTCAGAGAGAGTTTGATTTGTGTTGACTTCCTGCAGGAACTCCCCCTCTCCTCAGCCCGCGGCTCAAAGACTATCAATTAGTTCCTTATTATGATCCCTGGGAGGGCAATAAAAGTTAGAGTGGGTTCAAAGATCACAAAGGGAGACACACACACACACACACACACACACACAAACACACACACACACACACACACACACTGACCTTTTTTGGCCTTTCACAGTCACAGCTTGGACATCCTCTCCTGTAGTCCTGTAGGTGGCTGCAACTTCCTCTTCTTCCTATTTACATTTTCCAAACAATACTCACCGCCCACATGTATGACTCACAGAGACCTTTTCTCTGTCTGTCTCTGCCAGTTTCGCTCAGTTATCACCAAGTGCCGGTGGGACGATTTTAATGTTTGGGTGTCGCCAACTCTTTCTCTCCTGCGTCTTTCTGTCTCCAGTAACAACACCATCACAGATCCAGCTGTTCATTCATACTTCTTCCACGAAGGCAGCAGCTGTCTGTGCTGTCGATGACCGATGCCTCATGAGGATTCGGGGAAGCCAATTTGTCTCCCCGCATCGCCGTCAAACTCTCCAGGACTCGTCTTCTCCTGTCACTCCTGCTGTCCACCTCTCCGAGCTTCAGGGACTCTCTTGTTCCCTTCCTCTCGTCCTCCTCCTCCTCGTCACAACAAAGTTGCAAAGTTTTTTTTTTACCAACTCTAAAATCCCATTTGAAGGTTTTCGACAAATGACAAACTCAACACAAAAACACAGGAGTCTGCAGGATAGTTATTTCAATTTTGTTCCTGAGAAAGTCTGTTTCTTGTCAGTTTGCTGTGGTGGATCGCTCTAAATGTCATACTAATGAGCCTCAGCCCGTGTATACTGCACCTTTGGCGAAGAAGCCAGCCAGAGGTGTGAAATCACAGCTGCAGTGATATGAGAACACTGTCCATGCTCTTGAGAGCGAAATACTGCGTCATAGTCTCAAGTGAGCACTAACCAGGACTCGGAAATGTAATTGATTTAAACAGCAAACTTCATGCATTTACAGTAGAATAAAGGCTGAAGACAACATTTTAAAGAATTCACTGCAAAGGAAAGTGATAGAAAAATGCATCGAGTTCATAACAGTTATTTAACAGTTGTATTCGCCAGCTTGGTTTGCATTAAAATGAAAGCAGAAAAACCAAACTAGAAAGTGCCTACAGATAATGCAATGATGGTATTTGGGGAGATTAGTATAAAAATGGATGTAACAATGTCACTTATGCTGCTGTTGAACGTGCTGATGTACTGAGTCTTTCTTATGCTGAGTGGTTTGTGGAAGTTAATGTGGAAAAGAACTCTCTCTCTGACGAAAAAATACATACATAAAAATGGACAATGAGAATAAACTACGACTCCCAGGGTGCATTTTGACAAGAAACATCCTGTGACAGCTTAAATTCTGTTATATGCTGCTAAGTTGTTGTGTTAAGGAAATGAATTAAACTGCAGCTAAAATGAATACATTTTTAAATCTGGGTCAGTTTTTGATGAATTCAGCAGCTTTGGCTTCTGCGCAGCAGTGGAGGCTCATGGGTATTGTAGTATCGCCGTCACAACAAACTGATGGATAAAACAGGACATCTCAGGGAGCTAAGGTGAAGCAATTAAAACTGGTGGCAGTGACATAAACATGTAGGATCAGGACATTATCTCCTGAGTTTCTGTGTTAAATGAAAACACTGGGGACAAATAAATTCAGCAGCAGCGGCTCGGCCCACTATATCTCCACCTTTACTTCTTCTTGTCCCTGCAGATGGAGTAGGAGGACGCCCCTAATGCCTCTCTCAGCCCATATCCCCTCTTTTTTTTTTTCGCTGCTGTTTTCGAGTGTCCTGTCTGCTGTGCAGTGATAAAGTCCAGGTCACAGAGGAGGCGGTGGGAGGAAGAAGGGAGCGGGTTTGCAGAGACAGTTCGGGTTTGTCGACAGCAGAGTGAAAACAGGGCAGAGCACAGTGGCTGCCTACCAGACTGTGTTGCTGTATTGACCTTGTGTATGGATCCGTGGCAAGCCGAGTAGAACAGATAAAGTGAAAGCCAGCAGGCCAATCTGCCACCTTTACTTTGTTAATTAGGGATTAACAGGCTCTTTCTCTCTCTCTCTCTCTCTCTCTCTCGCTCTCTCTCTCTCTCTCACACACACACACACACACACACCCTCCCCTTCACATATTATTGAGTTCCCTCATAGATGCAGATATTTATTTGCCTCATTGTGATACAGAGAATTTCTTTCACAGCACAGAGAGAAGCAGACAATACTCTCCACAGAGGCACAGTTTGCATATGAATAACCTTGATATTATGAAAATTAATACACCTGAACAAATAGAGATGCAAAGAGAGACACCAAAAAGGGCTGGAGTGAACTCTGGCTCAGGGTTGAACCAAATATTTTCAAATAGCTAGTTTGGTTTGAAACGGTCCAAAACCTACAGATACTCAATTTACAGTGGTTTAAAACAAAGGGGAAATGGCTACAGCTGAAAGAAAGAAAGAAAGAGTTAACATTGACAAGCACCATGTACACATTTCATAATTGGTTTTTAACACACTTTAATGTAGCTGTATGTAGATATAAGTAAGTTTATTCATGCACAGTATTTACCAATAACAATACTAACCAATTCCAATCATGTCATATTTTCATGACTCTGCAACTGTGTCCTTATGGGCGCCCTCTTCTTGAAACTACATTATAGTTACCATTAATTAAATGTTAATGTACTGCTTATTAATGGGACTTAAAGTTTGTGACCAGACGAAGCCGAATAAAGTGTTGACCTGTTCCTTTAAGGAACCTGAACCAGAGAATGTTTGCTTGATTAATGAGTCAAATAAAAAAAATCGATTATGAAAATTGTTGTTAAATTACTGCTACATCGATTGCTTGTTTGCTTCAGCGCTGCCGCCGCCGCCTCCGCCTCCTCAATGTAAATTTACTAGATGTTGTTACTGTAAATATTCCTGTTAAATATGAAGAGGGGGCAGAGGTTGTTGTGAAACATGATGCCGGATATTCAGTGAGCAACGATGCTTCTTTTTGAGTCGCCTGCAACTCTGAGGGAGACTTAAGGAAACAGATAAGAACCAGAGACAAGAGCAGACTGTGAAGGATGATCTGAGGCTCTGTCTGTCTGCCAGACCCCCTGCACTTATTCTCCATTTTTTTCCCCTCTCTGAAGTCGGTGTTATGATGTGTGTCTGTGTATTCATCTCACGCCTTTGAGATGTGAGAGCTGGATAAGGGTTTGTGTGTGTGTGTGTCTGTGTTGGCACGTGTGTGTCCCATGGGTGCTTTCATGGACACGCAGATGTTGAAGTGTGTGTGTGTGTGTGTGTGTGTGTGTGTGTGTGTGTGTGTGTGTGTGTCTGTCTGCATTCCTTTGAGGAACACCATTTCCCCCGGTGTGACTTGGAGTTGAGCTAATATTTGTTGTGTTAGAAGTGAGAGCGGTGTGTCAACAGTAGCCAGTCAGGAGCCCAGGGTTAGTTCAGATGACTCCATTTTCCACCCATATGCATCCCCTCCGTCCATCTCTTATAGAAAAGAGGGAGAGATGCAAATATTACACTGACACACACATACGGGCCGAGTGCCTTTCAAGCCCTGGTGGGCACGGACATGGTGATTTTGACAGGCTTTTAGCAGAGGATCCTCCAGGCTACAGGATTGTCTGCAGCAGTTATTCCCCCTCCTCCTCCCCCTTCTCCCTTTTCTCATCCTCTCCCCCTTTTTGTCCACCCCTCTTCTCTCTTTTATACCTCACACTCTCCTCAATCCCTCCCACTCTGCCTCTTCTCCGTCACCCACGTTTTTGTCCGGTCTCGGTCTGCAGCTCTCTCTCTCTCTCTCTCTCTCACGTCCTCTCTGGGTCTACAGGTCAATCAGATGGAGTGACGGACAGATGGACGGACGGACAGACAGTGTGGACGCTGCCCTCCCGCTGGCTTATTAGTTCATTAGCAGGCAGAGATGCCAGTTACGGCAGCTCTTCTCACAGCTAATAGAGGGCATACATCGCCAGCTACTAGCTCATTATGGCAGCTCGCCCTCCTTCTTGCTTGCTTTCACTCGCTCTCCCCGTGTCGCTCCCTCTATCTCTTTCCCTTTCACTGCCTCTAAGCTTGCTCAGACTATGTAGGATCCGCTTGTTAAGGTGTCCAAATGAGGCTGTCCTTTGTGAGTCTGTGTGTGCTTGTGCAAACACCCATATGTGTCCTTGAGTGTGACTGAGCATGGGAAAGTTTTATCTGTTATTCGGCCTAATGAAAGCTCCGACAAGGCCACTCCAAAGCTGACTGTGACCGCAGTTTAAGATTTTTGTGTGATTTTAAATAAAGAGTCAGGTCTCAGAAATATGTTTTGATGATATAAAGGGTCGAGTTAAACGAAGCAGATGTAACTCTTTTAACAGTGAACAGTAAATGCTAAGACATGTCATTAAGAACAAGAGTCATTGAGTCGGAGCAATCACGTCACAGTGGTCAAACCAGACTGAGTGAGGTGAAAACCACTGATTCCTGTTTTACACCAAATTAGCTCTGCTTCTTGAACCGGTTCCACTCAAGCTTCTTCCAAAACAATTTCTTTTTGGTCGAAATGATCTGGTTTAGGTGTGTGAATTATGGGAACCGCTCCATGTTGGTGGAAAAGTTATCTGTGTGTTTTTATTTCTTATGAGTTACTTTCCAGTTGTAAAAGGAAGAGTGTGTTATTTCCTCTTCCAAATGTCTCAGTTTAGGGTTCAGAAGATCCATGAAGTGAAGGTTAAAGTAGGTGTTAAGACTGAAAATAAAGTGCAAGTGAAATACGATCCACAAAGTTCAATTTGTTAGCAGATGCATGAGTTTGAATCAGAGGCCAAAAACACTGCACAACTGTTTTTAAGACTATTACACAGGATGTTGCAACTCTTATCATGGTTATAATCACATTATGTTTCCTCGATTGCTTGGTAACGTGGTCTTGCAATGTCAATGTGAATGTGGGTCAAATGATCACATGCATGGTCAACACACTTGTTTCTTGCTGTTAAAACCAAGCAGAGTTAATAAGTCTGGGCACTTTGTTCATACGTTGGATTGATTTCTATGCTGGTTTATGCCATGTGTGTGTGTGAGTGTGACCCTTGGCCTTCTTTCTGACTTCTCTTCTCTGTATCGCTGCCCGCAAAATGTCTCTTTAAGACCGTGTGCCTTTGTGCATGTACGCCACGCCGCACACACACTGTCACTCAGGAGATGTTTGTCTCCTCCTCCTCCCTCTGCTACAGCGCTCCAAGGCCTCCTCCTTCTGAAGCCTGGTCTTTTTATAGCCCCGCTGTGAGGTGTGCGGCTTCAGCTCGAAGAATGACACTTGTCAAAAGCGGGACTATAGTGGAAAGTTAAGCCTCATTTATGAAGTGTGTAATTCTGAAAAAAAGCGTTGTGTATTTGATCCTGGCTGTCATAGTGAAATCTCTATGACTCTGCAGTTTCCAGATGATTTAACACAGAGACAAACAGTGAAAATCAAACAGGCGCCGAAGATTAGTTTTTAACAATTACTGTGGATTATTGTTGATTCACGTGGGTTTGCTCTGCTGATCAAGTGAAAGAAACACAGCAAATATGAGCATATGATAATGTGATTCTGACATACTGTACAGTAAATATATGATCACTGTCAGTACAGCCACTCAGAGAGCTTTGTTAAGGATCCTTCACTACTGTTATCACATTGCATTGATGGCTGCTATAAAAATGGTTTACTGCTTAAGATTCAAGGCAAAATTACTGCGTGTCATAAAGTTTTTATTTTCACGAGATCACAAAACTTTAATATCACATATATCAGCTTGCAGATTTATCACAATAAGGACAAAGAAAGTGAGGAAAAGATTTCTTGCTGTGTCATGGATTCAGAAAATTCATAGTCAGAATGAAATGATGCCTCCAAATGGATCCGTGTTAGAACCTCTTCCTGCCCTGAATCTATCCTACAAATAACACTGCAGGGTTTTTTCAAATAATTGCCATTGACACAGTGAAGCAGCCTCATAAGAAGTGCAACTTCTGCATCTGGTGCATCTAACCAGTTTTTGGTTTCTAGTCTGCCTCACTTGTCGGTGGATTGATGTCTGCTTCGGCTCAGACTCTGTGATAAGGGCAGAAAGCAGAGACTACCTGTAAATGTCACTGGATTGATAAAGAGAGCAGAGTTTATCAGGGCGGCTGTGTCTGCGCGTGTGTGTGTGTCGGTGATAGAGAAAGTCAGCTTTATCGAGTTTATATTGTGTACACATGCTGACTAGTTTGTGTGTGTCCTTGATAAAGTCAGTGAAGTTTATCGAGTTCAGACAGACCATTTCCTTCCCTCAGATCTGTGCTGATTGAGTGGTGTAGTGTTGCTTGTACAGTTGAACCCCTGTAATCCATAAACACTTTGCTGAAACATGAAGATTACAGAGAGGTCAGCAGACTTGTGTACCTGCGGGTCAGAAATAAACAAGTCATCAGTGCACTTGTGTACTTCAATGCTCATAACACTCGGTTAGATTTGGCAGTGGTGTCACTGTTAAAGCAAAAGCTCAACATTTTGGGAAATACTTCTTTTCATTTTCTCACCAAGAGTTTGATTGAAATATTGATGCCACTCTTAAACAGATGGAGCCAATTAGCTTAGCTTAGCACAAAGACTAGAAGCAGGTGGAAACAGCTAGCCTGACTCTTTACAAGGGGAATAAAATCCACCCACCAGCACCTCGAAAACTCACTAATTAAAACAGCAGCCTGTCGTTTTTACACATACAAATGAGATATGTTTGCTCTACAGGTGCTGGTAGGTGGATTTTATCACCTTTGCAAAAAAAATTCAGGCTTTTTCTCCATGTTCTTGTCTGAATTCTAAGTTAAACTAACCAGGTAAACTGACCAGTGGTGCTTCATATTTATCTAGTTCTCAGTCAGGCAACAAACTTTTTCCAAACTTAATCGATTCTTAAATATTTTTCCATGATTTTCCATGTTCAGTGCTGATCACTGACCTGCCTTTTGTCTTGCTGCCCAAATGATACAAGAGAACGAGAGATGAGTTCCTTTGCATTTACTTTGAATCAAAAAGTGAAAACAGATGCTGTAAAGAGCTAATTAGTCGTAAACAAAAGTGAGAACAAATCGCTGGTTACAGCTTCTATAAAGTGAATATTCTGTCTCTCTCACTCTTCTCTGTAATCTCACAAGATTACATTGCACCAATTTAATGTATCTTAAGAGCTTCCTACTTAAAGACAGAAAAAAAAGCATAATTACCTTTGTGCTTGTGCATATTACTCACCCATTTATTCATTTAACAAGTCAGGTGAAAGTGTTTCTTATAATTACAATGTCTTTCAAATCTATGTTTAATAGGCCCAAAGGGGCGTTAAAGCTTCTTTGTTAATGCTTAAGCTCTTTATGCATTCCTTCACACGTTTCCATGCGTGTCTGCGGGGTGTCATGTTATATGCTCAATTGCATCACTCTAATGTGTGTGTGTATGTATAATCAATGAATCAATGAATGCTTGCATACATTTGTAAAACACGTCCGCTCATGCATGCATGTGTGTGTGGCCTCTATCTCATTAGTGGCCTTTGTCACCATTTGATCTGTGGCCTTCCTCCTTTTGGTTCATTGTGCTCATATGGCCGGTGCATAAAGACCTGTGGAGCGCATGGGTCGATGAATTGGTTTGCGGGCTGTTGCGCTGAAGGGGGAGCGGGTGAAGGGGGGTTGTGTTTGGAGGAGAAGAAGGCAAGAAAGGTTAAGATAAAGTTGCTTTGAACATATTCTCTCTTTGATCAGCGGCTCAGCAGTGAAAGCCCTTTTCTTCCAAAAGTCAGATCCAGTTGAGAGAGGAGAGATGGAGATACGTATTGTTTTGTTTCATCTCGCCTCTGTCTGTCTTTTTTCCCTTCTTTCACACCGTTGTAAGCTGTGTGTATTCCCTGCTTCTTTGTTATGGAGAGTGCCAGGCCTCTCTTTCATGACTCCACACAAACACACATATGCATATACAATGACTTAAAAGCATTACTGAACACACACTCTTTAAAATACTGAGTAATTGGAAATGCTGAGATACAGCAGGGATACAACTGAAAAAAAGACATTTTCTCTGCTCTCTGTTCTTGTTTTTAGCGCTAAAATGATTTTTTGGTTCATCGACTCATTGATCAGAAAATTGATCTACAGCAACTCGGATAATTAGTTCAGCTTTGAAGCCGTTTATCAAGCAAAATCAGACTGGACTTATATCAGTGAATTGAATTTATTTGAGGTTGATAGGTTAAAGTTGAGGACTGCTGGTCAGACATGATGAGCAACCCAAAGATCCTAAGTAGGGAAATGGTGATGTGAATATTTCTTTTCTGACTTTTGTTTTTAAACTTTGATTTTAACTTTATTGGGCAAATGGCTTCCAGGGGAAACACACTTGAAAATAAGATACATGAATCATGATAAAATACACAAAAATATATAATGAAAATATATAAGATATATGAGCTGCTTATATGTGTTTTATATCTCTCTGTCTTTCATATATTTGTGATTTGGACTGTGATCAGACAAAATAAGGAACATGAAGATGCTGCGTTGATCAGTGGGAAACTTTAATGGGAACTTTTATGACTATTTATGACTATATATTTGTGACTATTTTTTAACTTAAATCTTAACTTTATGGGGCAAGTTGAAGCACAGAAGACACCCAAGATACATAAAACACAAAAATACATGGAAATATATAATAAAAAATATATAAAACATTGACTGTTCTATAATGAAAACAATTGTTGTTGCAGCTCTACAAACGACACAAATAATGTGTAAAACAGCTGTTAATGAGGAGTAGAGATCATTTCTCTTTACCCAGTTTCTGAGCTTTCTTAGCTCACAGCATGCCAAGCCAATTGATTATTTCCTCCAATTCCGCTTCATTCAGCCCCAGGTTTATCAGCACAACATCCTCGGAGCAGACCTGGAACTGTAGCAACCAGCTTAATGGCTGCGACAGACACAAACACACAGGGATGATATACTGTGTGGTCCCTCTTTTGTCCTGCCTTTTTCTAAAGCAGGACTATCAGTATAGAAGCGGACCACAGATTTGGTGAATGGGACTTGAATGGATGTTACCATGGGTGCGTTTATAGCTATTCCAGTCACACACACACACTCAACACAGCACTTAAATAGTTACGTGCACCATGCAAACACTCGTACAACAGCTGGGATATTTAAGTGTCCAACATGCGTCTGCGAGGCACTTAGAGCGAAAACTCCATTTTCTTATCTTATTTCTCGTTAAAATCCCAACTCACGCACCGTGTGATGGCGCTTTTTAAACAAACCAGCCCTGTTAAACTGCTCTTTTCAGCCGATCACTCCATTAAGCCTGAGCACAAACATTCCCACCACTCGGCCTTGTTGTCCAGACAATGATGCTGTCGGAAGGTGCAATGTTCTGATTGGACAGTCACCTGTTTACCTGAGCTTTGTTTAAGCCTCAAAATGTGGCTTGTTTTTAGTCGATGTAGCACTTTAGCTCCAGGGTTGACAATGTTGATGTGGGCTGCTTTGGTTTTGGAGTGAAATATCTCGACATTAAGTTGATGCATTGACAGGAAATTTCATACTGACATTCATGGTCTCCTGATGGTAGATCCA
Organism: Centropyge bicolor; assembly: GCA_037975185.1. Lineage (NCBI taxonomy): Eukaryota > Metazoa > Chordata > Actinopteri > Pomacanthidae > Centropyge > Centropyge bicolor. The sequence continues at coordinate 12,959,566 of JBBMOC010000005.1, read as the reverse complement.
AACTAATTGGTCATGGACTTTTCAAATAGCACCACCATGAGGTTGGCAATGTGTGTAGTGAAATATCACAGCTGCTGGACAGGTTGCCATGAAATGTGGTAGAGAAATGCTTGGTGCCCAGAGGATGACTCATACTGACTTTAGTGATCATCTGAGTTTTTAAGTGAAATGTCTTAATATCTATTTAATGGATTGCATTTTGCAGACATACAAGCTTCAAGGTGACTTGTAATAACATAGGTGATCACTCCACCTGTAGTCTTTGAGCCATCATCAGGTCAACAATTAAATCTATCATTTATACCTGCAAAACTGATTCCCTTGCTAATTAGTAAACATTATCATGCTAACACGCTAAGCTAACATGGTAAACACCAGCATGGTGGAATTGGCACAGACCTGTCTCTTAGTCTTGTTTGTAAGGAAGCTCTTACAGCTCAGATGTGAAACATGGTGATCTGTTGATAGTAGCCATCTCTCAGAGCTGCAAAGATGATTTGATTAATCGATTAGACGATGGAAGGAAACTTAATCAGCAAGTGTTTTTGAGAATCGATTAATCATTTCCGTCATTTTTCAAGCAAAACTGTCAAACATTTTCTTCTTAAATAAATGGATTTGCTGCTTTTCTTTGTCATTTATGATGGTAAATGAAGGTTTTAGACTGATGGTTGGACAAAAGAAGCAATTAGAAGACGTCACTTTGCGCTCTGGGAAATTGTGATGAGCATTTTTCACAATCTTTGGACACACAGACTAAATGATTAATGGATTAATCCTGAAAATAATGGACAGATGAATCGATAATGAAACTAATGGTTCGTTGCGGCCCTGTTGGGCAAACACTCTGCTGAGCATTAGTGTCTGCACTGTGCACTAATTCTCACTTTATAGCAGGTACAAGAGACAGATTGTTATGTGGACTGTCTTGAAAGCACAGAGAGGTTTCAGAATGGCAAATTTAGAGATTTGTGCTATTTAAAATGCACCAGTGATATGAGCTTTGAATTGCTACCCAAGAGGATTTTATGTTTGCCAATGAAAGAAATAATCACCAACTGAAGTGTCAGTCTCAGAGCAAAGAGGTTGTGATTAATGATTTAAATGCTAGAATAAAAACTTAACCACTAGACTTTCTGAATCACATTTAGCTATCGGTGTGAGAATACTGAGACAGCGAACGTGCGGAAAGAGTCCAAGGTCTTCGCTTTGTTGCGGTGATGATGTGGTGCAGAATGAAAACTTTCACATGGACGTCTATAAATACTGACGTGTAATGAAACTGACATTAATCCTGGACACCTTGTTATCTCTTTGTTTTGCAGATAGCAGAAGCAGCCAAGACGTCCTCTCAGGCTGATGACTTGTACCTGGATGACACAGGCTCAGGAGGTTACTACCCTGAAGATGATGATGACTTTAACTCAGGGTCTGGCTCAGGTAAGACACATTAACACACACACATACACACACACTGATATACTTGGGTAAAGAAGACACACTTGCATGCTTAGCAGGCAATTACCCAGAGGCTTGATGACATTAATTTTCAAGTCTGCTGCAGGTAAGTTTTATGAAGTTTTTCCGTCTTTCACCAAACTAAATTTGTGCCGTCGCTTCCTCCCTCCTCTTTTTTTATCGCTCTCCTTTCTCCCCTTCTCTTTGTCTATCCTTTCCTTCACCGCCTCTCTCTTTCTCTCACTCGATTTCAATTGAGATTGCCTTGTCACCCAGACTGCCGTGGGCAAGTGTGCAAATTTTACATGTCTTTTTTTTATTAGCTCTCCTGCTCTACTTGCTTTAAGCACCTTTACAAGGCTCATTCCTTTGTCAAAAGAAAGTCTTCCTTTGGAGAGAGTTGTATAACTGCAGTGAGAGAAGGTCGGTCCAGGTGAAAGGAGACAGGACTGTGATCAATAACCCCTCTCATACTGTATAAACACACGATTACTCTGCTCTGCTCGTCTGTATTGTATATGAGATTCATACTGTAAATAATACATTACAATTACATCTGGAGTGTGGACTTAAGTAAGACAAACTATATGACTGTGGGCATAAAATATTGATAACATGCATGCTCATTTTGTACATATTTGCACATACACACAAGATAATTATTCAATTATTGCTACATGTTAACATTCAGTGAAGTATTGTACTGTAATTACTGTCATATTAGATTTACTGAGCAAACGCTTTAGATCTTTTATACTCTGCCCTTTAATGAGAGACATCACTTCACCTGTCACTCTCTTTCTCCCAGGTGGAGGTGAAGAAGTGATGGAGGAAACAGTGACTGTCAGTATGGTTTATATCGAGCCCAATGCAGCGGAACCCACCCAGGACTCCACCAAAGATTTCACCCCCAGGGTGGAGACAGCCACGGTCAGAGAAAGGGCCAGGGACAGCATGCCCAGGAAACCAATCAGAACAGAGGTGAGACGTGTAGCCTAAATCTGATAATTACATCAGATCGGCCGATATTGATTTTCCTTGCACAACTAAAAATAAACTTGTCATTACTTTTTTGGTGGATAAACGTAATGGTGGATAAACGTAATGGTGATGCATTTCTATCTGATATCCTGCAAAGAGCAAATATTGCCCCATTTATTGGTTAGGCTCGAGTAAAAGTACTAAAAGATTATGTGATATAGATAGAGATGGTTGAGAGTTATGTTTAAATAAAAGCAATAGTTTGACATTTTGGGAAATACACAAATTCACTTTCTTATTGGAAATTAAATGAGAAGATCAACTATTTTCTTTGTTTGTTCAATATGTAGCTGTATCCAGAAATAGTTAGTTTAGCTTAGCATAACAGCTGAAAGCAGGTGGAAACTGCTAGCCTGGTTAAACAGAAAAATGCAGTGACTCGCCAGGCAGCCAGTGGAGACTCCAGGAAGTCACTGTGCCCTTTCAAAATAAAACGCTCTCTCGCTGTTTCCTCCTGCTTTCAGTCTTTGTGCTAAACTAAGCTGAACATCTCTTGTTTGTAGTGTCATATGTAACATAAAGAAATGAGAGTTGCATAAACCTTCCTATTACCCAAAATATTATAATAAATATATATTTTTTACATCTATGAAGATTTTCTAAAACTCTAAAACTACAACTCCATGCCATGTACTTTAGTGTAATCATGTATATTATATTATGACATTCTGCAACTTAAAGTCATTTATAATCACTGTGGCTCACTCGTACCCATCCTGACACAACAGAGAGCGACACAGTACCTCAGTATGCCTTTAGCTGACCCAGTATGTCATCAAATCCCCTGTAATACCAGGAGCCGTGAGGTTGCTTTCAGGATAAAGATCAAGTGCTCACGTCAGTTCTCAATGTTTTCGCTCCATTGCAAATTATGGAGGATTACATCTCTCTCGGACATAATCACATATTCTGGAACCATCCTAGATCTCACTTCTGTGTTGCACTCTTACTGTACCGCACTGGATACTACATCTGTTTGGGATTAGTCGTCAAGGTCTCAACCCCTCCAGGCCAAGCCTACCTGGCCCGGTTCCATTTTTTCCCCCCATGCCTCTGTCACTACTCCCTTATCCAAATACTCTGGCTTGGTTCCCTTTTGCACCCTTCTCTCGTGTTATTGGAAAAAGAATGGGATACATGGGCTCAGATCCATCCCGGATACTTTACTTCTTTTCCTCAACTCCCACAAAAACCTTGGGGTCACTGGCTCTGTTTTCATTGCTTACTTGTTTTTGGGCCTTGCACTAATCTTTTTGGGCAATGTGGATTTGTTCCATTTTCTTCTCTGGCCTGCTTCTATAGGATTCACTGGCCAGGTTCCATTTTGGTCCCTGTTCTCCTCCTTTGATTAGACCGTCTTGCTAACTGGACCAGTGAAATCCTCACTTTTTTGTTAAAGGAATAGTTAAAGCAACATTTTTTGGAAATACACCAATTTGCTCTCTTGCCAAGAGTTAGATTAGAAGATTGATACCCGTTGCTTGTCTGTACGTTGGATATGAAGCTATATGTATATATAGCTGTAATCTTTAATTATACTGACAGATATGAGAGTGGTATCAATTTTCTTATCTAACTCTTTATTCCCAAAAAATCTTAAATACAAACAACACACAGATAATTGAAGAACAGAAAGTGAAAGTCAGTTGTCCTTAATCTCTTACTTCCCTTCCCTTCCCCCTTCTCTTTCTGCCGTTCCTGCCTCTTCTACTTTCTGTTTTCCTTCTCCTCATGCAGGCACCAGTGCCAGTTACAGAGGACATGCAGAGAAACCAGATGACCAGTACGACCAGTGCCCCCGGCTCACCCCAGGATCCCATCGAGGTCCGCACTGAAAACCTCTTCCAGAGGACAGAGGTGTTGGCAGGTATGTGACCTCCTCTTCTTTGGAAATGACTTAAATATACAGACACATATATGCACTGTTAATTTGATTCTAGCCTGTGTTTATATATATGGACAAATGAGATATAGTCGCTTGAGGGCTCTCTTAAAGGAATAGTTCCACATTTTAGGAACACTGTGTCACTATGCAACATATGAAGCTACTCCCAGCAACTGCTTAGCTTAGCTTAGCATAAAGACTGTAAACAGGGGGAAACAACTAGCCTGACTCTGTCTAATAACTTACTGGCATCTCTACACATTATATCATATTTAGTTTAATCTATACAAAGATAGGATGTACAATACGTCGTGGTTTTGCAAGGTATCTTGTGCCGACAAGATGGAAGTAACCACGCCCTGCCATCCAGCACATAACCCCCTGTGAAAACACAACTTATAGTTTTTACACTTTGGTTTATGTCCGGATTAAACAGCTGAGGTACAACATGTTAATTACTGAACTTTAAAGGTGCTACTTGGTGGATTTTGTGACCTTTGGATGGAGCCAGGCTAGCTGTTTCCCCCTGTTTCCTGTCTTTATGCTAAGCTAAGCTAACCACCTCCCTCATATTCATCGTACAGAAAGTGGTATCAATCTTCTCATGCAACTCTGGACAAGAAGGCACCTTTATTAAAACAATTCCTTTCATATTTCAGCCCATAATGAAATTTCTTGTTTACTGTGTAATTTTAGTTTTGCCGTGTAATGTTTCTCAAATTAGTATACGTTGCAGCGTGGCGGCACATTTCTGGTAAACAGCTAAGTCTTGGAAATCTCTGAAATATTTTCCCTAATGTCTCCCACCTGATCCACTTCTCAAAATAATTACTTTTAATAAACTCCATCTGCGTCCCACTGTGGGACCTCGTAGAGTTCACAGCATTGTGGGTGTTTCAAGCGCCTGTGTTGCTCGCTTTGAGTACATGAAAAGAGGGTGGAAGGGAAATTATCGGACTCTAAATCGCTGAGCTCTCTGATGCCGTCTCTCTTTTCCCAGCGTGTCGGAGGCAAACGTTGATTGGCACCTCACTTTTGCATTTTTCTGTGATATCCATCTGGTGTTGGCAATATGCAGAAACAACATCAACACAGGCAAATCAGGACAGCCTCAGTCAGACGAGAACTCACATCTTTCCTAATAATAGTCCAGGTTTTCTTTTGCATTTTGTTCTTGGATTGTGACAGAAAAAAGAGAGCATGTGCTGATAAAAGTCTAAGACCTTATGAATGTAAATATATATATTATACCTGGGTCAAGTCTACTTATCTCTCCCCTCTTGTTCTCTCTACCTCACTCTCTTTACCCTTCTTCTAGATTATAACCATCACTCTTCATCTCCCATATGACTTCTATAAAAAATAATTGCCCTAATCTAATTTACATGTATTCACTCTGCACTGCATCTCAGAGCTCAGCAGCAGGGTGTGTGCCGTGATCTTTACCCATGAGGCCGCGGGGCCAGTCAACATGTGGAAACCTAAAGTGGAGCAGAGGGCAGATTGTAGCACCAGCAGAGACCTTAAACAGATTACGAAGCTATAAAGAACCTCATACAGGCATAATTGGGAGGGAGAGTGAAATAAGCTCATGTGGTGAGTTAGGAGCATTAGTGAGGAGAGTCAGGGTCAAAGCTGAAGGGGGGATTTCTTTATACAGCCTGGATGGATTTTATTCAGATTTCTCTTGATGCAACAACACTGTTGGCCTTTTGTTTTATAATGTCCTTTACAGAAAGTACATGTATGACAGTCCTGCATGGGCATTTAGATCCACTCACAAAATTTGTTAAAGGTTGAAAAATCAAAGTGAGCTTCAAAACTTTTTTCCTAACAAATAATCCCATCTTGGATCAGAGCTATCTCAATGTACTTTCTGGTGCATTATTGCATTTATAGCAATCAAGCAACAACACAAGACAGATGGCATATTGTTAGGTGGTGGTTGGAAAAAACAAAACAAAACATGGCTGCCCAACGTGCCCACAGCTTTGGCTTTGACTTGCCTACTCTTCTCTTTTCGTAGGCAGTTCAGGTTTTGCTTTGCGAATAAAAGAGTGGGTGAAGATCAGAAACGCACAATTGTGTTTGCACGGCTCGTCGTCAGTATTTTTTCTGTTCGGCTCCCTCTCCAGTCTCTTCCAACACGCACCCTAATTTACCAAACCAAAAGACTCATCATAACATTAGACGGCGAAGTTAATTTGCTAACAGATGGTGACTTGGCTGATGAGAAGGAATGTGAAGTCTCGGCGACTCACTTAGAAAATGACAAATCACATTGAACAAGTGCTGTTGTGTGCGAAGCCACTTGAAAGCAGCGTTTTCCAAATTATACATTCACTCATGAAGATCAGTTTACTAGTCATGGTTAGTGCGACTCGCCCTGTGAAAACAGTTTACGATTGTCTCCTACAGTCAAATGTGAGAATATAATTATCTTAACTTGGGGACGACAAATTTGTAAGAGAACGCCTGAGTTGGACGATGAACTGCGATATGAGATTTGAAACATAAGGGTGATGCATGAAGATCTATGGAGATGCATTGTGGGAAATGTAGGATCAAGTGTGCCTTGAGCTTGACCTATAGAATGGAACAAAAGTCAGGAAATGTTGGCCTCTGCTGCGACGATTTTCACCTTTTTATCTGCATCTTGTGAGTCCCCCAATACACAACTACATAGATGGAGTAACCATAGAAGAAGCCTGCTTTATAAATATTTAGCACCACTCTCAGTTTGACAAGAAAAAGGGTTTTAGGAAGTACTGTGTGTTATTTCTTATTTTTCATCTTTACATAAGACACCAGAAATGCTGTTCCAGACAAGAACTTCTCACATACAACACAACAATGTCAGATTCATCTTTAAACTCTACAAATAAAATCTTCAGCAACTCAAGTTTTTTAATAATCATTCATCCAGAAGAGCTCAGCAGACATAAAGGACTTTGATTTTGGTGTTTGTCTATGTCAATATTTAAGTCTTGTGATGAGATTCATCAGCCGGTTCGGGAACAGAAATAAGATTTAGTTCATGCTGGACTGGTTGTTGTTTGTTTGTCCCCATTGGATTTATCCGCCCGACTGTTAAGCAATGGAACCAATACCATCAGCTCCTTCCTCTTAAGCCCCAGTCGACAGTCACTGATTGGAATACAGACCATGTCGAATCAACCACGCTTGGGACAACACAGCTCTGTGTACCAATCAAGGATCAGAGGCTTAATATCCTCTAAATGGAACACAAACTTTTAAAGTCACCAACAGGGACACACGTTAGAAGAGGTGAAATGAAGCGCAGGGAATGATTGACTTTGTATCTCCAGAGACAAATTGAGGCTTTTTCCCATTGACATAAAGTAAATGCACCGGTTTGAACATTCACTTGTGGTGGTTGCTCCTCGGTTTCACCACGTTGACGCCCTCGGTTTCAAGAGTTTGAGTTGCATTAGTATTGAGATATCTTGCAACATTAACAAGCTAAAATTATCTATGTGTTGAAATTGATTGCACAAGATAGAAGAATTCATCAGCTCAGTTCATGAGACGTTCATTCTTTAGGTTAGTTTAAGGTCGCATTGATTTTGACCTGCCTCCTCTTTCTGTCTCAGCTGTTATTGCCGGCGGCGTGATCGGCTTCCTGTTCGCCATCTTCCTCATCCTCCTCCTGGTCTACCGCATGAGGAAGAAGGATGAGGGCAGCTACGACCTGGGAGAGAGGAAACCCTCCGGCGCAGCCTACCAGAAGGCGCCCACCAAGGAGTTTTATGCATAAAAGACGGCTCTCCCATCATCAGAACGACAAATCTCGAGCGACTGTCGAAACCAGTCGGTGACAACAGCGAAACCTGTTCAAACACAAGAAACAAGTTGATTAAGGAAAAATAGCATAAAGGAAAGCTTTTGCATAGAGTATTGTAATTAAGACCTTTTCTTTCTTCTTTTTTTAAAAAATGAAAACCAAGCATTTCTCATTTTATGGCAAAATCTCAGTGTATTTAAACATTTTGTGTATTATTTGAAAAGGCTGAAAAAATAAAAACAGGATCTGTAAAGGCGAGGAAACTAATCGCATCTGTCTTCTGTCAAAGGAGCTGTTTTTAGTCGCTGACTACTTTTAACTGTAGCAGTCTGTTATTTGTAAAGAAAAAAAAAATTTAAAGTGGAAATAATTGAATATAATTATTCTGTATCAATCCTGCTTTCATTTTTTTTTCTTTTTATTTTGTCCTAGCATGTCTGATGTTGATCTCTAAAGGTGTATTACATTAATTTATCTTTTCTCTGATGTTAAAAAAAAATGCCTTTGTAGTTTTGATGAAGCTCTTTGGTCTTCATATTAACGCTGTTAACGGTCAATGTAAATGTTCTCCCTTCAGGTTACAATGTTTATTATTTGCTCTCACATCCGTTTTTTTTTTTTTAGTCAGACGTGAGCGTTTCCATTATGTCTTGTTTATTTGTTTGTTCTCATCTCAGTGTAGCCTTTTTTTTTTCTTTTCGACAGCGTTTTATTTTCATACCAGGTCTTTAAAAGATAAAAAAATAAGCGTGTCAGGGCTCGAGAAAAAAAAAATTACAAATCTCGCTTCTGTTTCAGTTTTATGTCTCGCTGAGCTTCTTTTCTATTTAAATGCATTCTCGTCACATTGCACAATCACTGCTTTCGCTCCCCACTGCTGTCGTGCAGCTTTGCGTGTATGTGGAGTGTTTTGGGGTGAAGTTTCTTCTCCGTGGCTTGTGGTGTTTTTTGGCCCAAAGCCACCTCCCTCCCCGATGTGTCCCCCGAGTTTACTGACGGCACCCAAACTCTGCTCGCACCCTTCCGTCTCCTCCCCCACTCTCTGTTTACCCTGACCTCCCTCGCTCGCACCTTCTTTTTAATCAGATTGGAGCACGGCCAGTCGAGTTGTCAACCCCCAACCGAAACCCCCGCTCGCTCTCGTTCTCAGCTGCGTGGAGCCGCCCGGGTCGCCTGGTGTTATTGTCCATGTCCCAGTGTTGACGCTTTAGGCCCAAAGATCTGCTCACTAAAGGCCTGCTACTACTCGGATGCAAACGCGCCAGGCCAGGGCCGAGTCCCTGCATAGCTCTGCTGCAAACATCGCGAGAACCCACCCCCCCTCTGGAAACCTGGTTTCTTTGAGAGGGATTGATAAAAGCGTAGGACTTCACTCTGAATAGCCTTTGACAGGACACTCACGTTGAGAGCTATTCATGTTTTTCTAGTGGTCAGAGCAGGCATTTCAAAAGAGCTTCTGTTGAGAGATGAGGTTGTTTACCAGGTTGAAAACCTACACAAGGTGTTTGTTTTGATGCCATTTTGCATCCCCAAATGAGTTTACCCGAGTAAAAGGCCACAAAATGGCTGTTGCAAAATAGCCGCGTAGCTACGACAAATGAAAACATAGGTTATGGTCACATGACAAGTTACTGTATTATTTTTTTTTAAACATTACATTGCTCTAAAGAGACACACGTGTTTTGTCCTGCGGGTTTGTGAAGTTGCCTTTTTCAGCTGTACAGTAACGTGAAGTAGATACAGTAGATGCTGTCACATCGTCTAAACTAACACCACCCACATGAAGCTGTTCATCCCTCTACCTCTTCATCCCCCATGCTCCTCTTCCTTTGGTCGTCCACTCGCTTCCTCTTTTCCCCCATCTGTTGTCTGTTCTCGTCATAGGAATTAAGGTACTGACTATACTGAAAAACCCAAAGACTCACAGTATTTCTACTCCCAGCATCCTCTCATCCCCACCCCCTCCACCATGGCCACATCATGTTGTTTCCTCAGTCTCTTTTTCTTCACTCTTTTAGTTGTTTTTTTTCTCTCTCTATTAGAGACCTGACCTTCGAGTCCAATTGCTTATTAGTATATGAAAAGATATATAAATATATATAAATGTATATTCACAAATGTTTTAAACCTTCAAAGTGCCTACCATTTGGAAATGTACTTGCTCAAGGTGAGCATGTGGCAGGTGTGTACACAAAGGAGGGGTGTAAACGACTTGACTGGCATTCTGTGAGCATGGATGACTGTAATGGTAACTTTTTTTTAGTCTTACAAAAGCTGACAGTATTGTACCTATAAGTTGAAAACACTACTGAATAAACATTGTGGCCTAATATCCAATTGCATCTGTCATCTTGTCTTATAATCACACTTGTTTTTTTCCCCTCCATGATCTGCTGATTGTGTCAGGTTTTGAATTATATTGTGTGACTTTTAGTTCAGGGCTCTGTCATCAGGTGTTTCTTCAATGGTTGAAGTCATCAGTCAAGCAAAAATGCTTAAAATTAATTTGATACAACTTCTTAAATATGAGGGTTTGCTGCTTGTGTCTGTCCTTGGTAATTAAATGGAACTGGAACTGTTGGTCAGATGAGACAAACATTTTTTTCACCATTTTCTGACATTAAAATAACGACTAAATGATCAATTGATTATTAGATTAATCTGAATTAACTTCTCATTATTTTTACAGTCTGATGTTATTCAGAGTAGATTTCACCTTCAAGGATTTCTGTGATTTGTCCTTCAATATCTGGAAAATAATTAAATTATTATCAGTCTACTTTGTAATACTTGGAGATGCTAGTAGGCAGCATCTTTTAAAACTTTGAACTATGACTATCAATCATGCTGTTCTGCTGTAAATAAGAGGAGATCTTTGCCTTTATATATTTTCTGGAGTTATGTTTTTTATATATAAATACTTTTGAGAAAAGATTCCAGGGGCTTGTTAGTGTTTCTTTTTTGGTAGAGTTGAGAGCAGACACTTTGCTCCAGGGTTCATTACCAACTTCATTTTTACTTTTCTGTTTGTGCACTGGTTAGATAAACAAGCTACATGTTAATTAAGCTTTGGAGATGCTGGTAGGCAGATTTTTTGAAAACTGTGGACAGCTGGATGTCTCCCCCTGCTTCCACTCTGTACTGAACTAAAACCAAGATAATCACCTCCTGGCTGCTGCACATGTACAGAGACTGATATCAACTACTAAACTATTCCTTTAAAATACTTGCAAATACAGTCTCATATAAGTGTTGCTATTAATTAATTAATTAGTGTGTCAGTCATGCTGTTCTCTTATAATTACAGAGAACTTGTTCATATGTTTTCTATTTATTATAAACACATTCAAGCAAAGATTTCTCCTGAGATCTATTACTGAGTGTTTTTGCTCAAAAAAAAGTTGAGAGCAGACGCTTCACTTTACGACTCATTAGCTACTTTAAAAAACGTCTCGGACAAAGTGCTCATCTATTATTCATAGGTAAGTCTTTCTTACTATGGTTTCCCCAAAGCCAAAAATACCCCAGAGCCAAGCTGTCCTCAAAAGGGGTATCTCTGTGTCTATAAATAGAACGGGGAACATTTGGTACCACTTTATTTGAAGGGGTGTGCATAAGCCTGACATGACACCTGTCATGTCACGGTTGTCACGAATGTCATGAATGTTTATGACTGTCATTAAGTGTCATTAAGTGGCACGTCAGTCTTATGCACACCCCATCAAATGAAGTGTTCCCGAACATTTCAAATGCAGGGCTGCCTCTTAATACTCCGCAGCACATTCGCTCCCCGAACATTACTTAAAGTCAAAGGGGATTATAAATGTGGAGATGAGTAATCTTTATGTGGTAATGTGCTCCAGCATATCATTTTAGTGCCCTAATCTCACCCCGTTACAGAGGGAGATTAGAGTAACGGTGGGGATTAATCTCGCACAGGATTGCACATCTTGAGTGGTGCCATGAACGAGGAGCCGGCGAGCCTCGCGTGCAGCTCTGTCAGAACTCTAAGGGGCAAGTTTATTCTCATTAACTGGTTTATTTATCCAGAGTTGTCACATCAGGACTTGTACCCTAATGCGCTGATGAAGCAAATGTGTTAATCCCTCTCAAGAGTTGCAGCAATACTCATTAAGAAAAGGTAACATCTGAAATATCTGCTCTTTTTTCACAGGCTGCTTCATCACAATGACTTTACCTCAACTCTAGAAATCCCCAAAATACTTCCATGTGTGCAAGAACCACCTTGTGATATTCTCTTTGAAGATGATCGTGCATTGGTGCATATTCCCAAAGTGTGTGTGTGTGTGTGAGTGCGTCAAACTGTGTCCACGTGCATCTCATCTCCTCTTGTGTCTAACCTGAGGGGAGGCGGATCATTGGGGACGGGATAAAGCTACCTCTGCTTCTCGATATGTTGTTTTAAGTGAATACTCCTCTTTCTACTCTTTTCTAAGGAATCGGGTCAGTATGTTCTAATATGGTATGTGATATTTGCCCAGAGGCAGTTTGTACAAGCCATCCCACCAGGATAGGACCCATTCAGGGGGGGAGGTGGTGCAGCAGGGAACCAATAGGAGAAGCCATTTATATTGAAGCCAATGCAGTAACCAACATTTCCCAATCTGTCTGTCCCACTCTGTGCAGCTATGTTGCACATGTTTGCCCTGTTAGTCTCCAGTTTGTGTCAAAGTGCAACCAGGATTTATATGCTGTTTGTGTTTTGTTTAGGTTAACATATAGGGTCAGTATGTGTGGGAGAGAGAGCATCAATGTAAACCATACTCAAGTAAAAAAAAAAGTGCACTGCTTTTAGGCTACTTTATAACCTTTTCTTCCTCCTTTCACTCTTTTGCTCTTTTTCTATCTTTCCCTTTGTCTCTTTTTTTCTTTCTCTGCCTTTGTAGCTGCACAGCTAATTCAATAAAGCCGCCGGCCATCAACTGGTAGTCAGCGCCAAACCATGCAGAAACGTCAAGGAAATGGCGTCCAAGGTAAACAGGCTGTCAGGCCTCATAAGAGCTCATGGCTGGAGACTAAGCCTGGGCCCGACTGGCGCGGACACGTAGCACCTCCCTGACCCAAACACAGAGCGCAGCGGCACAGCAAGCAGACACAACACTGCACAGCACCGGGCCAATGCATGAGCCCGACTAAATGCAACCGTGATAATTATAGTACGATGAAGCTCAAGTCGTAGTCCAAGATCCAACCTCAAGTCTATATTCTTGCCTGACGTTGGTCGTACTCGTCGTTGCCACAAGCCTCAGTCTCGGCTCTACCAGCTGCAGCCGCTCCTGCATGGTGCTTTACAGCCTCCAACAAAGCAACCGCTCCGACTCCCTGAAGCGCATGAAACCAGATGTGAGGTATCAAAACAGGCAGCAGGCTGAGGGGACAGAAGCAAGATAAGAGATTTTAGATTCAACTTTCAGTACGAGGAACAATAAGCTATGCATCTGTGTCTCGTGGCGGAGGGTTGAACACATCACAGAACAATGTGCAAAAGCTCAATAAAGACGCCGCTTTTCAACACTGACATCAATAATGCATTTTTATTTTGACTTTATTCTCACTTCTGAGCATGCCCTGACAAAGAAAAGAAGAAAGAAATGCTGAACAAAGAGCGAGACATCAAAAATTTAAGTCAAATTAAAAGCAACCCTCATTACAACAAGACTCTAGTGGAGTGCACAGCCACACTAGCAGCTCTGTGAGGCTGCACTTCAGCAAGCCTTCAAACCTAATGCTCACATCCACATGATAGTATGCTCATGATGACAATGATAACTGGTTCTGGTATAATGTTTATCATATTAATCATATCAGTTTATTGCATGAGCACAGCTGAGATTGTCATTTTTTTTTTGCAGGTATTTGGTTATGAAGTATCGGACAAATTACAATTTTGACCTGATGGTGGCACTATATCAAAAGTGAAAGGATAAACACAGTTGTTACAATTCATCCTGAGGGGAACATGAACACCTGTGCCAAATTTCTCAGCCAATTGATCCAGTAATTGTAGAGGTATATCACTCTGAACTTCAAATGTCAACCTCATCCTGGCACTGGAAGAGAAGTCATTAGGATTCAGCCTCTGGGGACCAGGAAGGTCAGGATAAAGTTTCAGTTCAAGACATTTAAGTCTAAAATAGAAGTGGTGGAGCAACTGAGAGACATTTCCATCTATATAGAGTCATATTGCTACCAAGGCCAAAAAACGAATGTTATAGCCAAAACCACAAACCAATTCACGAGTGCATGAATGCTGACAATACATAGATGGCAGGAGTGCCATTGAAGCCAGTCAAGTGTGTAATGTAATCACATGTAATAGAGTTTGTTTATTTGTTTGCTGGTTTTTACAAATTTGAATTATTTTAAATGTCGTAGCCATTTCAGCACAGTGTCTGAAATAGTTCCTCTAAATGGTGCTTTCCAAAAACTGGATTTGATTGGAGCAAGCTAGGCAGGTCCAGTCATAGCCTTAGTATTTCAGAGCTGGCGAATGAACACAAACCTAAACACAGGTTGTTTGGATAGAAGGTCTGCATGGCCTATTTAACGTGGAAAATAATTGCTCGGGACAGATGGGATCAGACGTAAGTGGAGGAATCCGCATGGGATGGGACGAAATTGGCAGCAGTGGGATAGAAAGACAATACTGGTTATATATTTATTTATCTCATATTTGATTATCTCTGTTGTAAAGACAGTTTTGGGGCATTGGCAAGTCCTGTCTCCGTCCTGCCTGAGTCAAACTAACTGTTCTTTTGTCGAATGCCCTACTTTCAGATTTAAAGTTCAGCTGGTCAGAGAGGACAGAGGAGATAACGGCATGAACAGTATATCTTCACCTTTCCTGAAAGCGAAGCAGTCTCAGAGCTGGTGTAAATCGCCAGCGTGAGGGGGGTGAGCTCAGCGGAGTACTTCTCAGGATCAGAGGTTTTAGTGCTCAAAGATGCTTAGGAGGTAAATCATGTCTAAATGTTGCAAAGAAAACTGCTATAATGTGTTGAATTTGCACCAATTTTGTGTGGGCTTAATCTCCATCTACTTTAATTTTCGTTCCACTTTTTAAAAGCTCTGAGTCATGTATATTAAAAAAAAAAAGGTAATTTGGGTCTCGAGCTTTTAAAGCTTAATGATGCTTTTTTACATTAGGCAGGGAAGCATAAACTAATTATGCAACAATTTTGCTTAGTTGGGATGATCCACTGGGGAATTTGAACGATTTTAATTCCTTGGTTGAAAGTACGAACAGAGCTGGTCCAGGTTAAAAGTGTAACGGCTGACTGCTATTGTAAGTTCGTTGTTGAATTTGTTTCAAACATCGAGCAATTAAACCATCGCTGCTGCATAGAGAAGAGCACATTTGGGGAAAAATGCAATGAGTACGACAAACACTTTGTGATGATAAGAAAAGAGACTTTGCAGCACAAAACAAAAGCCAACATGATGCAGAAATAACTGTGTCTCAGACTCCTCTAACTGTCTGAAACACAAGTCTTACTTTTGTATTGAATATGTGGTGACGCATTCTGCAACAATAAAGACTTTATGAGTAACACTGTTATTTACACAAAACACACAACTAATAATAGATGTGATTTTCTTTTGTATAGAACACAGACATCTTGATCTTGTTTAATAAGCACAATTTTCAAATTACGTCTTGATTCACCTTCATCCGATTTCTGGTCCACTTCCATGTAGGTCAGTGTAATTTCACAGGCTAGATAAAGGACTGAGGGAACAAGATGCTATTGTGAGCTCATAAAATTGGCCCCATGCCCTCTTTTTATGTAGCATTTAAGCTGCTTGAGCTTATTCTGTAAAAATCAAAACTCATTTCACCCATGTCACACTCGCTTAAATTTCATGATTGCACTGATTTATTTTAACAACCTCGCATTTTGTTGACTCAAGACGCTGGAATCAGTCTTTGGATTTTAAGCAGTGAGATTATTACGATTCATTTATCGAGGTAAACTTTGGAGTTATTACATCTTGTGAGCACACAAAGCATACCGTGAGTACATAATAGTATGTTTCACCCCGAAGGATTACCACTCCCTCGCTGACAAAACACGCTCTGCTTGGTTATTCAAACAAAGCCCGAGTATCATTTTCAGCAATGTTTGGAGAACATTAAGAGCATTGTGAGGCCAATAAAATCCAAACATTCAGCTCCAAAACCTCCAGCTGTCCCAGTTTTTCTGACACGGTTCAGATGCATTGGCGAGAGTCAGAGGTGGAAGTATCCAGGCTACGTTGTTGAGCTCACAAAATAAGTCTCGTACCATTTACCTCAAACTTGCAGAGAATACAAACGAGTTCTAATCATCTCAGATATCTCAGTGTGGAAGTCAACAGTCATGATTTAGACACAGTGGTGTTGTGTACCAATTCAATTTGCTTACCAGGTTGTTTACCAGATGGTGGAACAATATGAAAAGTGATGGAAAGTGAAGGGATCATCAAAGTTATTACAGTTCATCCTGAGGGGGGCGTGAATGTCTGGACCACATTTCTTGGCGTCAGGAAGGTGTAGAGGTATTTATACTCTGAAACTCAATGTCAAACTCATGCTACTACTAAAAGAGTGGATCTGCAAAGTCAATAAGATTCATCCTCTGGGGACCAGGAATAATATTTCATCGCAACCCATTCAATAGTTATCATAATACATACATATTAGACAAAGCCCATTTTTTAATCTGATGATGACACCACAAGAAAAGTTCATCCTCCACCAAAGTTATCACAGTTCATCCTGAGGGGGATATGAATATATGTGACAAATTTCAGGTCATCACCAAGTCATGAAGATGCATGAGAACCATGAATGTCTGCATGAATTTTGTACCAAAAGATATTGAGATATTGCACTAAATAGAAATGTATGATGAGTTCAAAGATCGCCAGTGGCTGTATGATTCATCCTCTGGGGACCATGAATTTCATAGTTTTTGACACTGCAATCAGAATCATATGACTACAAACACATGCTCCCAGATGCCGCCAGAAACAAAAGGTGGTAGCTCTAAAGCCGATGATTTGCTGGCAGGATAATGTATGTTAGAAAACTCCGAGTGGCACAGTTTAGAAACGGCTAATATAATCTTCCACACACACGACAAACTCAATTTAGAGAAACGACAAGCTGCTCACTTTGCCACTTAATCACCGAGTTTCTTGATTAAACGCTGTCTGATAATGAATGCCAATGTGCCACCTTGCCTCCTCTTGATAGGATTTGGAAATCATTTCATTCCCCCAGCACCCTCATACCAACACACACACCAGCACGCACACACACTTTTCATCTTCCCGGGCTATAGTCTGCAACATGATATTACCATCATTTCATTTAAATGCAGCTCGCTCATTGGAGGTCCATTGAGAGAAAATGGAAGTTTTGTTTTTGATTAGAGCGCCCGTGATGGGAACGTTTATAACCATTATAGACTAATTAGATCTGAAGCCACGGGGAGGAAAAGTCATATGGATTTGTGCTCGGAGCTCATGGGAACGCTCCGTTTTCGGGGACTTGAATACTTAATTTGGCGATGGTTTGAATTATGGTTTTCAGTAGTGTTAAAGAAGTGTAACATAGACGACATCTGCTCTCATTCACTTTTCACTACATTGAGCATTGCGTGTGGTAAAATTGCGCAGTAGCACGAATGATTTCAGACACATTTGTACCGTTCCTGCGTCGACAAGGCTGAAAGGAAAAAAAGTTTTGGTGTTTGAAGAACCAGGATGAACTCATAATAAAACAAATTTACATTTCAGCACAAAGGTTCAGTGAAGTCACAACATGCTGATCCCATCTTTTTTTTGTTGTTTGATTATGCATTCATCCCAGAAGGAGGATACTTTTCAGCCGCCGAACTCTGGCAGACCTTTCCAAAGACCTGGCTGCCTTTGTTCTCATAATGATCAGCTATATGATTAAAGCCTCATATCTCCAAATAAATCATCTTTCCAGGACTTTAAAACCAGGAAGCGAGGACGGGATGTGTCTTTGAAGTACAGTGATGTACTATGACTAGTGTAGTAGCCAGAATGAATATTAGTTAATGCTTAAATTGATCACTTATTTGCACTGTCCCAATGAAGCAGTTGGTGGCAGCGGGGCTTCAGAGGAGACCGCCACATTAATCTACTGGTGATGGATGCAGCGATGACGTGAGGTGAGGATGTTTATGGTGAGGACAGACCGGACAGATCGTTAACAGCTGGGCCTCCTCCCCCTCCCCCACTGTTAACGATCTATCCAGTCCTCCCTGTGGTTGAAAGCTGCAGAAAACCTGTGGAGCTGCTTAAGGATCCTTAAGGTCTTTCATATATCAGGTATTAACATCATGACATCTGACATCTGACCTGATGAGCTGGTGTCATCAGTCAAATTTGGGCGTAGATCTGTTTGCGTCTCTGGTTCTCCATTGCAAAGCACTTGACTTTTTCAGGCTTCAGCCCAAGAAGTGGCTTTTTGCTTTCGCACCACACAAACTTTTGATTTTCATTAGCCATAGTTGTAGAGATGGCAGTGTCATGGTTTGGACGTCTTGCTTTATTTGTGTTTGTTGTCCAGTGTGTTTGGTTTCAGTTCATCCATTTCAGTCTGTGTATAACGTATATAGTGTTTTCATATTCTCTTATTAATGTATCAATATTGCGTGGATTTTGGATTGTAAATACTTGTATATTGAAAATTAAATTAAGTTAAATTGTCATTATGTATTATAGTTAAGTGTTAGTACTTCTACTCTAGTTAAATTGTTAATCTTATCTTATTCAATTCAATTTTATTTGTATAAAATTGAATTGAATTATCTCATCTTATCGTATTTTGTGTTTTTTCTGTGTGCCACTTTTTGTTCAGGTGTTGCTTCAGGGGTTGGGGGCGTGGCCTCAGGTGCTGCTCTCTATGTTCACAGCTGCATCCAATATCACCTCGTCACCGGCAGCTTCAAAACTCCTCTCATTCTCCTGCAAGCTGCCAGATCGTTCCTTGTTTTCCTGTGTCTTCTAGTGCTTTGTGTTTTCTGTGTTTCCAGTGTTTTGTTTGCTTCATCCCTTCCTACTCCACCTACCTACCAACCACTGAAGCCACTCCAGTGCTTCTCCAGCAATCCCAGTGTTAGTCCTCTTTTTGTTTTCTTGTGTCTCCTGGAGTTTCTTTGTGAATGAATCCCTTCAATCCTTCACCCTCATCTGTTTCTCGCTCCTGGGTCCAATTTAAAGTAACCCCTGAACCTCACAGGCAGTACTTTAATCCAGCATTAGTCTGCCACTCTACTCACACATTCACATTTTGTTTGTGGTGAGAAGATGAATCCTACTGACTTTTCCTCTCGTGCCTCAATCAGACTCACATTTGTGGTTTTGACTTATCTTGACAAATATTGGATGGATTGCCATGAAATTTGGTGCAGACATTCATGCCCTCCTCAGGATACATTTTAATAATTGATCCCTTTGTGTTTCATCTAACAATAGGTCCAAACTCAATCCAGCTCTTTGTTTTATGGTAAATACCTGAACATGTATTCTCTACATACGCTAATTAGCAAATGATAAAACTAAAACCGTATGTTAAAACTGTCATTGTGAGCATTTTTGCTCAAAGTGCTGCTGTTCCAAAGTGCATCATCAGAGACCATGCACAGACCCTCAGATGTTCTGAGACACATCTTCACAAGCTTGACACAGATTCGCCCTGAGCTCACAAACTCCTGAGCAGAACCTGAGATACGCAACATGTGATGGAAATGATGACATATTGGGGAAAAAAAAAACAACTCACATAAATCTAAATGCTAATGGTCCTGAGCATTGAATGACTGATATGTTTACTTTTATATGGACACCTCAGGTTAGAGATAGATTGAAGACATATTTGATTTGATGGTAAATGAATCATGTGACCATAAAACAACTCCTGCGTCTCCCTGAACTTGAAAAGCAAAGTTTGTAGCCTCAAGCTGAAAAGATCTTTTAATCAGATTCTTACCTGAAGCAGCTGTAATGCATTACATCAATATTATATGTCGACAACAGCTTTGATGCCGACGCTGCTGTGATTCTGATTAGCGGCGCTGACAACACTTGAATCTTATGCCCAGGATGCTACTGATGTGACAGCCTGTGCAAACATTCAAGCCGTGATGCAAAAATTGGCTCCTGGCAATTCGGCTATATCACTCTCTCATTAGATTTTGTCTTTTCCGTCTCTCTGTCGCCGCTTCCATCAAGACGACTGATGCATTCTCATCATTTGTGACTGACAGTGTTTCTGCCTGCGAAGGAAACTTGTTTTTTTTTTTTTAATATGGCGTCTGACAGATGTCCACGCCTGCACGCCCAATCAGAGCAATATGACACTTTCTTTTTTTTTTCTTTGATTCACTATCTGGAGAGTGGAGTGTGTTTTCTCAGCGGGATGCACTATATGTGTATCTTGCTAATGATCAGCGTGTTGTGTGTTTCATCACAACATTGAGTGATAGGATATGTTCAATGCGTGTCTCAGCAGCGATCAAAGGTGTCATAATTTCAAATCGGTCATGTATGCAAAATCAAATAAAAACAGGTGATTATTAGTTGACACCAGAGTCAGAAGTTTAAGACGGTATTAACATTATAAGCATCACTTTTTTTGGATTAACTTTTACATCAAACGCTCTCACAAATTTCACAATTCCCAACTTGTGAGATTGACTTTTTGGGAGCGCTGTGTTTTCATGTGACAGCTGGTGAGTTATGTGGCGCGTCACCTGCCACGGCAGGCTTCAAAAGCTGCGAAGCATTCGCCTCTGTTTCTATTCTGATTCTTCACTCAAGCCTGCGCGCACCTTTTTTCATCCGTCTCTCTCTCGCTCAGCCATTCAAGCCGCGAAGAAGAACAGCGAGACGACATCGCCGATTGAGCCCGAGCGGCAACAAAACAAGATACATTGTGGGTTCTAAGAAAAGACATTGCCCCATCGACTCAACAGACGTGGCTTTCTGTCGCCTGCATGGCTGATCTTTCTCCCTTTGTGTCCCTTTTGTCTCCTCGTCGCTCTTCTTCTCTTTCACCCGCTCCTCTACCTGCTGTTTTTAATGGCTGAGTGGAGGCAGGGGAAGAAAGAGAGAGTGAGTGAGACAGACGGTGAAGAAAAGAAGGATGAGGAGGATGAGGATGGAGGGGAGGGAGGGCTCCCGTCTCCAGGCAAGGCTTTAATGAAAAGCCTTTGAAGTTTGC
Source organism: Centropyge bicolor (assembly GCA_037975185.1). Taxonomy (NCBI): domain Eukaryota; kingdom Metazoa; phylum Chordata; class Actinopteri; family Pomacanthidae; genus Centropyge; species Centropyge bicolor. Next base: position 12,938,116 of record JBBMOC010000005.1, on the reverse strand, counting down.
TGTGATTGAGCAGCGCCCATATCCTCTTCAAAAAGGGACCAGCACCTCTCCGAAGACACGCCGTCGCTCCCTTCCCGTCCTCCATCTCTCCCTCTTGATTCCCTTCCCCTTTGTCTCTGTCAATTCCATGTGAGATCTTCACCTCCTCTTTCTCCTCTCTCCTGCGACTGGCTCCCTTCACCGCCTCCCCCCTTCTCACCAGCCCCCTTCAACTCCTGTCCTCCTCTGTGATCAGGACATGGATCATGTCTCTACTTAACTAACCGTGGTGGTCCCATCCCGTTAGCTTCAGGACTTTGAAGCCCGTGACTGCAGGATGGAGGAGGAGGAGGAGGAGGAGGAGGAGGGGGAGTGTGGAAAGAAGAAAAGAGTGTGTGTGTGTGCTGTTGGTTTGGTGCTTGCATGTGTGTATGTATGTACACACATTCAGAAACACACATGCCCCCAGCGTTCAGGAAGAGATAGCGATTCCCCTCCCAATCATCCCACGGCTCTGATACTACTCTGTTATCTCTACAAAGTGGCTCTGTGGGCGATTTCGCCGCCGTCCACCCATCAATACCACCCTCCTACGCTTCCTCCTCCTCTTCCTCCTGCAGGTCATCCTCTTCTCTTGCTTTCTCCATTCACCCCTCCCCCAGCTAATTGATCTATACTCCACTGTAGTGGGCTCCTGCCACATACAGTCTCTGACTTCTGCCTGAAGCAATCTATTAAGGCCATGTGTTATCAAAGGAGTACTGTGCTGCACATGGTTTGTGTTTGAACTGGGGGGACGTGAACCTCAGATTGGGATACTTTCCGAGTGTGATGCAAAAAATGATCATGTGATGTGTGTAGCAGCAATACTACAAAGGACAGATAGACCATTTGTGGTACAAGTAATACATATACAGTATATATGGTGAGGAACATAAACTATAAGGCCAATTGTTTGCTGCTGTTTTTCATTATGTGGGATTCACCTTTGTTCCAATTAAAGGGAATGAAATGAAGCAAACAATTATATTTAAGACAAACGTATGCTTGAAAGTTTGCAAAAACACTTTAGACTTATTCCTGTTTGACAACATGACAATACGCCTATGTGCAAAGTGGAGTCTATAAAAACTATATAAGGTCTTATTGCCTAACAGTGGCCAAACCCACTGATGTTTTAAGGGTGGAATTGAAGCAAAATATTGTGGAAAGCTTTGCCAGAATAGCAGAAGGTGGCGACATTTTTAACGCCTGTGGTTCCCAACATTTTGTTTGTGTGTCCACATACTTTTGGCAATGTCAGTGGTAAAATTTATGAGCGCAGTTGAGGGACTTGCATGCGCAATCTCCCACAATAAAATTTTGCATTAACACTCACTGTTATTACATTGTGAGGAAACATTTTAAATGATGAACTTAACAACCAGTGACAGAGAGACTTGATGTTCACTGTGATGGATTATACAACCTATGCAAGGTTGGAAGAGTCTACTTACTCATCTTTTTGACACTAATCTAACTGTTACTGTTTGTAATCTTACTATTATTATTAGGTCATTATTACTAACATATCCATATGTACGTAAATGGGACTTTAATGTTGTAGTTGGTTGAGGTGGAGCTAATTTGAACTTCTCTCCCTTTGTTTAAAATATTAATCTGAAAAGTAACTAGCTGTTAAGTAAAAGGAGTAAAAAATACCCTTTGGAATGTAATCGAGTAGAAATGTAGAGTTAAACACTTGACTAAATGTACTGCTGGAATCACTGACTCTACATTTAGATTTGAATGCATTTCACGTCAATGTTGTGCCATTAGTTCAGAATGTGTCTCGATGTGATATCGCGACGATATTGAATGACAGCACCTGACTTGCACTCCTGCTCTGCTGTGTTTGTCGGGGGCCGAGAGGCTGGCATGCGTGAATCCAACTCTGGATTTCATGGAGCGGACAGGAGGCCACGGACGGTCAGTCAGCCACTGGCGAGCTTAGTCTGTGTGATTACAGCCCTCTTCTCATCCAGGCCCTGTTTTTGCGGCGTGGCCAGCGAGAGATTAATGGGATGAAAGAAAACATTAGTGCGGCGCTATGGTTCACGCTCACCTCTCTGCTTCTGCCTGCTTGAGCGTGCCGCCCTCGCCCTCTTCCTCCCTCTCTATCTCCCTTGTACACTGAGATCAGAAGCCCCGCGTGCGCTCGTCTTCACTGTGAAGGACGTCTTAATCACAAACGCTCCAGGTCTTGCTTCTTAATGTGAAGCTAATCCTGCTATTTGACATGGAATTTTCTGCACAGTCAAACTCTTGCAACCAATAGTCAAATCAAACCAATAATAATAATAAAGATCTGTTTGCTCTCTGCAGAAAAAACAAAGGATTGACGCTCTTTCTTTTCGAGCATTTGAAGTGTTGTGATTTGTACCTCTGATGCCTCAAATCATGAGACACCAGTCAGTAATAACCTAAATTGCAAAAACACAGGGAGTGAAAAAAGCTGTCTTCACGCCGCCTTTCGTAACGCTTTTCTTTTCATATTCCCTCTCTTCTCTATCAGCTGCTCGCCGAGGCACTTGTCTGAGGTTTTTGAGTCCCGCCGTGCCGCCTCATGCCTGGAGAACAACTTTGATTGTTAACCCATAAATGATTCACCGAGTCGTATTTTTAGGCCGCAGCCATTTTAAATGATGTATTTATCGAGTGAGCCGTTCGGTATGTGTCCATATTGGAGTTGGCGTGAATATGTCTACCAATGAGATTTGAACTTTGGGTGCTTTAAAATATTTATTTTACTGCTTCTGTTTTATGGATTCCTAATCCTTTAGAAGGCAGGAGGGTTTAAAGTAAGAGATTTGAATGATAATATTGTCTATGAAATATTGATCCCTGGCTGGATTTTTGTTTAATTTAAAATGAACAAAGAAATCAATATGTATTTATGGTGTTTGTTTTTACATATTAGGTTTGAATTGTCAAAGAAAAGATGTTTAAATGTTTATTTTTCCACATTGACAGAAACAGGGTGTGATTTTTTTTTTTTTGTAACTTGATTAATGTAATATTGGGGTGGGTTAGTTAATAGCTACACTTAAGAAGCTTGGTGACTGAAGTTATTGCATCTGTTATCACTTCATATTTTATTCAGAGTTGTGGTTTGAAACAGTGGGGAACATCGAAAGGCAGATATCCCCAAAGTCATTGCTCTGTGTCTGAGAAAAGTCTGGCCATTTGCCATCATCACAAGCGGAGCTGTGAAAGAGAGCAAACACTAGCGAGACATCTCTCCTTTGTAAAATATGACACTGAGCGTGGAGGAGCTGCTGATGACTTGTAAGAACATGAACAAGGAAAATAATGCTTTGTGGGACTCAGTGCAGCAAGCTGGATTAGCTATAGCTCTATAGGACAGAAAATGGTCGTCTGGAAGCATGTCGAGATTCTTCCATGTATGTGTCCAATGAGAAACTTTCATAGGAATTAATCAAGACCCCCTATTTTAATGCATCCATGATCAGAGTTGAAACTAGTTAGTCCCGATTTTACCTTCCATGTGAAAAACCAACGTCATACCATAACCACTGTTCATAACTAACATTATTTGGCTTTGTTGAAATGTGAAATTTGGGTTTTGCAGTTGGGGCAATAGCAAATCTTGCATTTGTTTCTGCTCTAATACTTCACATTCTGTCCTTCTTTGATCTTTCTTTTCTTAGTGGACGATTAACAGGAGAAATCTACAAAGGTGAGACGACTTGGGAAACACCTTTTTCTCCAAAGCTCCACACAAAGGAGCGAATGATTGAGCTGCTCCTTGTTTAGTTTCCCACCCCGGAGCCAGTATGTGGGCACTAATGTACCTGTCACCAGAACTATGGACCACACTGAAGTCAGACGTCAAAGAGAGGACTCTCAACACAAACAACACAATTACCTGCCTCGCACACATGCACACACTCCTGACATGTGCGGACCTGTAAGACAAAGTGAAGCCTTTTCGGGTGAATGGATGTCTGGGTGAGAAGAAGAAAAGGATTCATAATATAGATGGAGAGGCGGGTTTTCTCGCTCAGAGCTTCGCATGGACTCGGGAAAAGGTCGGAGTTGCATTCGAGGCAGGGGAACAGTGTTTTGTGTGTCTTTGAAAGAGCTTGCAGCCGGGTCTCCATGTCAAAGGCTTCATGTTGCAATGAGAGATTGTTGATTAGTGTGAGAGGGAAGGTCGATGAACCTCTCCTGTCCACACAGAGGCTGCGGCTTGGAGCTATTTCTCTCACATTTTACAAAACTGTGTCCCACATCCCAACGCGGATTAGACAGTTTTCTACATTCTTATGTTTCCCAAAACATCATCCAAGACTGAGTGTGTTTGTTGTTAAGATCATCCAGGTTTCGTAGTGTTAAATGCACAAAGTAAATACTGTAAATGACACAAAGACATATTTAATATTCTGAGTCATTGTGTATGACAATGGAGCAAAAATGTGTTTTTAGCATACTTCCCTTTAGTGATTCATGTAAGAGGGTTGGAGTTCAAGAAAGTACATTTTGATCGATTTCAATGCTGCTGAATAGAGTTTTAAATTATGAGGAACAGCTGGTTCCAGAAGTGTTTTTTCCTCATTCTGTATTCTGGTTTCAAAACATTCTTTTAATTAATTATCCAATGTCAGGTCAAGTTTATGTTACGACCTCTTAGTTTAAGAGAAATCACGTTTTGGAGACATGATGGACCAGTCTAACCACTACAATACCCATGAGCCTCAGCTGACAGTGATATGGAGGAGATGCTAGTTTAATCAGTTGTAGCTGATTCAAAATGCATCAGTCTTTAGTTGTCTTGAAAACTGGTTAAAGCTGCAGATGGTTAACTTTTCTCAGCAGTGTGAATTTCAGCTCATATTTCTTAGCTTTGTGATTGGATGTTTCTTGCTCAAATGGCACTTTGGGAGGTGTAGTTAACTTCTTTTACGCACACTTTATACATTCAACTTTTTTCTTTCATCAAAGAATCAAATAATTTAAACACTCTCACCTTCTGTGCTGATGATTCATTACCAAGCTGAAGGAGTGTGACTCACGTAATTTTGTGGAAGGAAAAGCTGAATGGGACTTTCACACCCACCGCCACACATAAGACACAGTACAACAACGTGGGAGGACGATAGTGACGTAAATCAATTGTTCATAAATTTTTGTCTGTGACAGTTTATTTTCCTCAACGTCATTAATTGTACATCAGACATACTGTAGCAGATATAGGTGTAAATGTAAATATGAGCAAACACAAATTTTATGTCACTTTCTATTTTTCCTGAAGCTTCTTAAGATGCTCTCATTTGAGCAGATGTGAGGTGCTCTACATATTATGATGCTTTTGGGAGACACTTCTAAAGCTGAATAAAAGTCATAAGATCTCAGAGTTAAAATGCTTTTGGGAAATGAGGCCCTATTTCAGAGATAGGGAAAGAGAAAAAAATGACACATGGAAGGAAAGGTAGGAGATGAGCGACGTCATCTGAGGAGTCACACACACACACACACACACACACACACACACACACACACACACACACACACAGATGCTGCTGTTTTGACTTATTGCTTTGCGATGCACTTTTCACCTCCAAAACATCATGAAAAATAAATACGTCCACCTCTTACACAAGAGCGAGGCTGCTGATAATCCGCAGAGCTGAAGATGGGCTCTGCACATTTCTCATCCCAGCGCGTTACTCCTTTTTCGCAACAATTACTTTGACGAGCAGCGGTTGTTGTACGCGATGACACATTTCATAAAGAAGAGGAATGAGAGTTGAATGTGCTCCTGGCTTCTCTATTGCTAGTTACTCAGATATGTCACGGAGTTCACACGCTCTTTAATGGCACTTTTCTGTGTTTTCAGGTACCGAGCGCTCCTCTATTTATGATAATGCATCTCTGAGCTCCCCAGTTCTCTTATTACCCGAAGCTAGCGGTAACGACTGACTGTAAATCACATTTGTAGTATGGGAAAGAGTGGGTGTTAGAATGTGAATAATCTTTTATTCCTTTACTTCCGCAGAAAATATATATATTTTTTCTTTCATTTCACGGGGACATCACATAATCTCCTAATGCTCTGCCTTGTCTCTTCGCCTGCCTGCCTCCATTCATTTTCTTTCTTGGTTGTAAAATCAAGGCTGAATAACCTAATGCTCATCACACGAATCCACATGAGGATGCCATGATGCTCTGCAAACCACCACTCGCCCACTGTCAGCTGGGATCAGCTCCATCCCCCCCTCATGCAAAAGGATGAGCAGGTGTAATAATAATGGATGGATGTCATGGAAGATGTTCAAATAAACCATCAGTGCTTTAAAGACCTCATTTCTGATGTCAGCCTCTTATTGGCTGTAGCAGTAAAGCAAGTGCAGCATAGTTCAGGATATAAAGAAAATACAGGATATTAAAAAATCACAGAATTAGAGTCATACATTTTTTTTATTTTTTTTTGATAATTTTGAGGAATGCCGCCATAGATGGAAAGCTATTTTGCGTGTTGTAATGTTGCTGATACCATGTTGCCAGAGCTGTTATGGTAAGAGGAGGTATGTTATCGCTATCAGCAATGTGATTAATAATTGGGTGATTGCCCCACAGCTGTTTCTTCACAAGCAATATTCACAAGAGCTCAACAAGGGGTCAACGACAAACTTGAAACATTACAAGGTCCTATGTTTATATTTAAAGCTGCTCAGATCAACATTTTTGTTAAATTATTTAAATGTAAAGTGAAACATGTTGCTTCTATTTGACGCTATGAAGCATTTTAGCTACTTTCAGCTCATTGTTTTGGTTTTCTGGCCCACAACCTAACAACAGCAGACAGACAAAGTTAACAAGAAGTGGATGAACGGAACAGAGCACTTGGCAGCTTAAGTGAGATATTTCCCTCGCGACAACAAAACAGAGCTAAAAGAAGAGTGAATGTTTGGACTTCAGTTGCCAGGCGGACACACACAAAGTCACTTTTTGTGTGCTTTGTTGGCCTTGATGTCCGGTTCCAGCTGCTGTAACACACACAACAATTCACATTTACAATGTTTTCCCAGTGTTGAGTGATGCCACTTAACACAATGACTATTCTCAGCTCCACCTTTATGCTCTCAAATGTCACGTTTGAGCCTCGTCACAGATTACAGTTTGTTTTTAGTCGAGAATCGCTAAAGCTGTTATGTTTGGACCTCGACTCCACCCTGAGCGCATGGCACTGAATCATCACCCCCCACCCTCACCCCCACCACCCTCACACCCATCTAACTACACCCTTCTTAGAGAAAATTGCATTTCTTGCAAAGGCACTTAGAGAAAACCACTCCCTTGTAAAGTTCTAGTGGTTGCATGCAACTGCTTATAAAAACAGACAGTGGCCCATTAGCACCAAATTAGGCTTTTACACAGTGTTATGAAATGGGAGGCTGTGCGCACATTTAGTTTCGGCCTGACAAGCTGACGTTTGGAGGCCGGTAAACAGTGATCATGGTACATTCACATTGAAATTTGTCTCTTTTCATTTCCACTCTTCACCTTCATCTTTCCTCACTCTGCTGGGTCTGAGGTTTTTGATTAATTCATATTCATTTCTTGCTTTTGACCCCCACAATCAAGACTTAGACTGTATGTTACGTAAGGAAATGTTATGTAAGGAAGTCCTTGTCACTGTAACATACAATCAAACTCTGCCCACAGGCATTAAAATAAAGTGCTGCTGTAAATCTGAGCCCGCAGGAAAAATAGCCAAACTTCTGTTGCTCAGCATTGCTGCGTTTATTATTATTATGATAGCACCACTTCGCCAAAATCATATTCTCATCAGGTGATTTTTGTCTGCTGTCGGGTCCTAAAAGTCACAACCAGTTCCACTCATTTCTTTTCTGTTTCAATTTTTTAAATTCTTGATTTGCATTTGACTGATGAGCCAAAGCAACATAATGAGCTCGTGCACTCTCTCAGCACTTAATGGTAATTTATTTAATTACTTTTTAATTTTTAAAACAGTTTTCAGGTATTTCAGTGATGATGATGGAGGTGCAAGTTTTGTTTGATTTTTTTCCCCATATTTAAAAAAAAATAAAACTAATGTTGTAATCCTTAAGATTTCAGTAATAGCGACACCTAATAATGGGTCATATGCTAAATCTCATCTACAGGTCCCAGAATCCTCAGGGATGTCAATCAATGAGATGAAATTACAAACAGTAATGCTGGACTACATGCTGCATCTTATCCTGTAAATAACATCTGCATCTGAAAACAATTTGAATGTCATGCGAGAATGGCGAACCCTGCCACATACAATGCAGAACTGAATGTAAACACACTGAATGATTAATGATGAAATATCAAGAACTCAGTTTCATTCAAGGGTCATTACCTGAAAAGCATTACTTGATAAGCTGGGTCTTTTTTGCAGTGTGGTTTTCAGGTTTGTTAGTAAAATGAAAATACATCTGCATATTTCTTACCCTGACTTTTCCTGGTATTGAGCAAAAAAAAATGTCACAAGTACTTTGATCTCTCAAACAAACACAACCTTCAACCTGTTTGCTTTCAAAGTGTGAGAGCACCAAAACCAACGCACTTTGACCTTCGATCCAGCATTAATGCACCAGACAAACCAGCGGGATCAAAGGACTCGTTGTTTTGTTCATAACCAAAAAGTAGGACTGCATATTTAATAGTCTCCATAATTCGCTTTGTTATCTCTTTGCTTCCTTCATACCTGCGCTCTACTTTTTCTGATCCAGACTACCTTGTGCTTTCAAACGACTGCCTGAGGCCCACCGCTGAGAGTCAGACCTCATATATACTCACATAGACGAGGAGCGTGTTTCTATTGTTACCAGAGTGGAGTAAACTGCCCGGGCAGCAGAAAGGCTCCTTTGTTTCTCCTCTAGACAAGAGACGTGGGTGCGCCATCACTTGAAACACTCCTCGTCTGGCCTGCACACCCAACAGCCCCTAATAAAGCTTTCAGGTTTTGTATTACACCCAATCAACATACCATGAGGGCGTGCTTCAGACGCACTTGTGTGGCACGGAGGTTAGAGGATGAGTTTCTGTTTCTAGTTTAAAGGGGAGATTCCACTCAAATTAATCCTCTTTCATGTGTGCTGTGCGTCAGTGCTCAGTGTATACAGACTGAGATTACTGTCTTAGGGAAAGCACCTCAAGCTATGTACATGCAATACACCTCCTATGGTGGCTGTGTTTACTGGAAGAGGAGTGCGATGATATGGTTCGCGGTGGCACAGGTGTCACACTAGAAACCGGTTTACGTGATCTATCTGCGTACTTTCACATAAAGTACAGCTGTGTTTTCGCGGCGGCGTAATGGAAGACTCCAAGTGTGTAATTGAGAATCGCTGGTATTCATGACTGTATGCAAGGATGAGATACACATTAATCAAGAAACACACACACACAGTCCACGCTGGTTTACAAAGACACACATAGATCTCTGTGGACAGCGTTTTTTAATCACCGCCGTGTGACAGCCAGGGCTAGGGCAGCAGATTTGTGACATGTGTTATGTCACACGGAGACGCTTTCTAATGAGGACGGATGCGATCGCGCTTCGGATCAAATGGGAATATACAAGACTAATGAAGTCTGACATCAGCAAAAACAAATCTGCGAGGTTATTTTTCTACTTTACAGGCAACAACACAGGATGTCCTTAAATTTCCTCTTCCCTCTTTTCAGCGTTATCAACAATACATTTTTCTTCTAGCAAAGCAGGAAAAGCACTTTACTGTGTCTGATGCATTTATGGGTCCATTTGATGGTTTTTGGTGCATTTTTTAAGGCTGACAAGTCGACAAATCTTTATTGCAGCTGCACTGCAACTTGCTACTGTAGCAGAAAATACTGTCATGTCTATACAACTATCTGAATGACTATAGGAGGGTTAAAGGTCCACCTTCATTTTCTCAGAATGAGAAAATGCCTGGCAGTTTCTAACAATTAAATAATGCTAGGGTCATGACATACAGCCTGACCAATCATTGCCTGCCGTCTTTCATGCGACATGTGTGATGTCACCAGGAACCAGGCGACAAAGGTTTCCTCTTTTGTTTCGCCATGTTTACAGTTCTGCAGGAAAGAGTGTTCTGCGCTCCTATTGGTCAACATTTGGACCACGTCGTGGAGTTTGACATGGAAGGCAAAGAAATTCTAACATGCTAGGCTTTTTGTCCGGATGTCGTGATGTAGCATCGTTTGTCATCGAGCCATGACTGAGCTGACATTGTTTATCCTGAACGTAGCCTAAGAGGATGTGCATCATACTGTAGAAGCACCGAGAGATCCAAAACCTCTGCTGACACCAGCTGTAACAGATAACAATGCAGTACAGCCGTATAACATAAATGTAGTATTTTGATGCAGGAGCTCGGTAAGATGGCTGTAGCTAAGCCCCTGTTTACTTGAATCCAGTGAGTTCACACCCCCTCTCCCAGGACTCTTAATAGTCATTATGGGAAAATTGGCTTAATGTAACCAAGTAGAAGCAGATGAGATGGCTTGAAGGGAAGTGGGTACACCAAGAAACATTAAATTCATCATACACATCCTGAAATAACTCCCAGAATGCACCAAATATGTCAAATTGCAGCAACATTACGTGAGAGTGTCGGTGTACCTGAGAGCTGAGTCTAATACAGCTGTTAGAGAAGCACGGCTGCAGGAAAGAGGATGCAGGTTTGAAAATCCGTCAGTCTGTAGATACTGGTTATAAGCTCTCTCTCTCCTCGCTTACAGCCAAAAGACAAGGCTGAATTACAAATAACTGTAAGGACACACAGGTTGTTTGTGCCCATAGTGGGTTAATAAGATAATTCTTTATTGATACGATAATAATAATAATAATACAGCTGTGAATAAAACCTGTGACTTTCAAAATAAAACAAACAAACAAAAAAAACCTATATAGTTAAGAGTTGGTTGTTTATAGTTCCTATGGGCTGTGAAATTGTTATAGATCTTTATATAGATACAGTATGACAGAAGAGGATTAATTGATGCTTATATTGTCAACCAATGCGCGTGAAGCCTCGAATGATGAGTATCTAATTATGGAAAATGTCTCTCACTGCAGTTAATGCACTGGTTCATGTTTCATCACACTCCTCCATACAGACTTACTGACAGCACTCAACACAATCTGCTAGAAATTACATCTGCATACGACTAATTTGTTGATCATGTTTTCTGTTTACATGAGAATAAAGTTTCAAACTAGCAAGCCACAACAATGTTGATACTGAACGTATCATTAAAATATTTATTTAAGTCATTTTTGGTCAAAATATCTTACCTTGCAATACAAAATTCACCACCACTTTTTGTGGCTATTCAGACACAGAGGTCTTGGTTAAAGTTGAAAAAAAGAACTTGGTTTAATACAGAAAAAGTCCAGAGAGACTTGACGATCTTTCCCTTATGCGCCTTTGTTGCCAAAATCCAAACCACACACAGGAATCTGGATGCAAACCCTGAACTCTGGTGTCAAAGTCACTCAACTGTGGGAAACTGTTTCCTCTGAACATAATCCAGGCGGCGATTATGTTTGTCACCACAACATAAATGGGAAAACAATTTAGTATTATATAAAAGTAATTTCTAGAAGACAAGGTTTGAAGACAATGATTGAAAACATTGGGCAGTTTGTCTGTGAAACAATATTTAAAGACTTTGGTCATCAAGGGAAAATCATAACAGAGCAGGTTGAACTGTAGCAGCAAAATGTTTGAGTGTATCTCAGTGAGCACGGGTTAATTATGTTCCTCATGAATTCAACTTTACATTTGTATGAGAAAGCTGGTGTTATGACCTCGTTCAGAAGACACACAATGACGCTTGAATGCCACCAAGTAAAAACACTGACCTTGACTCGCTCCAGTCGAGAACATGGTGGTTGTCACAAGGCAGCCGGTATTAAAAGATGAAGCATTGCTAAGAAGGAGTGTGTGTGTACTCAGACGTTTTAACTGGATAAATACAGGTTAGAGGTAGTTTTTTCCTCCCTGTCAGCATGCTGCATATCCAATCCAGCATTTAGCACAAAAGCGGCTTTCTCATTGAGGACGTGTTTTACGGCCTGTGCAGAAACATCCTTATTTTCACTGCCTTATTTTAGACGTCCTTGCGCTGCATATGATAATTAAAAACCTGTTTCCAAATGTCATGTATTTTCATCTGAAGTTTAAATGCCTGCCGCAGCCTCGCCGTTCAGACTTTGCACACCGAGAGCTGTCAGTCCCGTCCAAATCAAACACAAAGGAAAAGGAAGCCAGCGTAGTAAAGACAGTTAGTCAGACACGCGGCTTTGCTCTGCTGTAACTGTGCTGATTTACTCCTGCTGTTTGCCGTAGAAATGACAGCGTTGACAGCGCTTTGCCGAAACAAGTTTTGCAAAAGATTAAAAAAGAAAAAAAAAAAAAAGGCATCATCTGGACCGGTGGAAGAAGATGGGTTTTAAGTAGTTTCATAAAAGCAGCTGAAGAGGAGCGTCACGGTTTCTCAGCGGGTTAAGGAGCAAACCGTGTATCTGCGATGTTAAATTCATTAAAAAATAAAGTGAAAAAAAGGCAGCTGGAGCCAAGAATAAATCAAATCCCGAGAGGGTCGATGTTACTCGTGCAGCCAAAAAGAAGTGAGGGGTCACAAAGTCGGGAGCAGTTGAAATTAAGGTGTTATAAGACACTAAATCCAAGACTATAATGTCCAGTTCTACATCACATCTGTATGTAATAAACTAAGATTTAGGAAGATGTTTGCAGGCTTGTGATCCATTTTTTATTTATTTAAAGGTTAGTGTAGATTTAGCATTTGTTTAAAGCGAATAAATGCACTAATGCAGAAGCAGAAACGCTGAGAACACGGCTCACTCTTTACTTATTAAAACGGCAAGTCAAGGCTGCACTGAAGGAATGTAGGGAATGATTTCAGTCCTTGCAACAAGATGGAAAGATGTACTTGATGTAGCAGCAGGATGCAGCACACATGCAGCACACACACACAATCAATCTGCAGATGAACAATAAAAAAACACTTGAGCAAAAAAAATTCACACACGCGCTCACAACCTCTCATAACCCCTTGCCTAGCTCAGTTCCACCCACACACGCACAGTCGCACAGCAGCGGGCATGATTAGAGCAGGATGTGTGTGGCTGAGCCCAGCTGCGGCGAGCCAGCCAGTGGATGTGGTGTATCAGCCTCTCGGCCCGCTAAATGAAAACTAAATGAAAGGCTCTCAGATGGTGTGAGCGTTGCGTAAGCGAGGCACCGAGCGAGGTCCCGGGATAAGCTGATTACGTGGCAGACTCATATTCATTTCAACATCCCTTAAAGAGCCGAGCGGCGTGGCTTAGCGAGACCCCATTCCTCTCTGCTCCGGCGCCCGATCCTGCTCCTCCTCTGCTTCTCCTTGTTCCACATCTTCCTCCGTTTATTCTCTTTCTAACTCTTAGCATGTGTGGTCGGGGGGTGCATCTATGATCTGTCTCATGCTTCCTCCGTGCTGACCTCCGAGTCAAGCTGCTTTGGAAAGCTGCAGCAACGAGGCTAGGAAACATGTGCCGCCAGCAAAATACACACACGTGGTTGTGCATACATGTACACATACACAGGCATAAGCACAATACTTCACATGGCTCAGCCTAATGTAATGTAACCGCAGAGCCTTAGCAGCTGTGAAGGTGAAAGCGGCAGGACAGCTGGCGGTGTTATCCGATTGTTAGCGTATGTCCTGTATGTCACCTCAGACATGCTTGTGCGGCTCGTGAGGCGGTAGCCGCGCTGTCAGGAGGTCAGAGTTGACATCGCAGGAGAGGCGGGCGCAGAAGTGTCAGAGCTCAAGGCGAGTTAGTAGTTGTTGTTTTTCCTCCGTGCGAGGAGGGAGGAGGACGAGGGGCTGATGGGAGAGCGAGGCTGGAAATCTTTAACAGGTGGCAACACTTCATCTGCCCTTTCCTCTCATTATGGGATCTGCCTCTGTCATGTATGTCATGCATGTTTGTGTGTGTGTAACACTGTCTGTTATTGTACAGCTAATCCTCTGCGGAGGCCACGGCGTGTAAACCGAACAACTGTGCTCACCATGTGACAGACTGGCAGGACCAAGGAAACACCAGCGCTTCCTGGTTCACATTTAAATCACAGAGGATAGTTTGGGAACAATGGCTCCATTTTGAGCACAAGAGGTGAATTGTCTCTGGGTCTCACACAACGTGGACCACCGGTTAAAATGTTCACATGTGCAAATATTAAGTAAAGAGTAGCCATGTTATATATTCATTTTTCTGTTTGAGCAGATTCTCTCAGTTCCCTCAGCAGAACTTTATATCTATAATACAGAGGAGAAGCACGGTCGACCTTCCACTTTAACATCATGGAAAACCTCAATTTATTTCAAGCATTTCCTCCAATTTCATAAGTACTCTATGGTAGAATAATCAGGATGCTCATAATGCTGTAGTTCCTCTGCAGCTGTAACCACACTGTATCCTGTGCAGAGAGACTACAACTCTATTGTCCCAGAGATGAAGACAGTAGAAACATTAAGTAAAATCTATCATGGTAACACAATAAACTGCATGACAATTCATCAGTAACACATCAGGGTATATGCAAAAGTTTAAACATCATTATGAGGTCTCCTGGCTTGAAGACATTCAGTGCTAATTGTTCACTAAATTGATTGCATATGATACCAAGCATAGGTGGAATTATTATTTCTCAAGGGATGCTGCACATAGTTAATGAAATAAAATAGATATTGTAGGTGACACAGGCTGAAAGAGATGAGTTATTATGTGGCAAATGTGCAATAACACAAGTAACCTATTTTACCCTGTGGGACTCCAGGATGATTCGTGCCACAGGGGAACTCTTCTGTATTAAAAACTTGTCTGGTTTGAATGTTATTGTTCGAGCCAATTAGGTCGGCCAGCGGTGGTTCACAGGATGATGCATAATTACACACATTTATGCAACAAATGATTGGTCAAAAACTAAAAGGGACAAAGTTTAACAGAGGAAAGGACAAAGAAAACTATTCTCTTCAACATCCAGTTCTGCTGCTCAGATCTGCAAAAATGGTAACAACACGAGTGCAAAGTCCACGGGCGTGCAGCCGATCAGACAAGTCAACAGGTCGTCCAGATTATCTAAACTAGATAATCTGCAGGTAAAACTGAAAGTGAACACATGATGGTAATAATCCTTCACTGCACAGAAAACTTGTTTTGCATCATGCACAGGGACTTTCTGGGTCTCCAGGCACTTTATTGTACCAGCATCATGTCTCTGCAACTGTGAAAAATCCATAACAAGAACAGCAAAAGTAACAGAAATGTAACATATACAATCTGTCAAACTAAAAAATCTCTACTTCCTGTTAAAGCACACAACATTCTTCTTTATAGAAACGCCTGCTAAATATATTAGCAACATTATAAGAACTTGGGAAAACAAGAAAATGTGACACTGGTATTAACCTTCAAAATAAAACTCAATAAAGAAGTTTTCAAGTGCTACTACACAAACACAAAAACTTTAAATACAGTAGATCAAATTTGAGTCTGTGTGTAAACAGTGATGAACTTTTACACCTGTTAATTTGCATTATTATTTTTCCGTTTCATTTCCTCTTCCTATGACCCAGGGGCATTTGTTCAAATAACTTTGTCTTGTTATTACCGATGCACATGATAACCGAAACCAGGTTGTAGGAAACTTTCATTTCCCTTTTTGCAGTGTATTTTTTCCGTTTTCCAGCAGCTGTTACTGTGATTTAAGTTACCTGTGTCACTGCTGTCAGAGTCCAGGTCCTGCACATTTTTCCATACCTGTTGTTTTATGCACATTCTTATTATTGTGTTGGGAAAATATTTCTCTGCGCCGCCGTTTCGATGTGCCTCTCGCTGTGACGGATACTGCGCGTGTTTGTTACCTGCCAGCCAGCCCATTATCAGAGCAGTGACAGCAGTGTCACAGTAGCTGCCCTTTATCCACACATACAGAGCCACATTCCCACCAGTCTCTGTCTATTACCGCTGCCCCGGTCTCGTCCTGTGCCATCTGTGGCCACAGCAACTGGGCAAAATCAGTTAGTTATTATGGGATGGGGGCTCAGCTGGCAGGTGGTTTTCAATGAGATTTGTCATATCCTCTTCCAAACCGGTTCACAGCTCACGAGGTCCAGGAAGTCAGAGGTCGAGGCTGTCGGTTTTAGGAAGAGACAGTCTTTTGTTCTATTTGAGAAGTGTCTTGTTTCCTGATGCTCAAGCTTGAAGAGTTGAGTAAAATGTTTCAATAGTGGATCATTTTGACAGAATTATGTTCATGTGTTTGTGAGAGGAGATGTGATGACAATTGGCTTTCAAACAGCATTGTTTTCCACAAGCTGTGAATTTCCCCATTATGGGATGAATAAAGGAATATTTTATCTTAGTGTGAGAAAATCAAACAAGGAGACAAAAAAAAGAGCAAATATGGATGTTTGTTAATGCAAATTTGACTGACTTGTAGCCTTGACTTTATCTTTAAAGAAGGGTCATATGTTCATGCAAGTCTCGTAGCCTAAAATGTTTAAAGGAAGAGTTCAACCTCTCTGTGCTTATTTGCTTTCTTAGTGAGAATCAAATGTCAAGATTGATACCGATCTCGACCGTGTGTGTTAATACGGTGCCACAGCTGGAGGAGGAGTCGACTGGTTTGTCTGGAGGCAGCAACAGTGACTCTCTCTCCAAAAGTTCAAAAATGCACCTCTAAAACTCAAGTATATAATTTGTAAAAACTCTATGTAGCCGAAAAAGTAAAAAACAAGTGGTGGTTTTACAGAGTTACATAAGTTATGTTTTTGGGCGGTGAATAATTGCATTTTACAAAACATCTCGTTGTGAAGTGTCTCAGCACAAGATACCTGATGTCTGAGCGCTTAGATTATGTGTCAGGATTGTGATACTGTTGTTATACTTTTTTTTATTATTATAGTACTGACTGAATTTCACACAATATTTCTTAACATCTGCACGGTACTACTTTATAAGGCATAGGTCTAATTTATACTTTGGAAATAATGGATGTAAAAGTTAATAAATAACTTACTAATACTAAAGTGGGAGCAACATTTGGGTTACCAGGTTATGAAAAATCCCTTTGATTGTTTGATCACTGATCTTATCTGGACCAAAATCAATTATTAACAACCTATTAACTACACACTTGGTAGATTTAAAGCCTTTTTATTTATGACTCACTAGCATTGAAAGTTCAGACTTGATGACGATTACAAGGGAAGAAACCAAAGTTTTTACACAAATTAACATAATTCATAGCTGCGTTATTACACCACCCAAAAGTTCTTAATGGTTCATAAAGGATCTATCAACAAACACAATTTACAAACCCTTTAAAAGGGTGACTTATAAGACATATTTGCAGTCTCAAATCTACAGACACTAACCTCCCTGAGCTCCCCTATTGCTTACTTTGCATGTTTGTGTGTGCTTTGTTCGAACCACGTCAACTGACTGACACTTCAAATGGCTCCACAGCCTCAGAGAGAGAGAGTGAAGGCGGGAGGAGGAGGGATGTCGGCCGGTAGCAGCTGCGGGCGAAGATCGAGAGATAGAGTTGCAGATCGTCGAAATTCCTCCCCTATCCCCCCTCGGTCCTCTGAGGCACATCTGCATGGAGGCACCCCTCAACAATGGAGGACATTCAGCGGCTCAGATAAACTCTTCTCCTGCTCCCACCATGAGCCACCATCGCCGCCGTTATCTCGACATACTCCCTCGCCTCCTCCGCCTTCATGCTTCCATTCAGTGCATTTTCTCCTCCTGCTTCCTCCAAATCTCACCACCACCACCTCTGTATCGCCGCTGCTCAACCCTTGATAAAGTGCTGCCTGCTCCCCCTTCACCGCAGTCGGCCCTGTTATCGCCCTGTTGTTAACCTGAACCATGAGGGCATTAGCAGATGTGACGTGCTGCGGCAGCACTTTCTCTTCAACACTGCAGTCATTGTGTGTGTGTGTGTGTTGTTTTTTGTGCCTTAGCATTTTTTTGTGTGTAGCCCAAAAGTGCAATTTGTTTTGGAGGAACAGATCTTATGAAAGACAAATTCAAATGTGCAGCTTCGTACATCTGTCGTCTAAATGGCTTACATGTGGTGAGCAAGATCATATCTGATTTTCTTTGCAGGATATATGACATCTGTGCTTTTGGAAGAGAAATAATAAAATCTGTGAATTATTGTTTGTCTCTTGTCCCTGCGTAACCTGACTTCTAGGCTGTATTTCTGTAGCGTCAGGGAGCTTGAATAATTGAAAGAACCATGTCTTTACTCAAAAGAGGAATAAACAAGCTATATTGACTGTGGAGCCTCAAAGTGTCTTTCAGCTCATTGTTTTGGTTTTTGGGCCCACAACTCTTTCATTGTGTCCTTATGGCCTCAGCGGTGGAGACCAAAAACAGAGCATAAAGATGAGTGAGAATTCATCAACTGGACAAAAACAAGACAAATGAATAATAATGTTGCTCCATGTCTGCTGGACATTAGCCGTTTCAACTCAATAGGTGACAATGTCAATTTTGTGTTTTCATTTTGTGTTAGGTTTGCCAGGTTTTGTGGTCATTATAATGTGTTGATATTTTAATATTGGTGGTATTTCATCTTGCCAAGCCACATAAAACTGTAACTATCTAGTGTCGGGTCAAGGGGGGAGGAGCCAGACCAACAACAAGCAACATGTAAGGTTGAACGTATCACCAATAAACTATAACAGAATCTCCTATATTGTGTAACTTCATCAGTTTAAATTAAGTGAAACTAAGTGATCAACTTGTCCAGACTGACAGACGAGCAGCCGGGTCACCAACAACCAGCCATTATAAATATACTTTCTCCAACCTTTCAACTAAAACTCTGACCACAATTTGACCCCATTCATTCCATTACTGCCAAAATTTCCGGCAACTAATCCCATTAATTGTTGTTCTTCTTGTCGGTGGTACACACACTGAATTCATAGCTAAGTGTTTATAGATGCCAGATATCGACTGTCACACAGCAACAAGCTTTAGGACCTGACTATTGTATTTGCCGTTCTGTCAGAGCAATTAAAAACAGCCAATCGGAGCGGTTGTCGCTTCATTAGCACAATGCTGGATTACACGTATCATCGTCAAAACTGTAATAAGGCGAATCCTCCCCATAATGAGGCCATTAATCCACCCCCCCTCTCCCATCTCCCCTGTCCCTGTTTGCAGTGATAAACCTGCATAGATATATACTGTAACCATCAGACCGCCCACCACTGACTGAAAATAAGAATTTAATCATGGGGTGTTTCGCATGGATCACAAACTCCCTTGAAACATTCTCCCCTAAGTTTGACATAACATTTAAAATAATGCAGCAGGGAAACAGACATAATCCTGCCAATAATCCTTCCAATAGGTTAACAACCACTTAATCCTGCAGGGTGACTCAGTGTCGCCTGCGGGTTGTGGAAGTTCACACATTCAGGAGGAAGCAGGTGCAGATGTATGGAGTCCAAAATAAGCCACCAAAATAACAGTGGACTAAATTTACTCATAGTCAATTAATACATTGATACACTCGGACTTACATTATTTAGATATCGACCAACTCAGGATGTGACTGAAAGCATCTGCCATGTGAAAAAGCATTTATATATTGATGAATTGATTTAACAATGAATTAAATAAAACACCCAAAATTAAATAAATAATACAAATCTTGATTAATTTTGCCAGTGAATAGCTATTTTTTATTCTGTCTTTTCATGATGAATTAATCATTGAATTTTTAAATGGAATCATGCCATTCAATTTAAAACAGATGTTAGACATCATTCCATCTTTCACTACTATTATTAATGTGTCAAACCAGCTGTGAGCCCCACAACTGCGACAGCTCTGTTGGTTTGACCTCGTTTAACTTCATTATTATTTTATTTCATTTACGCTTAAGCCCGGGAAAGACGGTGAATTGTGAGATGGAAAATGACACTAAACGTAATAACAAAAGTCAAATTTGAATGTTAATTTTGCAAGTCAGATTTTAAAGACACAAAAGAGGGAAAACACTCATTAATCATCAATTTATTTCTTTTACTGAAAATTATTCTACAGCATCGATAAACCAATCAACTTCTTCATTTAACAGTTTTACCAACTTTAAGTAAACACTAATAAAGTTTTGTAATTATTCTGGTGGTAGACTCGGCAGGGATGAACAGCTGCCATAGTAGCAATGCCAGAAATCTCCATTCACCATATGTTGCCTTAGAAATAAAACTATAGTGCTTTTGTTATTGTTCTACAGATTGTGACAGTGGAGACGTTTAACGGTCATTTTTACAACATCACAGGCTGATAATAGATGGAAAAGTGTGACAGGCTTTTGAAACAACCACCATCAAAAACATCAATAATGTGATTGCAGACAAAAGTGGTTCACAGCTGATATATTTTTCTATCATTTTGCTCTTTTCCTGCATCTATTCGTGGACGTATACTGCACGGAGTTGGGCGTACTGCGGCAAGCAAAGTATTTTGTTTACCCTCCTTATCACCAGGCACATCATTAACAGCCATTTCCACCATCCCTGTACACCGGCGAGGAAATTAGGCAGATACAGACATACAACATTCACATCCTTTAATAGGTGCGAGACAGAGAGAAACACATAAACAAGCTGCAGATTTTCTGTTTGTTGTGATAACTTCAATTGACGTCTCAATAAAGCCCCGCAACAAATGACGGATATAGCAGCTATTAGCGCGAAAAACCCGCTATACGACGTTCGCAGAAGCAGGAAGTATTTGATCATACTTCATAACAACAAATGTTTTGTGCAGGTAAACACGGCGGCTTTTTGAGCCAAGTCACTCATTGACGGTGGAAAGAATCGGAGCAATGCAATTACTCCATTAGGCCCAACTGGCTAACAAAGGCCATACCCTTGAACACGAGGCTGGAGAACGATGTTTCCTATTAGAGGTCTGCCGGGCTTATTATGCCGCTCCCATGACAACCTCAGGGTTACGCTTCAAATTAAAACATGAAATACATGTTTCTATCCTCTGTTTGGACAGAAATAGACATCATTCTGCGACACACACACAGGGAATAATAATGTGTGTTCTGTGCACTAAAGCTGTGGAGTTTGTCTGGACAAAAAACCTACAAGTCAGTGCTATTAGATTTGCACTAGTTGGATGCTAAATGGATAATGAGAAAACAGTATAGCACACATCATGGCCCTGAGTCATACTGAAAATGGTCCAAGGACTTCCAGTACGGTCAGGGTGAAGCATGTGATTCAGTCAGGATTTGGTCATTTTTGAACTTTTTACAATAAACTGAAGGTTGATGCAGAAAAACTGAGCCATTCTTGCGATGACCACATGATCAGATGATCAGATGTGCTGGATTGTTCAAGTTGTTTATCCAGAGAAAAATATCTGTAAATCACTAAAATGTCCCAGTTTTCAACTCTCACTTCCAAATTGTCTTGTTTTTCACGACAATTAAATGAATAGTTATAATATTATACCTCAGTGCTTACATAGATGTCATCAGTCATTATTCCACCACACATCTGAAACCTTATGATGGTGCTAGAGAAAATGCCAGTGGATCACCAAAGTCGGGAAGCTTCATCCTCTGGGGACAATGAATGTCTACACAAAATGGAATAGTTCAGACCAAGAATCAGCAGGTACTGACTGTTAAAAGATCTGGATATTAAATCAATATAATCATGACATCCCTGCTTTTGAATGAGCCCTGTAACAAAAACATATTTCTCCGCAGCTAATTATTGACACATGAGCCCAATTCAGAGGAGAAAACATTGAGCATGAGCACACACAAAAAAAACGAGGTGCTTGTTAGAGTGTGTTATATCCTGCGCCTTCAAATCAAAGCCAGACCTGTACGGCCCCGCTGCGTAAGAGCTGCTTCACCCTGAATATTCCTGGCAGGGGTCGTCGTGTAATGACAGCACCTTTCTCATACACACAGATCTAACACTTCCCCTCCTCTTCCTCTCTTTAATCCTTTCATCCCCTCTCCTCTCCTCCGCTCATCTCACTCTGATCTTCCTTGCTTATCTTATTCAGGGAGGTCGCTGAGCGATGGGGCCCTTTTGTGGAAAGGACGGATCCGAAGATAAAAGGCGAGTTTAAAACGCCGGTGACTGAGGCGAGGCGCTGTCAAATAAATTGGGACGACACCTCTCTGGTCCCATCAGACGCTACCTGCTTGGTTTTTGATTTCCTGGATCAGATGAGCGAGCGGATGCTAACGAAGGCGTGACGTTTCTCTCCTCGCCGTCCTCGTGAAGATTCATGTTTAACTCTCTCGTTCTCAGCCATCCATCTGCGTTTTTATCCCTTGGCCTCTCTCCTTTAATCAGCTCTTGGTGTGCTTATTTAAAGTAAGTGATTGCCTTTAATGTGCTCCGGCAGCGAGGGGCCAGAGCCCAGACCCTCATTGAAGACCATAGATCTTCTCCCACTGCTATCGCTGGGTGTGAGTGATGATCTCCATATGCCCAGGCTTACCCCTATTCTCACCAGTAAGGCGCCGTGTATTAGTCATGCCTGCATGCCATCATCACCATGTGTCAAGTGCACACCTGGTTTGTGTGTGGTCGTGAGCCTTACAGTGTGTGTGTGTGTGTGTGTGTGTGTGTTGTAGTGATGCGACTGGAGCTGCCGTCTCACCACATCACCGCCTCACCTTCTTACTCACGTTAGCTTGTTGCCACAGTTGTTTATACACTGACCTTGCCTGCACCTCTCAGCCCACCTGCACCTTCCTGCCACATGCAGAAGCTCTATCTGTCCAAATGTCACAGAGCCACAGATCCACGTAGATGATGGAGGCGCTACACGGACACACATCCAATCAGCTGCCAGTTTATTAGGTACAGGCTTTTAAAACAAAAAAAGCTAACACAACAACAGTGAATTAATGAATGTTGTTGTGTTCTGTTCACCTCATTTACTGTATAAGGGCAAACTCCATAAAAGTAGGACTGATTGCAGAGGAGCTGTTTTAGATTTGAGCTGTACCTACTAAAACAGCAGCTTTTAGATAGCACTGACAGATGCACACATCCTTTTACAGTGATACTCCGCAAATCTGTCTTATGAGTATCAAACACAAGTTGACTTTAAAGAGAAGAGTCGCCATCTCCTGCAGCCCACTTTCCTGTTACCTTCATCTGTTCCAGTCAGTCACTATATAAGCAACTTAAATCTCAAATTAATGAGCTGCTCTTGGCTTCTGCTCTTCCACTGGTCACAACTACTACTAATGTCTTTTATTAGTCGTGTACTAGACGTGTCATTCAAACTCCTACTTCCTCAATAAACACTCTCGGTACAGACTGTTCTCGGCTGTACCTCAAATAGATTGGACGCATATATATATATATGAGATATGTGAATAATAATTCATGCACAAGGGAGCAAACACCTACAGCTGCTAATGAACAAAACACCCACACTGAATATATAGTGACTTATAATGAAAGGTATTACAGATAGACGTGCACATGGTCGCCACTGATGTTTTACAAAACGTGACAATATTTGTCAAGAATAAATTATAATATGACAATGGAAAACACTGATTTATTATTTTCAGACGTTGTGCAAATAAATGCAAATATGTGTCATTTGTGTATAATGCAAGATGCACAATATTCAACACATTGCAATATTTCATTAAG
Source organism: Centropyge bicolor (assembly GCA_037975185.1). Taxonomy (NCBI): domain Eukaryota; kingdom Metazoa; phylum Chordata; class Actinopteri; family Pomacanthidae; genus Centropyge; species Centropyge bicolor. Next base: position 12,914,317 of record JBBMOC010000005.1, on the reverse strand, counting down.
TGCGTCAATATATGACATTTTCAATATAGACTCATGTTTTCTAATATACTGTAAGGACTATACTTTCTTTCCTTCTTGTATTTACAAGAAGGAAACTTTTTCTATTTTTCTTAATAACATGAGAAAATAAAATCACTCCATAGAACAAATGAAATTGGGTCACAGGTGGACATTGCTTCATTTTTATGTGAAGCTTATTTTTTTTAAAAAAACGTACATTTCATTTATATAACAGGTAACATGGCTTGAGCTATGGAACACTGATTTTAATAGGTTAATGTTATTCTCTTCCAAAAATAACATAATAATGTTGGTAATACGTGATACATTATTAACTAATTTACTTGAACATCTTGCTCAATGATAGTTAAGAAGGGAAGTTCAGTCAATCGCAACAAACCCTCTACCTGTTGTATCACTCTTTATAAACAGGCATGGCTTCCTCTTACTTTAAGACTAATGTGACTGATCACGGTGACAAACTTTTTTCCCCCAGAGAAAGAAAGAAGTGAGTTATTGACTTTCCCAAAAGCCGGCATTGTCAGAGAATTTCATCTATAGCAGGGAGAGCTTTGTCACTTCGTCCTTTTCTAAACAGCGTATGTGAGTGCGTCACTGTCACAGGCCCGAGCTTTATACTCGGCTGCTTCAGACATCACAGGCCTCCGACACCCACGGCTGTGGCTCGACTTTGTCAGATGCTCCCAACAAGTAGCGCCAGAGTGGCAGTCTCCACACCGACACACGAAAAGCATGAACTTCTGCTGAGGTGAACCAGAGAGGGAAAATGGGACGCGAAGCCGTGGAGATGAAGGAAAGATTCTCAACAGACACAAGTGGGAAAATAATGCAGAAGAAGAATTCACTAAAATAGAGAGTCAAAGCAGGAAGTGGAGTGTATTAAATAATTTCCTTCATGCTATTTCACAAGACTTCCACATTTAAATGACTGTGGCTGCTTTTTCACTTTCTTTATGGCAGCATTGCTTTACGTTAACGTCCAGACCTCTTTTCAGTTAAAGACCAGTGCCTGCTACACACATAAAACACACACACACACACACACACACACACACACACAGTGCAGGAGACACGCTCACTGGGTTGTGTGTATGTTAAGGTTATTAAAGCCAGAGTGTGTGCTTGGTGGAAGGCCAACCAGTGGACGGTTATGGGATCAATCAGAGCACAGAATGGCATCTACAGCTAATAAGCAGTAACACACACACACAGTCCCACAAACACACACACTCATAGAAATGTGAAATTTAAGCCAGCACCACCACACCCTGAGAATGTGCAGCTCCCTGCCAGAGACCGCATTTAATGAGACTACAAGGGACCACTAGCTGAAGAGAGTCTACCTAGAGATGGAGCACACACACACACACACACACACACACACACACACACACACACACATGCACATGCACAGGGAAAACACAACATTCATTAAGGGCATACATAATTCCTCCAATGGATAATTACTCAGGGCTGTATACATATCACTATAGAAACACTCGTGCACCGAGGTACTGCAAAGTATTCCGCTGCAGAATTCATACGGCAGGTGGGAGAACACACTGTAATATTATCATCCCAGTGCTGAAGCATCTAAACAAGAACGTGAACTAACCAGCACATGTGCTTCATATTATTCTAAAGGGGAAACCGTATCGTGCTGTTATGCGACAGCGGTGTCGTTATTGTGCAACGTTTGCATAAATACGCCTTTGTATGCAACAAACTCTGGTTCCACTCGCATGTCTGTGTTTATGTCTCGGCAGTGCACGACATCGTATGTGTATGTATGCGCGTCCTGTTTCTGTCTGCTCATTTGTTGGGACAGTATGTCTCTGCAGCCATGAAAGACAATGTGCTCCATCTGAGATCAATTTAAGGGTCGGTTCACCCCAACTACTTGGAACTACTTCCTACCGAAGAAGGAACAGAGAATAGAATGGTGAATGCGTTTTGAGGATTTTCCAGAATAAAATGGCCGCCGTTCATGTTGAGTAATACCACACACTGCAACACTACATACTAATTCTAAACAGGTTTTGAATCTAGTGATTTCACACTGATTGATTTTGTGTGGTGTTGTCGCACGCCGGCCCCCGCAGATACAGTGGTGATACAGCTCGGAAAACCAACCCGTGACTAAAATGCTATGAAAAAATCTGACTGATGCCTGAAGTATTTTATCATTTCTTGACTAAACAGTTCCTTCTGTATACGGAGTTGCGGCTCAGTGACGGTCTGGAACAAGATGCTGCTGTTGAGTTTGGTAAAGGTCAGTTTGACCTGAACAAAATTCCATTCATTTTTAAGGTACAGTGGTGAGCGGGCTGAGGAGGAGGAAGAGGAAGCCAATTTTGAGTTGAGAGGAAGGAGAAGTCGTGAGAACAGTTATCAAAAATCTCAAGCGCTCTCTCTCTTTCAGTTTACTTCTCCTCCAGAAAAAAGTTCGGCGACATCTTCTTTAACTTAGATGTAATAATTCTCTACATTAAGCAACAACTGGCAGTTTTCATTACTTTCAATTTTGTGGCTCTAAATACTGTGATGATCATGAGCTTGAGCTGTTGTTCAGTCCAGTCGGAGGCATGAATCAGAAACAGTAATGAAAACAGCACCTTTGTTTCTGAATTCATCCAAACTGATCCAGAATCTGTGGAATCTGTTGATTGTGTTTACATTTTTCTCAACACTGTAAAACTGTTTCAGCCACATAATTTTAAAAGCTGTGATTTGATGCTTCTTGCCAAAATGCACTTGTTCTCTCAAGTTTTTTTTTTTAATCAGAGAACCACATTCTTGATTACACTAATGATTCAACCAGCACAGTACCAGTACCATCAAGTGTGCTTTTAAGCCTTTTCTACCTCATTCCCGCTCTTTGTCATCACCTCTTGTAACTCACCTGACGTCCATCCCTCCTCCTTTTCTCTCACTGTTTTCATCCTGGGATTTTTCAATTCCAGCCCCTGAAGTCTTCGGGGGCTCGGGCAGTCAGCCAGGACAGTGAGCTGTGTTTAAATCTGTCTATTCTCTTCCTGAAGGAGCCGTCTTCTCGATCTGCCCTGCAGGCTGACGGAGGGAGACAGAGAGAGAGTAATAAGCAGAGGGGTTTTGCGGGGGTATGACAAATGACAATGAGGCAGGAAATGGCTTTTGTACACAGCCGGCATTATTCATAAACTGCTTAAATTGTTTGGATCTTGAATATTCATATACCTGCACCTAAATCTGCAACTCGGGGGCTTTTAAGAGGCACTGAATGTACAGTATGGAGGAGATAAAGCAGTAGAGATGCTGTGGAATAAACAGAGCGTTACTGCATGCATCCTCATGAGAGCATTATCGATAAACCGCCACTTAGTTAAGGATGCATTCATGGGTATACATACATAGTGGAGGAGGACTAAAGGACGGAAAAGCTTTTCAATACGGATACTCTGTAAACGGGTAGGGTTACAACCCAGATGGCAAGAAAGAATGGGCTAATAACTTTCCAGTCACAACTGCTCCTCTCCCGAAGGACTCTATAATCGAGCGAGAGAGTTTTCAGGCGGCCACGGAAAAACCTAAACCGATCTATAAATTAGCTCGCAGGCCTTGTGGTCAGCTAAGCCCGGGGGCCGACGGCGCTGATTTGTGCCAATAAGTCTCAGGTCCGACAGGCTCTCTGCTGAGTATCTGTGGCGTGTTTTTTCTCTCATTTCCTCGGACTTTTTGTCTTATTTCTTTCGTTCCCTCACTGTGTGTTTAATATTGTGGCTTTTGGGTCTCGGCTGCTATTGTGGTTCATAGATGGCTCCTGCTGATATTTATCATCCCGTGGTCTCTCTGTCTCCATCGCTGTCTCACTCTCTCTCTCTCGTCACCGGTTTGATGAATGGGTAACCCGATCCCCGTCTCCTCCCTGCATACCTGAATAATAACATGTATATGGAGGAAACGTAGGCAGGTCGCCGGGGCTGCGACCCGCTGTCTGTCCGGGGTCGTGACCTCCGTGCGACTTCAACTGAAGATCTAAACATAACTGGTGGTGGCGCCTTGGGAAAAAAAAAGAGGTTACTGGATTTGCTGTCTTCACACAGCGAGGGAGAGTGTCTGTAGTCAGTGGTATTTTTAACCATAATGCCCCAAAATAACTTACAAATCACTGCAACGCGGAAGTTGGGCCAGACTACAAAAGCTGTTTGTGGCAACATCCTGCAACTTTTATGAGACAAAAAAATGGTTCACTCTTTGAAGAAAATAGCCTTAATAAGTCATCTTATCATTTATTTTTCACAGCATACACTAGAGGGATGATATCACTGTGTGACTGATCTATCATCATATTAAATCATTGTTTTAATAATGATGCCTTTAACTAATTCACCCTCAGATAACCCCGACTTCAGACTGACTAATGACTCACTAACTCTATTAAGTTCTTCCTGTGCTGTGACTAATGATGACCGAGGCTCCGAGTGTCTCCGTGGCTCCAGCCAGTTTGACCTCTGACCTCTGTGACATCATGGCTGACACGGTGTCGGTGCCAGCTGTTGGTATAAATATTTATTACTAATCACCATCAATGAGAGGATTTTGAGAGGGAATGACTAAGACAGACTGTTATTTATTTAGACTGTGTCTGTCCTTGTGATCCATTATTCAGCCTCTGTCGTATAATTTAAAGCATATATGAGAGGAATAGTTTAATCTATGTATCATGGGTGTTTCATCATGTTCATATTGTTATAAGGAACATGGTTAGACCATGTTCAGGCTGACTTTAGGACTGCGTGAAATCCATTTAAATGAGGTCGGTGGGACGTCAAGGTGCTGCAGTGCTTAATCAGATGTAAGAGCACATTCCAGGTAGATGAGTGTGTGACATGCACTAGTACATGTGCTGCTGTGATAATTTTTCCAGACTTCCTGGATCTCAGGTCTAAAAGGAAACCAGAAACTTAACACTGGGTTTTTTTGAAATGTTTAAAACAACCTGCTGTAGGTATGGCTTTGTCCATAATGCTTGTCCTTTCAAAGCAGACATAAGACTTTGACACTGGTGTTTATTTGCATCACGTCTCCTACCAACAGTCTGGCTTTTTTAAACATGAAGGCAACCCTTACCTAAGTATGTTAAGATGCCTCAACTTCATGAACAACATTACCTCATGGTTTATCGTGAACTTGCAAATTTCCCCACTGAGTGACGAATAAAAGTTTATCTAATCTAACTTGTTAGCAAACGTATTGACACATCCAGATGATATGGAGCAACATTAACACTCACTTGGAATCATGTGTTTGGCCAATAAGTCCAATATTCTCTTGTTTAAGCTCTCTCCATTCTTGATTCAATCCAAAACAAAGAGCTGGAAGACACTAAAACATTCCCTGAAACCAGGAACTCCAGGGTGAGGCGATAACTCTCTCTTGGCTCATCACAAGTGACCACTTTCACATACACATTCATCCTGGGGCTAGTGTAAAAATATTGATTAGTGCAACAGATAAAAAAATATTCGTTTGAATCATTTTAGGAACAGTTTATGGGTTATTTGAAAAGTGTTTATTTTGTTCCTCAAATATAAGGACTGATGGTGCAAAATGGGTGCAGGTCAAGACAGTGTCAAAAGTAGAACAAGCAGAATGAATTCCTTGTTTAAACAAGTTCTTCCTAAACTTACAATCTATGCTCTTGTCCTCATTTGCATCACACAGCAGCGAAAATGTGCAGTTAGACACCATCCACATTTTCTAATTCAAAGCTCACAGTAACTTGAAACACAAGCCTTCTATCACATCCGCACAGATCTGACTCCAAGTCCCCACATGGCCTCTTTCTCTGTATCTTTCCATCAGCGTTTTTACTGGAATACTCATTGAAGTAATTGTCCACAACTGTCAAATTCAATTGATTCAATTTACAAGGACTTATTGGAGCGCACAATAAAAACAGTGAAAACCATCATCGTTACCGGCTTTTGCTCAACATTTATTCTTCCTTACCCCAGCTATTTAACAAGCATGACGGTTTTATTACCGTCCCTGCACTGTTAATAGGCCTCTCATTGTTCAGAAGCCATGTGGCCGCGGGCTAGTGGAGATGGTGGGCTGCTTTAAAGATGGATCTGCTCGACGTGCGCTGTTAATATAATCTTCTAACGTGCGTCTGTGAAAATGTCACCACGGCCTGGAGCTGCACTGTGTTCTCAGCCTCAGTTTGGACCTGCAGGTCGGAGCTGACAACACTAATTCAAAACCATATTTTTTAGGTGTATAGATATATATATATATATTCACTTTGCCAGGGTGCAGCCTACATGTAAAATTTAATAGCATCATCAAAAATAAGAGGGATGTGATTTACTGGCAGACTTTCATTCATCTCTTTGCTCTCTGTTGAAACATGATATAATGGCTCCATCCATAAGTCACATTCTCATAGAGCTTTGAGCTTCAGGCACTTTACTATCCTTCAAAGCACTCAGCAGAGGAAAACTAGGGTACATGTTAGCTAAATGTGTTGCTGCCCTTGACAAACAGCGAGACATTTGGGGTAGCCTTAGAGGATGCAAGTATGACGACTCTTAATCGATCTGTGCTTTTTTTTGGCCCCCTGCTAACTTGTGCAGCGAAGCAAACGCTCAGAATAGATCAGGTGGCTCGTCCTGAATAAAATGCATCCACTGCTTTGTCCTCGCAGCAACTTTCACCTTACTTTGCAGAGTTTTGTCACGATTCGGGCGTGCTAGTTTCCACTGTCAGTCAGTGTTATCCACTTCAAACACTTCAAACTTCTTTTTTCAGTTGGATTATGATACCAGTTTTTGTTATTTTACTGAGAGCCGTATTTCTTCAACAAACATATAAAATCCAATAGACAATCAAGAGTCCAGAATGTGGAACTCTATAGTCTGGGGTCTTTGGGTATAACAGAAATACCAGATGCAGTCAAGTGTGCAGCCGATGCCTCACGCAAGGCCCAATGTCGCTGCTACTGTCCCACGAGACGCAGGACAGCCAGCCCAGAACAGGTCACAGTACATTTTGTGTGTGTGTGTGTGTGAAAGAGGAGATGGTTTGGTTTTAGCTCGCAGGAAAAAATTTAAAAAACATACAGAAGTAAAGTAAAGGAATCTAAAGTGTAAAGCATCAATGCTGCATGTTTGCAAGAATGAACTTGGTGACTCTAAAGAAGGGTTAAATCTAGGGCAGCTGGACTTGTTGTATATAGTTGAAAACATTTCGTCTCTCATCCAAGTAACTTGTGGGGAGGCCTGGTCCCATTGGTTCGTTCATGCTTCTGGCTGTTTTAATGACATTAGAGTAGTTGGATTTGCAGCATTATAGGTCAAACTCCTTCACTTCTGACATTTTGAAATATTACCACTTTCATAAATTTTGTGCTGACGCTGCAGGATTCTTCTGCTTTTGTCCATAAGTTTAATTCCTCTCACCTGCTTTAAAGGTGTGCGTGACATTACTGCATATACACATCTGACATTAAAATATGGCCACGACCATTTGTTACGTTAGAGAAAACAATCATTTGTTTTCCTGCTAAAAGATGAAAGGATTGATACAGAGAAACGTTAAGTTACTTTTTTCATTCATGTCTCGTCTCATGTTCTCTCGTCACTTCTTGTTTTATTTTGGTAACCGTCTTCCTTCTCGTTCCAGGTATCTTGCCCTTCCTTCTGTGTTTCCCGCCAGTGTGATTGTCTGCCCCGCCCTGATTGTCTCCACCTGTTCCCCATTACCTCGTGTATATAATGTCTGCGTCTTCCCCTGTCTTGTGCCAGTTTGTCGTGTCTGTTATGTCCGTCAACCCACGCCCCATGATCCATGTCCTTGTTGCCAGGTTTGCTCTTTCTGTTGTTACTTTGCCTATTCTACGTCTCGTTTTGCCTCAGCTTTGCTTGACTGATTTTGAGTTCATTACTTTGTTTTTCCTGTTTGCCAGTACCCTCGAGAGAGTGATTTTTTTTTGCACTTTGTTTTTTTACCACACCTCAGAGTCAGAGTGATTTAGAGTTCTGCCTTTTTGTCAATAAAGACTTTTATTTTGAAGCTCCTGTCTCAGTGTCATGCACCTGGGTTCAAACTCAGTCCGAGCCTTGTCAGACTTAGCTTAGCATAATGAATGGAAGCAGGTGGAAACAGCTAGCCTCGTTCTGCCCCAAGTTAAAAAATCCTTTACCATCCTCTCTAAAGCTCACAAGTGTGTTATATCTGTTCACAAACAGAAATGTGAAAGCATGACCACATGCAGCGACGTCCTGGAGTCTTTGCCAGCAGGCAGCTCGGTGAGACTCCATACCATTCTTACCACAGAGAAATTAGAGCGGTATCGACCTTCTCATCTGAAGGCGTCGGTGTGCTTCAAATGAAGAGCTTGTCAGATCGACAAATGGCTTCTGAAACTACCCACAATCCTGTCCAGCGCTGGAATTGTGGGTCTCCACCCGACAATTTTTGTAACTTTCCCAAACTGACAATTCCACAAGTGAGCCCACTTCACTCAGCAATTGTCCAGGTGTGCCGAGGTGAGAAGGCAGGGCAGGGTTAGAGCTTCTCTCTCAAGCAGTACTTTTCGTCCTTCACACAAATGCCTCCATCACTTTTCGAGTGCGCAAAAGGGTACAACACCACGAGTGCCTCCAGGGAGCGACTGACCGAAAGTGTGTGCCGTTATAGACGATTTGTACAATTGAATGCATCTCGCTCCTCTCGACGACAGCAGAGAGCGACCAGAAACAGTTTCCATTTTGGTCGTGGTCGGACGATACTTGTAATCTGCTACTTAGTTACCCTGGTCTCAACTTTCAGCAAGAAAGGATTGATCACAAAATGTCTTTTAATATGGTTCCTCAAAATACTATAAACCAGTTCATGAGGTTAAGTATTAATACTAACCCAGTACATTACCTGAGTAACTGGGTTAAGTACTAGTTACTTGATGCATAGGAAGTACAGGGTATGAAATGCTGGTGTGTTGGCTCTGGATTATCATGTGGTCCATTTTAAAGCAATCACACAGTCGAGCAGCTCCTATAGGGATATTAAGTGTGATGTTTGCTAACCAGACAGAGTCAAGTACAATTTGTGGGTGGTTATTCCCGGTCTGATCATTGTTATTTCAGGGGCTGTCGTGGTGTCAAAACGAATCAGCGAATCCTCTTTGATCTGGGTTCTCTGAAGCAGCGCATATGGCTTAACATTCAGAGGGTATATTTACCTTTCTAAGTGAGGTGAAAAATGTCCTCATTAATAATGGTGGATTGTTTTGTCTCCGAGCTGTCTGCCTGGCGCTCGTCGGCCGCCGAAAACGGAGACGTGCATCCACCCAGAAAGGGCCGCGATGGGCCAGCGGTAGCACATTTAGCAACGCCGTTAATCTGAATATCAGACGCAAACATTCGGCTCGCATAAGCAGCGGCATGAAAGCTGCTTATATTTTGAAAGGGGCGAGTGGGATTGAAATGGAGAAAAAAAGGTGCGTACATGCGTGTGTGCATACATGTGTGCTCGACGTGCGTATCGGTGTCGCTGCACAGCTGAGGGAAGGGGAGCTTTGCAGGATTGAGTTTCACCAGTTGAACTCTGCAGTCTGATGCGTTTCGGTGAGTGGGGTAAATCACGGAGAGGGGGGGGGCAGCCGCTGTCAGGGAGGTGACGCTACGAGCAGCACTGAGGGTCATGAAGGGGAGAGAAGAGGCCTGCCTTGTTTCATACGTGATCATTGGATGTTTTTTCCCGTGAACTCAAAAAATCATGGCCCTGTAATGTATGCTCTGTAATCCCCTCTGAAGCAGCACAGAACCTCCTGTCTAATCTCACAGACCCATGACTCACCGACTTACTGTCTCACTACAAGGCGGCTTTTTATTATCAGATTTTTTTTCTTCTGCCGCACGTCGCAATGGGAAGCTTAATGCGTCTTATTTTGATTAAGTGTATTTATATTAGTGCAGCACTGAGAGAAAAGCTAGATAGTGAATCTATGAATTTCAAATCAGAGACCCCCCCCCCCGCCCCCTCGCCCATATGATCTGCGTGCTGCTGCAACATGCCACGGCGGGATGCAGGCTTACTGCAGCAGGAGGGGTCGGCTTAGTTCACCACATGGAGGTATTGTCCTCGAGCCATGCAATTGGTTTCTGTGTTTTCATTATGCTGACGTGAGGTGGTCTTCGGAGGTTGTGTGTCTGATTGTGGCACCGCTGTCCTTCCAAAAACACAAGCCTGTTTCATAACTCTTATGTACATCATGAATCATATTTTGAGCCTAGTGCAGCATCTAAAAAAAGAGCTTTCCTTATTCAATATTAACATATAATCACACACTGGGTGATAGTGTTTCTCTATTGCTCACCACCTGTAGGTTTGAAACGATCCTCCAAATTAAACACCTAAATTACAACCAATTATACATGCAAGCACCTCTATTAGCAGAGCAACATGATCGTCAGCGCCTCACAAAACTGGGCCATAAAATATGATAATAAAAATTCTGCACTGACACCGTTATGGTTGGTTAGGTTTAGAAACCATTGGTGAAGGTCATGGTTAAAAGAATATTTGGTAGAAAACAGGAAATGAACCACGCTCCACATCCATCTCAACCTCCTTCATCTGCTGACCTTGTGGCTCTACAACAATGTCACAGTACTTCCTGCTTTGCTCCTGATGGATTGCTAGATGTCTTTGTTGCTTGAGCGTCAACATAAGTTGTTATTTGCTGAATTTTTTTCTCAGGATTACAGTTTCGTTTGAAAGGTGGCTGCTTGCTCCTTCACAGAGGATGGCAGCTCTCGTCAGCTTGCTTTCACAGCAGTTATAATGACTCATGGCAAAAACATGCCAAAACATATCCCAAGAAACTTCTCCTCCTGCTCCATTGATCTTTAAGCTCAGCATGTTCAAAACAACGGCAGATTGTTAACAACACCACATCCAGAAAAGTTTCAGAGCTGTGAAGAGGCACAAAATAGAAGTGGCTCTGTTGTGAAGAGAAACAGACTGAACATATAGATCAACAATGCAGAGACAAACAATGCTGGAGTGTGTTTTCTATGGATGATCCTGATGAAGGCCACAAGTACAAGAGTGTTGGTCTCATAATAAAGTCGTTCTTTATATGACCTCTTTAGACGTTTTCCCTTCTTTGTGCAGCTTGAAAGTAGGTGAAGTTGTGCTAGAAATTCCGACTCAGCTCGAAGTTTTTATGGAAGTTTTGACCCACTTTTTTTTCTGTGACGTTATCGTTCGAATACACCGTGAATCCGATGCACACCCGCTGTCCAACATGATGGAGCTACAAGCTTTTTAGAGCCACATTTCAACCTTATTGGTGGACTGTTCCTTTAACATGGCATCATCTTATTTTTGGATAACAGAAACAAGCTTTAAACACTGATGTCACCTTTAAGCTGATATGATGACATACGATTGCTTAAGACACATCCAGCCAAACCAGAGCAACACAACCTTTCATCTGAAGTTGTTCTTCTGGTCACCTGACTAATAATTATTTAATATTACTTCTCTTTTTAGTTATGTTTTCAGTCTTCAACAGCTCCTGAAGAAATTCTCTGGCTGTTTATTGATTATTGAATATAGATGCTTTAAAGCCTCCAGGTGAATGTTTGATACTAAAATGAAATGATCAGATAGAGGCCAAAGATATTGTTCAAATCTCTCTCTCTCTCTCTCTCTCTCTCTCTCTCTGTGTGTGTGTGTGTGTGTGTGTGTGTGAGCTGTCACAGTACAATGGCCCTGAAAAAGAGAATGTCTGTTACAGTGGACCTGTCATAAAAAAAAAAAAAAAAAAAAAAGCAGAACTCAACTCCAGACACAACACGTCTGCTTCCGGCACCCTTGTACAACCCAGTGCACAGTGTGGTGCAGGTGTGTGTGTATGTGTGTGTATTTGTCAGTGTGCTAGCTTGAAATGGGACTTTATTTGAGTCCTCTGGGTGCCCATTGGTTTCCTTTGTCTGATCCCTCAGACCCCATGGGAGCTCAGAGGCTTTAGAGTTTAGCTTGACTGTTTTACACACACACACACACACACACACACACACACACACACACACACACACACACACACTCACACTGGTCCGGTATTGCTGTATGGATCTGCCGTGCCGCCTCTTCCTCCAATCGACACCACAAAAAAAAGGATCCCGAGGGGCTTGAGTCAGCCTCTCCATTTATTCCCTCCGCGTCTGACATCGATAAAATGACCTGCGACCGCTCAAACACGCCTTTCTGTCACTTCCAATTTCCTGCCTGTTTACTGTCACAACGCAGACAAGACGGAGAACTGCATGAAGAACAATGTGATCTGTGGCTTGAAAAAACACTGGGAGTGAAGAGTCGAGATCCCATTTAGGGGCTCAGTTAATTTGTCGACTAAATTCAGTTATTATTGCTTCTGTTTTCTGCTGAAACTTCAATGTGTGGTTGATGTTATGACAGCAGAGAAGTTCATGAGAGGCCTCAGAACCAGAGGATCGATGGTAAAAAGCTGGGTAAACTGTGGCCTCTGGTTGGTCGATAATACAAATAAAAGTGTATATTTTTATTAAAGCACCAAAATATCGATATACAGTATATTAAAGTCATACATTGTGACACAAAACCAAATTAGCAAACAGGAAGAACATTAGCAGGTAAACAGCCCAGGTGACAAGGTACCTGCGTCAATGGGAAACTCACAAAACAGTTGAAGTTCAATTTCATTATTGACAACAAGCACAATGAAACTAAAAGCGAAAATCAAAATAATGTATGTTTCCTAGTTTGTAATCGATGACTCGTTTCATTTTACTCCACTTTGACCACCATATAACTGCACACGTTTTCCATGGAGCTGCTTTTGTATCTGTAAAATAATTATGACTGACAGTCCCCTGCAAACGCTCACATGACAGAAGAGCTGAGACGCTAGCATCTGGCATTTTTTTATTTTTTTTTCCACAGCGGGCTGACGGAGTGGGTATATTAGTTTTAGCAGCTTTTTCTTCCGTTTGATCAAAAGCCACTGGTGAGAACAGATGGAAAGGGAGAGGATGGAAGGAGGCGCAGAGAGAGAGAGAGGGGAAAAACAACAACCCTGCAGTAATATTTCGAGAGCCACAGTGATCTAATAAGTGGAGAAAAGGTGTAATAAATCAGCATAAAGAGGCTGCAATTTGTTGGGATTCACACAGGTGAAGAAGTGAGAGGCTCAGCTGCTGCTTGTCCTGACAGGACGTACTGAGGGCTGAGGTTGGCAGGTGCACTGAAGACGCAGACAGTGAGCTAAATAATAGTGAAAAGTGTTTTTTTTTCTTCTTCTCTTTTTTTGGGGAGAATTCATAACAGGAATCCTATTATGTTATCGGTATTGTATAACGTCCGCGACGGCATTCCTGTGACAGGTGGGTAATCTCACGAAAAGTGTTTTGACAGTCCATCAAAGCACCAACGCCGGCTGGAGTCTGATCCTTTCGGCTTCATTTTGAATGTCTTTCTGTTTTGATTTTAATCTGTTATATGAAGGCCCTCCCCGCCGCCGTCGCCGCCACAGCCACACACAAACGTAGAAGTGCCACACAATCACACACTCACACAACACCCTCATATCCCGCTGCTGCCTCTGCCTCTCCGTCCTCTTATTGCCATCGTCGCCTGGCAGTGCCACATCACGATCTGTTCTCATGATTCGTCCATCTCCTCCAGAAGCAATCACCTCAGCTCTGCCGTCGGATGAACGGTAACAAGGAAAATCCACAGTGGCTTCATTATCCCGCAACTCAAGTGGCAGCGTTTCACCTGCACTGCTGTAGGCTTTTGTGAGATTTGACTCTTTGGGGAAAATAAGCACATCTCCGATTATTCTCAAATTTGAAAGTACGACAACAACAACCCTCGAATCTTAATGTGTGCAGCTAATGACTGAGCTCAACTTTGCATTTTTACATGGATGCACCAGTGCAGATGCAAACCTCAGTCCCTGAACTCATCTCATCCAATAGTAATGCTCTTTCTCCAAAATCTAAAATCTGTAAATCCTCCTTTGTACCTGGAAGCTTTTGCCATTTTTCTAACACAAGTTAACATGAGGCTGTAACTGTAACACCTCACATCTTCGTTCATACCAAGCGGCAACCTCCGGTGCTGAAAAATGAAGCCAATGCGAAAGTGCAAAAAAGCTGCAGTTCCTCGAATAACCACTAGAGCAGGCTGCAGAAGGGAGTCAATTACATTTGAGCCCCATGTTAAAATGTCCGATTTTACGACAGAAAAAAACATATTTACAGCCTGGTTCAAAACATGGCTCTAGTCTCATAAGCTGTTTTTCTACTCCATGACAACTCTGGGGGGGGGGGGGGATTTTTTTTATAAGGCGTTCGTTTAAAATATACAGCATACATCATTATGCACAATTCATAGCTGTCAATCTAAGTGGCGCCACTTTGATTGACAACTTGCCACTGACGGTCTAAATGGCGTCACCCCGGCTAATTCTAGTAACTGAGTTTGGGAAAGAGATTGTCGTGAAGTTAGCCCCCTAGCAACGATATTTAGCATTTAACCTAGCTGGTTAGCCGTAGCTAGTTTGATTATTTCGAATAAAGCGTTTTTTTTCAGCCAATAGCGTTTATTCAGCTGGCCCATAGGGCCCTCGCTCCACCTCTTTGTCCATATTTGGAGTAACCGGAGGTAGGCTACCAAGATGGCTACGCACTACGATTTGCTTCATTTTTGCTCTTCAGAAACCTATGGGTGACGTCACGGACACTACGTCCATAATTTATACAGTCTATGGTTCATACACATTCATGAGTCATTTGTGCATTTTTTGATGTCACAATAATTCATGAACCTTTCTTAGATTTTACCTTCTTGACGCCATCACATCCAACTTTAAATACATATGGTGCACATAGAGCTTCCTGCTGGTGTTGTGTACAAACACAGGCCTCTCAAACAGCGTTGAGCTTCACCTGCTGTCCTGTGTGTGTCCGCTTCATTACACGCTCCTGCGTTTGTTCACTTCGCCGGCGTGTTGCTCTGGGCTTTTTGGTTCTTTACTCAACAAACCAAAACAGACCTGCTGAGCGAACGTCACACAGCTCCTCCAAAGTTAGTTTTACAGCAGAAGCTAGAAGTTGAGAATGACATGTAAAGGTAAATCCTCGTCTTCTGAGCCCTCTTCTGTTGTCAAACTTTGTTAAGCATTGGATTAAATCAAGTGTTTTTTCTTCCATTAAATGTTTCACAAGTTTAGAGAAAATAATGAAATAATAAGCTGATGTTTGGAAACAGGGTTCATTACTGATTCATTGGTCTACTTTTCTCCATTAATTGATTAAACGTTTGTGTCAAAAAATGCTTTACGACTAAAGGTGTCATCTTCCAAGTTTCGTCCAACCAACAGTCCAAAATGCAAAGATAGTCAATTCAACATAAAAATAAAAGACTAGGAAAAGCAACAAATATTCTCACTTGAGAAGCTGCAACAAGATTATTTTTTTTGCCTAAAATCAATCATCTGTCAATCAACTTCTAAATTGATTGTTTCTGTGCTAATTTAACTTGGTTAGTTTCGGCCATGTGTCAAATATGTCGACCCTGATACTAGTCTCATTAATTGAATTGACTCATCCTGTCTAGATACTAATCTAACTAATGTGACGATGAGATATTGATGACTGACTCCCACAGCAGCAATAATGGTGTGGATTTATTCCAACTGGCTGAAACTAGCATTTTCTCATATCACAATATCTGTTAATTGAAAGTCCTCTTTAAAGCCAGTCAATCATTGGAGACCTTTAATAATTAACAAGTGACTAAAGAAGCCATTAACAGCGACTATAAAAAGACAGTTCCTCCTTTGTTACGTGTGCCCCCTCACACACGGACACACATATACGTCTCTCACTTTAAACATGGTCTCTATAAGGCCCTAAATAGCCCTCTCTTTCACTGCTCCATCACTTAAGGATACGATGTGCACGAGGTCCAGTGAGCACGCTGAATGATGGCATATTTGCCTGCGTGTCTCCTTTCTCTGCCAGAGTTTGAAGTGGCTCTCCTCCCGGGCCATGTTTGCATCTTCTCTGTTGTGGCCAAGGTAGATTAATCATTAATCAGTCCTCCCTGTGTCCCAGCCCATCTGTGTGGGCTCATCCTCAACTAAAAAGACCCCGACCATCCATTCTCCTGCTCTTTGTTGGGACTTCTGTGCAGCAGTTTTTTTTTTCAAATTTTTTTCTTTGTTTCATGCTACAAGCAATGTTTTTAATCCTCTTTGGATTGTGGACATTTTGAATCAAGGGCATACAATGCTGCAAAAAAAAAAATCAATTCGCTTTACACCAGAGACGGGAAGCAGGACGCAAACCTATTTCACTGTAATCTAGTTTGAAAACATTTGACATTTGCATAAGTGTTTACCTCAGAATGTCATTAATGAAAACTCTTAAGCTGGGATTTACTGCTACAAAGTCTAATAATCCAATTATCCCAGCCAGCAATGCGTGCGTATCTATTTATTTTTCCACACTTATGTATTTTATTTCAACTCTCGTAAGCCTCCATTTTAAAATCTCTCCCGTAGTAAGTTGACATTGAATTAATTTCAATCCCGATGAGCACCTTGCAACAATAGCATTGTTGGTTTTCCAGCTTATATCAACAGTTTATAGCACTTGTTGACAAAGAATCGCAGTCTAATCAGCTCTTAATTACAATCTGTCGTCAACCGCGGTGTCATTTTCTGCTTTTGCTCATTATCCACATGGTGTTAGTCGACTCGTCTCGGAGGCCTTCGCAGACGGGGGGAGCAGAGGACCGAGGCCCCACAGCTGCTTTTCTCATTCTCATTTCTCTAAGACTGTTGACTTCATTTCCTGCAGGCCTCGCCACAGGACGCTTTTGTCTGCTTTCTCACTCCTTTGGGTCCCTATCCCTTCTCTTTTCCTCCCTCCTTCTCTCTCAGTGTTTGTTTCTCTCCGCTCGCCTCGTGCTGCGTCTGTTTTTCTGACTCTTATGTTACGGCAGGTGGTTGCGGACTCAAGTGCACACACGAAGTTAGAGTTTTTATAGTCTTTAATGAAGACAAAAGGAAAACTTAACAAAAACTCACAGTAGAACTGGGTCCAGCAAGGTCAAAAAATCCAGGTGCAAAAACGGACAAGGCAAAACAACAGGAACATGGATGCAAACATACACACGAAAAGAAGACAGAGAACAATCCGGCAAGGGCAAACTGAGATGAACTGGCTTTTATAAAGTCCTAATGGGGAATAGACTGCAGCTGGGAACACAGGTGATGAGATGAGATGGGAGGGTCTGGTAGGAGAGGTGAGGCAGAGGCGGGGTTAGTGGACAAATACAGAGACCGGAGATGAAACAATATGGCAGGTGAATAGTTACAGAACTAAAACATGACATGACTACAACATTATAAAACAAGACGACAGCAGAACTAAGACACAGAACCAAGACATAAAACTAAGACAAAATACAGCAAGACAAATACAAGACATGAACTAGACAGGACAAAACAGGGGACTAAGACAGGACAGACTGGAACAGAGACAGATGTGCAGATAAAAACTAAAACTGGACAAAAAACTGAAACTAAACAACGGCCAAACTGGCCTAACTATAACATCTTAGTCGCTGTTGTTTCTACCTTTCTTTCTCAAACTGCTCTCGCTGCTCTGACCTGACACTGACCCACCTGAACCTGAATCTCTCGCGTCCGCCAGAACAAAATGGTCGTGGGCAGATTTAGCGAAATAAAAACTCAATATAAAAGTGACGTTTCACGAGCAAGGATCTCTGTAAGCGAGCACGGCAAACGACTTTTTGATCGAAACTCGAGCCACGTGCCTTTGAGCAAACAGGAGCCAGCTGACAAACCAGCACGAGTCTTTATCTCCGTCAGGTCGTCGCTGCCATATTTGAACTTTATTTGCTTCTATTTTTGCGACCGCACTGTCACTAGCTGCAAAAGCACAGTCGTAAGGATATGAAATATTAAACCTCTGACCTTGAAGAAGTGCATGCATGTGTGTGTGTGGCCCCTGCTTTAGCTATTTAAATGACTTTTTCGCAAAAGCAAGTGGTTCATCAGCAGGTCAACCTCAAAGAGACGTAGGGTGATTTATGGTGTCTGCGGGAGGGAGGAGGAGGAAGGAGGAAGGGGTGAGGGAGCGGGGTGGAGGGGGGGGCATCTAACACCCCATCCAGAATGGGATGTTTTGGCAGCCTGCATGTTTGGTGCCCCTGCCGTGACAAACTGTGTTGACGCCGTGGATAAAAAATAGGCCAAGGTGCTTTCAGGAACATGGAAGTGTGAAAAAACAGGAAAACGCAGATTTTACAGCGGCTGCATCCCATTTTTTTTTTACTCCCCGCCTCTGCCCTTTTCTCTTCTAATATACGCCGACAAAGTGTAACAGTGACTTCTAAACAAGTCTCCATCACATGTGCAGCTAATTTAAAACTTCTTCAGACACACGAGCCGCTGCACCTACGTTTAATTGCTTTAAACGGAAGAAAAGATGATTGTTTTATTGGATGGCATTAGAATGACAGCCATGACTGAACAGCCAGGGTCTCGGCCCCCCTGCTGAGCTCCCCTCCTACACTCATGCATTTCTCCCTTTCATCTCGGGCTTGGCTCTAATCACAATCACTCCTGATTTCCTCTCCATTTCCTCCTTTCTTTTCTCTGTGTCTGGCCTGCTCTCATACTCATATGTGTCATGCCGGGGTCTATTAGTTGTGACATCCAGTACAGAAAGTGTAATATTGTCTGTGAAGAGATCCTTCTGCCGCCCAGGCTCTCTGTACTCGCGCAGCCGAGCAGTGAATGAGCACAGAGTTAGTTTGGGTGACATTCGAGATGTCAGAGAAGCTTCTGCGGAGAGGAGTCCTTTGTGGCGAGACGAGGATAGGGAAAAAAAAAAATGAGAAGAAAAAAGATGAAATGCAGCGAGTCCGTGTTTAAAAGACGGCGCTGTGCTTGTGTTGCGGCTCTGGCTTTGCTTGTCATCTAGTTAAACTTTTCTACCACAGTGAAGCTAAGATGGCTGCACCCACAACACAACAGATCAATGCATGGATGAAAAGGAAAATTTATACATCACAGGCCATCGAGCCACTAATGTTAAATACCTTGAGCCCTTTGCATCAGGTCTTCATTAGTTAGGTGAGAAGATTATCATCAACATGTTTAAACTGAATACCATGTCCAGATGTGAAGTGTGACGATTTCACAGAAAAGCACAACACACTTCAAATTACAAAAAAATTGATCATTAACACCAGCTATTGTTATAATCTTCCACTCACTGTAAAATGCATGAATATTACTAATTCATAACACTGATATTTTTCTTGTTTGCTTATAATAGAGGTAATATTTTACATTTGCAAACGATAAATAGTTTAATATTTAATTTGCCCCCCTAAAACTGTTGCTTTTTTGGAAGTTTGTGATTAGACAACATTGCAGACGTTTCCTCGCTTTTTACCACCTTTGACTTAATTTAAATAATGTTAATGGTGCAACACATTATAGAAAAGAACTAAGAAAAGAGGAACTGTACACACAATCTTGTCAAGTGATGGATTTGAATACAACCCAATACTGATGAGGAAAATAATGACATCTGATCGGGTTAAAGGGTGAATTCGTCTATGGTATTTTTCCAGGTTTTTTAAATGGAAACTCAGCTGCTAGCAAAACGTGGTGACGTAGGTTATAACACTGATGCCCTCCACTGCCTTTTCTCAATGTGGAGGGTTTATATATAGCAACACCATCATGCAGAAACCTACGTCAGGTCAAAATGCTTTTAGGGAAAAAAAAAATATGTTGACGCTCAAACATATGTACTTCGACCAAAATGTCATTGTTCAGATTTGAATATATGAGGATTTCTTCACCAAACTTCACCAACTTCACCAAAACAGTTTGTAATGTAATTCTTATATGAACTTTGGAAATCATTTGCTCTTCAATTAGAAAAGTTCCAAAAAAAAGAGAAAATAACTCATTGTTTTGGACCATTTGACACAGACAAACACAGCTGCTTTGCAAAATGAGTAAGCAGTTTTAGCAGCTTTTTGCATATTTTCCCAAATTCAAATCCTGTTGACTCACTTTTGGTCCAAATCATTTCCCTAAAAACACAATGAATATATCAGAGTATATTTAGCGCATAAATATTTAGATTAATTTTGGTCTTCACCCGTGGTGCTGTTTACCCTGTATTTTTGTTTTCCTCTCTGGATGCATCAGCTCAGTGCTTTTCCTATGGGTCTAATGTTTGATGTGGAGTAAAAGGCTCCAGGAGTTTATGAATGAATATTTTAAAAGGGATTCAGCGAGGCGGCGGGGCACAAAATGGTTCCTCTGTCCTCTCGACAAGCCAGTCAGTCATTCTGCCGCAAGCCCGACTCTGGTATCTCATAAAAGCAAAGCTGCATCACTCTGCTGGGAAGGGGAGTTGAGTACAGGAAAAGTCCTGTGTATATATGTGTGTTTTCAAGAAAGAGAGAGAGAGAGAGAGGGAGGGAGGGAGGGAGGGAGCTGACAGACAGAAAGAGTGTGAGATGGAAAACAGAGGTGCAGGTTGTGAGAAAAAGGGCAAAGGAAAATGTGTGGGCAAGACTTTCTAAAAGGGGAAGTCGCCGCATGAACCTGTAGGTTGTCACATCTATGTGTTGATCAGTGCAGAATCAGACGGCTGCTCGAGATGTTGCCCTAAAGATGCCCTGTGTTTCCTCTATGCTTGAAGCAACTATATGAAATTTTCAAGTCAGGAAATGAGAAAGAAAAAAAGTCGCCTACAGAGAATTTACTTTTTGGAGTGTGAGAGACCACAGTTGTAAAACATGGATTATAACACATGCTCTGTTTCTGTGATTGGTGTTTAAAGTACTTTTTATGGATTGCTCCTCGCCTCAATTCAATAAGTTGATTTAGATATTTATAGTTTATGTTTGTTTATAAGTGGTCAAACATGGAGTTGCTTTTCTTTGGTGTCCAAATTTCAACCAACTTGTTCCAGAAAATCAGCAAAAGAAATTGTGAATTAATTAATGTGCGTTTCCATCCACCATTATTATGTGAATAATAGGAGTTGATTCATCAAGATATACAGCTGGGGGGCGCTAGTGCTGCTGTTGGGTGCTATTAAACCAATACAAAAGAAGAGTGCATGTCACATCTCAAATGATGGAGAATAATGTAGAGGACATGATGGAAATGTATCATCTTGGTTTCATCCTTGATTTATTCATTAAGCCTGTTTCCATTGCACTTTGCATTTTGGATTATCAATACGTTTTCCACCTCAGCTCACCTCAGTCTATGTAGGCAAAGGCACTGTGTAAGATGACAGCCAATCGCAACAAAACACAAGAGTTAAAATATGATGTAAACTTTTTTTTCCTGCCAGCAATATGAATAAAAGCACGCTGCCTTCGTTGGGAAATCCGACAGACTCTTGCTCAAAGTCTGTGTTTTCTGTACTCCCTGTTGCATAAGCACTTACTGTTAGCCAATCGTGTGAAACCTTGCAGTCAGCGTGAGGCTGGTATCAGCGTAAGCTCAAAAAACTACATCTACATGCAATGTGATCTTTGCTCCACTCTCTGATTCTTTGGCCCGCTGTGCTGAAATTCCTCCTCGTCTGGTTCGAACCAGTCATTTTCTGTCGGCATGGAGGAGCAGAGAGGGAGGTCATGTTGTAATTCCAGTTGCATAAGAGGTTGTCTGTGTTTTCATCTGTTTCCATGTCTTGTACGGCGACGGCGATAATATCAGAAGGGAGGTTGTGGGGTTGGGTGCAGGAGTGATCTCTTGAGAAAAAATGATCAAAGATAAAAAAAAAAAAAAGTTTAATTTAAGACATAATGTGAGATTCAACACTGCAGCCTCACAGATTATCTTGGGGAAATCCCCATCCCTCAGGTCATTTTGTGCTAAACGTCCTGAGACTGAGCCGAGTCTGGGAATGCTAACATCTCAGAAAGCATCGCCTCAGACATCTCAGGAGAGGCCGGGAGGGCTGGCGAGCGGGCAGGTGTGATAAACACACATAATGCCGGAATGCTTTTTTTTTGGACCTCGCTGCCTCCTGTGTCATGATGTAATGTGTTATTCTTTTTCCTCGCTCAGACATATACACTAGATATGTTTCTGAGCAGGGACTTTCACTTAACGTCTCTGGTGTGTTTAGTTGAGACTGATGAAAAATGTCTGTGGCCTCATAGGGCTGCAGACACACACATACATATGTATATACACACAGGCCATTTTCCCAACTATTATTCATTTGTATGTCTGTAGAATTAAAAGCAGAGCTGCACAGCTAAGGTCAGTTTAGTGGTCGACAACACAATGCTGCATTTTAAATTAGCGGAGTGTATAAATGTCTCTATCAGAGTTGCTGGTTAATACCCTGTGGCAACATTTGGAGACTAAATCAATAAGCGGCATGACCTTCAGTGTGGACAGGGGTGGGACAAAATCAATATTATAGCAGGCTGTGAGCAATTCTGTAATGAAAAAATGTTGCCGGACAAAACATGTTGTATAATTTGCTGTAAGAAATTTCACTCCGTCTTAATTGACGAGGATAAAAAAAAAAGCAACACACTGCAGCAAATCCATGAATCCAAGCCGTGATCAGAGATGCTTCTGATGGATTTTTAGCTTCAAGAGGCGTGTGATGAAAATCATAATAATAATAATCAGAATAATACCCGATGTCTACTGAGCAAAGCACTCAGTTGCTCTTTGTGTTCGACCTGCAGCTCTTTGATGTGAACACCAGTGCATTAATGAAAAGAGCATAAAATACTGAGCATCCTCAGCAAAGAAAGTTCTAAAAGTCAGGTCAGGGCAAGTTGATTTTTGTTGTAGAGCCCAATATCGCAAATCACACATCTGCCTGAACTTTACAATCTGTACGACCTCCTCTATCCTTAGACCCTCCCCCTGAAAAACTCCCCCCAAAAAGCCCTTCATCAAAAAAAAGGCAGACCTGGAACAGTGGAAAAGCTCTCCAGGTATGAAACATTTCTGGCACTGACGTTTCAACCTCACATGTATGAAGTGTAATATACCATAGTATAAACAGGGAGAACACTTTTAATATGAACTCCCTTCATATGATTCTCCTCAATGTGCTTTAATACCAGTTTTTTTTGTTGCTTCATGTTGTTATTAATGGTCATATCAATATCAATAGCAGCAGCACCACCACACCTTTCCCGACTTGACTTCCTTCTGCAAGAGCATGATGGGAAAAATCTCCAATTGCATTTGTATTAAAATGTTAAATCACAGCTTTATCAACTCCCAGCAGGTCCAGAAGTGTCAGCCTATCTGTTCACCTGAGCTCTTTTTTGAAATATATATGTATCACTTACAGCTAAACTCATTTTCAGCTGCAAAGAACAATTTTAAATCTTTCTTGACTTTGCACAAGAGCCGAGAGCCAAATTTTTTTTTTTTGAGAGCGAGAGATACGATCACTTACATTTTCTCCTGCTTTTCATTTGAGGACACTCGAGGTAGATGGTGTTTTTCCTCTCAGCCTTTCTGAAAAAGCCTTGTAAAGACCTGCTGATTTCCCTTAAATGTTTGTTGATTAAGAAAACAGGAAAGCAGGCATGCCTTGGTTCATTAGTTACCCGGTGAGCAAAGCTTTAGGTACGCGCTACCCGGGGGCAACTCTCACTGCAAACATACACAACTCAGCACTGTAAACACATGCTCACACACACACAGCGAGGAAGCAACAAAACACACACACATACACACATACACACATACAAGCTTACATCCATGCAGGCAAGAATGTGCACCAACTATAGATGAATTCACAAGCTTGAAATACTTCATACAGAGTATTCCCAAACACACACAGTTATACACACAGAGGTGTGATCCGGCAGGCGAGGCCGTGAAACGCTGCTATGTGAGAAAACACCTCGCAAAGCAAACAGAGCCTCACAAGGCGAGCGCTTGTTCCAAGGCCAGAACCTGGGGCAGCGCTCCTCACATCTCGGCGAGGGAAGAGGGAGGAAGGAGGCGAGGGAGAGAGAGCGAGCGATCACACGAGATAGGGGGCATGAAAAGCATGTAGAGGGAGCAAGAAACAGAGGAAAGAGGGAGATAACAGGAGAGGACGGGGACGATCGGGGATGAGGGTTGTTGGAGAGGCAGCATGGGAGGGAGGAGAGATGAAGGGGGGAAAAACTAGCTTTCAAAAATACTCAGCAGCCAAGGAAAGTTCAGTGAAAGGAGATGAAAACCATGAATTAATGACAGCATAGAGAATATTGCTGCAAGACAAGAAAAAGCACAGGAAGAGAGACAGTTTGCTTAAATCCTTCAGCAGCAATTGTGCAGCTTAGAAACCATAAGAGGGAACAACAGGTCTGCTCATCTTTGGGTTTCTCCACATGTTGAAGTGAAACTGTGTGTAAAGAGTTTGGAGGGTGGTGTCTTTCTTTATCTACCCAAAACCAAAAAAACACTGCTGTGATGTAAGTGCTTTACTTTGATTATGAGGATAATTTTGGGGGTTTCGGGTTCATACATCCATGTTCGCAAGGACCACATCTGCTGTGTATTTCACCACTGTGTGGAAGCTGCTATCAGATAACATCATCAGATCTGTCCTGCTTTTTTAGCAGGGTTGGAAGTTTACAGCAAACACAGCCAACGCTACATGAGACGACGTCAAGTTCGCCAACAACATCAATTAGTCCTTATTCAAACAGACAGAAAGCTAAGCAGCTAAACAGAGTTATGTTACAATGTAATAACAGTCTTGTTTTATAATTTAGATTTTTATACTTAAAAGCTCAAGAACAACAACAATGCTGCTTGTTGATTTGCTGTTTGTTTATTTCAATGGCTTCAGCGTGTATCCTCAGCTTCGGCCTCAATATCACATATGTAGCCATCAAGTGGATGTCTTTTACATGGTTGTGTTTTTAAAATGAGTCAGGTTGAAACATTAAAAAATCAGCCGGAGAGGGCGTCTCTTTTTGTGATTTGGCGCCCCCACAGTCTCTCGGTGCATATCGCTTATACACTGTACAAATAAGTAGGGAGTCGTCAACTTTGTTAACACAGCCAAACATCAAGTAAGTGCAACAACACAAGACATAACTTAGCAGGCCAGCAAATATTACAGACTACTCCAACAGCGAGAGGGTCAGCTTGGCGTCCGTCTTGAAGCTTTTTATTTCGCCAACAGCTAAAAGCCAGTCCAAGATTATTTTTTACTACTTGGCTTCCTGCGTAAGTATCCATTTTGGTCTCTTCACCTTTGCCACTTCCTGTCCACCAGCAAATGTAAGGACACAGAGAGCTGAGGCCAAGCAGCCGGAGGACATCAGAGGAAAAACATTTTCTTCCATAAAATATCCAGTTTCAGCAAGATCAGTAATAGTTGGTGACTCGTGTGACGTGGTTACATAATGTTGGAGCTAATCTTGGCTTAATTATCAGTCCGAGGGTTGAAATGCCAGCTTTGTCTGTCAAGGACCCTTTTGTTTAAACAATTTCCAAGACTTTAAAGTGGTAAATCCTCCACTGTTATTGTTGAAAACTTCTCATGTTCTGTGTGAGAATGGAAAGCTTGACAGGTTTGGCATCAGGGAGGTGAAGCTTGGCGAACAGCAACATAAAATCTACGCAACCAGAAACAGTACACGAGGCAGGACTAAGATTCAGTCAGACTACATCCACTCTTGTTCTGGACAGTTTCCCATCGAGTATTTGACTTTTTGAATTTCTTGAGGTGACTACACAACCAGGGCCTCAAATCTTGCTTTGCTTTCTGCAGAGACAACAATGAGCCACTACATCTGGAATCCAACGATCAACAGAGGAGTTTTTTTTTTTTTTTCTCCCCCTCTCTTCTCTCTCTTCCATTTTTCCCTCAAGCAGAAGCAGACTGTTTTGAGAAATGTGAGCTTGTTTTGCTTTATGATCTGCAATCTGGTGTCTTTTTGACACGTTGCCTCCTCTGCCACAGGAGAGCCCTTCAATAGCGCACTTCAATGCCCCGTGCAGCCTCACATGTAAAAGGCAAAAGGTTGGTTGAGGATGTGGATGTATTTTCAGGCCTTTTTAAAGGGGCTACTTTAATGCAGTTTCCAGCTCGGCTCATTCTGGATGGCTGGTATTCCCCTCTATGGAGGTGCTCTAAAACTCGTCCATAAAGGTGACTTGCTGCCAAACATTGTAATGACTGCTCTCATGCCAGGGAAATTAGAACATGAATAGTCTCTTGGACAAAGCCAATGTTTTGTTTTTGCGGCCAGAAAAATACCCACATGTACAGTAATGACTTTGATTCTCTACTCGCTCATGTTTGCGAAGGAGGATTTTTTTTTTTTCTTAAGCTGCTAAATTGCTTTTGCTAAACTATGATAATTATGCTGGACACTTTTTCCAGTCTGGAAAACTTTACTCTGATTGGATGACGAGTCGCCCGAGTGCCCGGGCTCTGCTCTGTTCTGTTGCCATTTACATTTTGGGTTGTTGTGATGCCTGGCACCCGGCGAACAGGACTGCTTGTTTATGTTGGCTATGGGAGACCTGCCAGCTAAAGGTCCTGGAACGCAGCTGTAATGAAACGCTATACTGAATATTTCCCCTCAAAACCAAAACAAAACCAACGTCAATCGCGTTTATTAAACATCCAGAAATCCTTCCTGTGCGTTGCCGTGCGTCGTAGCTTCATCGGCGACCACAACTGGCAAACACATCGAGACATGTTTGTAATGTGTGCGTTGTTGATGATGCACATTAAACAGGCAGTGTTGTCACATTTTCAAATGGCATCCAGTTTTCAGAGCTTCCTGTGTTCCCTATCTGTTCCGTCTCTCCCAGAGCATCTGCTCGCCATCAGCGAAAACGCCACTTCAAAAGCTATAAACCGGGATGAATGAAGACTAATCAAAGTATGAAACATGGGAAAAAAAAGAAAGGAACTTGCTCACCATCTTGACAGTGTTTGGTGAATGTACGGCTTTGTTTTCCATTATTAAAAAGAAAAGTTAAACACGAGGAAGTAATTTGTCTGAATGAAGACCATGTTGTGTTTGGTGTGCGTGTTGTTTGTATGTTTGTGTATGAGTCTGTGTGAAAACAACATGTAACCACAGAGGAACTGGATTGGAAATAGTGTAGGATCCAGTCCACATATGACTTTTCGTGTGCTTACGCCAAAAATGCAGTTTCACAAAAATGTCTTTGTGTAAATGTATATTCATGCATTTTTTTTCAGAACAAATCAATGGTTACATATAGGGACATACTGCATAACCATATGTATGAGGAACCACTTGGGGCCACCACAGCGTCTCTGTGCTCTGCCTTTGCTTCAGATTCTTTGTTGCACTATGGTTTTCTTGGTAAACCTCAGCCGAATTATCCTACAGTTCACTCCACTACTTGAAAAACGCTTTTAAATAGTGTATGTGCTTGTGTACGTGTGCATATCTGCGTCTTACCATGCATACATGGAGGTCTACAATCTGGGAGCCGGATCTGGACCTTCAAGCTTCTGCAAGACACCCCGCTCTCATTGAGATCCAGAAAGACAGATTATCTCTGGCATTCCACATCTGGAAGCAGTTGAGGGCCGAGGAGCCGCTTCTTCTGAGAAATATACAAATATGTAGGACAAAGTGCACGTGAATGGAGGGGATATGAATCCGTGCTGTATGCCACTGTATCCTAACTGTGTCCTGATGTGCTGTGAGGGCTGGATTATAAATATTTATTAGACTTTGTTTTATCATTTTAGAAACCAGATACAACACAGTATATTTGTCGTAACGTATGTGTCTACGCTCGCTTTATTGTAAGGATTTTTTACTGCGGCTTTTGAAGGAACAGTTTGAGGTTTATTCAAGTTCATGCAGAGAAATAGACAAAGTAGATCAAACAAAGAAGAAGAAATTTATTAATTAGTCAACTGGAGCTGGTAGGCATTTTGTTTTCCCTGGAAAGAGCCAGGCTACCAGTTTCCACCAGATTCCATTCTTTATGCTAAGCTAAGCTAAGCTAACCATCTCCTGTCTGTATCTTCTACCCTGATTCCAAAGAGTTGGAAAATGTAAAACAAAATTAAAACATATTATATTTAATGTTTGACCTCATTGACTTTGATTTTTGTAAATATCTGATTATTCTGATTTTGATGGCAGCAACATGTTTCAAACAAGTTGGGACAGAAGCAACAACAGACTGTGAAAGTTGTGGACTGATCCAAAAACACCTGTTTGGATCATTCCACAGGTAAACAGGTTCATTGGTAACAGGTGATAGTATCATGATTGGGTATGAAAGGTTCATCCTGGAAAGACACAGTCGTTCACAAGCGAGGATGGAGAGAGGTTCAACACATTGTCAAACACATGATTGTATAAAGGAGACTAATACATGAGTTTAGGAACACTTTGTGAAACTGTTATCAACTTGTTTGCATCTGTTTTTATTTGCATCTTACAAAACGTCCCAACTTTTCTGGAATCAGGACAGACATGAGAGTGGAGTAAATTTTCTCATCTAACCCCCAGTAAGGAAGTGTGTTTCCCAAAATGTTGAACTATTCCTTTAACAGCAGTGTGCCACAGCATCACCTGATACTTTGACCTGCTTGACCACGTGCACTCGAGCTGAACCATCAGCTGTAGGGGCTCCATGACTGGGCTAAAACAACACCACACAAAACCACCTCCAGAGGTTCAAAACAGGCTCGTGACCTTTTGTCAGATTTCATAAGATTTTAAAAAAGCATTTTTCTCATGATTTATTCCTCCATAAACGAGAGGACACGCAGCATCAGCGAGAAGGGACCTACAAAAACCATATCTATTTCTACACGTCATACTTGTTTTATGTATGTAATCATCAATTTTAAGTGTGCTCGCTGGAATAATTCATTTTCACTCGTTCCTCAATCTTGTGGGAACCAGTCCTCTGAGGGAAAAAAAGCTATTTAAGGAATGCAAAGAAAATTGCAGGTTTTTATAAAATAGTCAGTGTGTGAAGTCGAGCGAAAAGACAAAATGTTCTGACAGGAACCTCTGTGGTTATTATACATAATGGACCAGCATATTCACACACCTGCGTGAACACACACACACACACACACACACACACACACACACACACACACATGCGTGTACGCACACAATCATGAAGACAATATTCTAACATTCGTGGATTCATTAACACCCTCCCATAAATGTGAATTTTCATGCCACGTGCTCCTGCTCGGCGGAGTCTGATGCGGCGCATGTGAAAGCATTTTTTTCCCCCTGAGAGATGATTCATGTGAGCACACAGCATGGTAATCACCAGTTAGTTGCTGTGCATCAATCAATTAAGAGAAGCTGTCAAAGCCCCATAATGGTTTTAATACGCTGCTTCTTCCACTGGCTCACTGAGTCGACTGGGTAATTGCTACATAATTACTCAGAGTCATCTTAGGTAGGTCTCTACCTGGTTAAGTCTGCGCCTGAATATAAATGCGTGCAAAGTTAGTTTCAGACGGCTTGTCTGAAACCAAAGCACTTCTCTGTGGAGCTGCCGCTGCGATACATAATAAAACTGAATTGATAAAGTGATGATTAGTATTACACCTGCAGGAGGAAGAGACTGGTATCAGACAAGAGCTGACAGACGAGCGACTGAGGGAGATCTTAGTGTAATGGGTACAGACAGTGTAAAAAAAAAGTACTAATACCATACTGTAAAACTACTTCACAAGTAAAAGCCTTGTTTTGCATTGAATATGTTGCTTAAGTATCAGGGAATGGCCTCTGTGATGGTTATTTTACTGATGTAGTTAGTTGAAGTGAAGCTATGATGATTATGATTATTTTCATTATGGATTAATCTGCTGATTAGTCCCTTGATTAACTGATTGATTGAGTGAAAACAGTGAGAAATATCCAAAGTGACGTCCTCAAATTGCTTGTTTATCCAACCAATACTTCAGCCTTCAAAATCATTCAGCATGTTGTAATTTAAGATCAGTAAAAGCAGTAAATCTTCATATTTAAGAAGCTGAAACAGTGAATCATTCTTGCCAAATATAAATGAGTAATTGACTAACTGATTAATAGGCATATCATTACAGCAAATTTAATTTATCAAATTTTATAAAATGTGAAGTAATTTAATAGCTCTTCAAAGGCTTTGTACGCTTTCTTTATTTTGTGAACTAACTAGTGACTAAGGGAGTCATCTAAATGTCAGAGGGTAAGAAATGCGACGCTTCCCTCTGAAATGCTGTGGAGTTGAAGTATGAAGTGGAATTAAATTGCAGAGCTGGGAGAAGTATTCAGATCCTTTTACTTCAGTGAAAGTAGCAATACTGCGATATAAAAGCCCTCCATTGAAAACGTTATCAAAGAAAATCATGTAAGTATTATGGAGATATGTACTTAAAATATCAAAAATAAAATGAATCACAATGCAGGAATAATATTATACATTATATGGTTGGATTATTATCAGTGATGCCTTGATGTGTAATGTTGTAGCTGGCTCATATGATTTTATTGATTCTGTATAATGTTGTAATTTAAATCATTTATAAACTCAGCACATGTTTTGAACATAAAATCGTCAAGTTATAAAGTAACTCAGCTGTCCAAGCAAGGCAGTGGAGTGATGTGTAAAGTTGCATAAAACAAAAATATTTAAGCAGTACAATTACTTCAAAACTGTACTTAGTACTCAGTTGAAAGACACTGAAAGCCCATCAGTGTTCGTTCAGTCAAAGTAACAACAGGAGCTGCTGCGATGACAGATGAACTATCATAAGTTCCACCCAACCTTCTATCACCGAGTCTGCATCTCAAAACACTTCCAAGTGCTTTAGCTGAACATTTCAAACGCACCACAAACTGTTTGATCCTAATAAGCCCATAAATACAGTTTTGGTTGACAAAATCTAAAAGCCAGGCCTGATTTACCTCACATCATCGACACGATAACGCTGCACGCTGAAATATTCAGAGCGAGTGAGTCACAGCCTTCGCAAATCTAATAAGACGAGGCTTTGCGCCGAGCAATACAGTGACATTCAATTCTGCTGTATTTGCCTTTCAAATGAGCCCACTGATGGTTTGAAAGTCACAACAGTCACAATCCAGCTGTGCCGGTTGGAGGTGACAATAGCGTGGTTTCAGCTGCCAAGTAAAAAAGCAACAAGCTGGGGCTGAACCTTTGTTCCTCATGTACAATACAGCCTTTTCCATCTGCTCTACTTTTATCACGCTTCTTTCAACTTGTTGTCAGCAGATATGATTTATCAGGTCGATAAACAAATATCCCCCCCGGCTGCCTTATCTGTGCATACTGTATTTCCTGTTTTATTCTGGTAACTTCTCCTGTCATTTCAGTCCACTTCCCACCTTCCTCATTATTCACACCTGTGTCTCATTACTCACCTGTCTGATTTTGGTCCGCCCTCTACGTCCCTGTTGTCTCTTTGTTCACAGTATTTGGACCGACTCCCTGTTGTTTCATATGAGACTTTGCCTTTTTGAAATGTACCTCGTGCCCTGTGTGGTTTTTCTGCACCTGACTTTCTGTGTTACCCAGAATTGTCACAGTTTCCAGTTCCAGTCCCTGTTGGAGCTTCTGATTAATGCTGTCTGGCCTTGTTTGGTGCTGACAGTGGTGCCCACATTCAGGGCCTCTTAGTCTCTCAGCTAATTAAAGTCATTCTTCAGTAATATTCCTAAATCAACTGTTTCCTCTTGCCTATTTGAGACCTAATTGGAAGCATGTGCACTCAACCCAAAGGGCTCCTTTTAACCCCTGACACTTCAAGAATGTGTCTGTTGTGGTCAATGATTTTTCCTTTGCTGCTTTTCTTTCTTCAGTCTCGCAGCCAAAGACAACGTGTGACTGTGGGACTTTGCCGCTTTTAATTACGTCCGCGCTTTGTGCATCCGGGTGTGGATGTGGTGATGGGACTTTTCGGGGAGGGGAGGCTATCTCGCCGTTCTCATGGTATGTTGATGTCTGTGGGGTCTCGACAAGTCGTTAACTGTCAGGCTCTGCGGCCGACCCCGCGGTTCATGCTGGGAGGGTTGAGCTTGGGTCAAGGCATCTGGTAAAGGGAGTGATACTTCACATGCAGAAGCAGCAGAACGGATAGAGGATTTACCCCAGATGGCCTCTACAACCTTGATTCCAAAAAAGCTGGGATATAAATAAAAGAGAATGTGATGATCCACTTAATTGAGAACAGTACAAAGGCAACAAATGTAATATATTTTCAATTTTTTTTTTTTAGGTTTTCTTATTCTGAATTGGATGGCAGCAATGTTTGCAATGTTTCAAACAAGTTGGGAAAGGACCAAGAAAAAAAATGAAAGTTGCGGACTGATCCAAAAACACCTGTTTGGATCATTCCACAGGTAAACAGGATCATTGGTAACAGGTGATAGGATCATGATTGGGTATGAAAGGTTCATCCTGGAAAGACTCAGTCGTTCACAGGTGAGGATGGAGAGAGGTTCAACACTTTGTGAACACATGATTGTATAAAGGAGATTAGTACATGGGCTCAGGAACACTTTGTAAAACTGTCAGTAAACACTGGTTGTTTGCATATGATTGCCTTCTGCGTTATGTTTTATACAGTGTCCCAAATTTTTTAGAATCAGGGCGATTCACATGAACGACAAAAAGCATCGAAGGAACCCAGACGTCTGTCAGCAGTAGATTTGTTGAAATGCAAAGTGCTATTTTTGTCTGGGATTTCACACCAATTTCATCATCATCATCCACTCCTTGTACAAACTCTCTCTGATACAGACACTTTGATTTGATACTCCTTGTTTACAAGTTCTCTATTACACACATTATTAAAACATCTCGGGAAGATTAAAGCATCCAAGGATGAAAGGATCCATTGACGAACTCCTGCACTGTAAATATCATATGTACAATACGCTGTGATTGTAAAAACTCAAACTATACTGGGACTTTTAAAGGGGAATTATTCTGCAATTTTCTTCCATTTCTTGGCTTCGTAAACTCTTGTTTTTTAAATGCTGCATTTTAGACAAATTGTCTTGCGCCTGACTTCACTGTGTGAAACAAAGCAGGCTGCTGCTTCAAGCCATTTACCAACAAAGACAACACAGTTAGGAGTGGTCCTGCAAACTTCAGGGACTTGAGAATACACTCTTTTCTTTTATAATCCTGGAGCGGACAATGTTTTGCTACAGTAAACAATGCTTTATTATTCATCTACAAAGACCGGTTTGACTGTAAACTTGCTTTAATCATTAACATCGCTCCATTTCAGTGGATCTGCAGGTTGTTAAGAGATTTAGCAGACAAGTGTGTTGCTTTTCCTCGTGAAAAAAAAAAAGAGTATAAAACTCCATTTGGATGATAATTTCAAAGACAAATGGTTGTGATATTTTCCAGGGTGTTTATTGGTTTAATGGAGCGACGGCTGTGACTCATCGAGGCGCCCGAGCTTGTCGCTTTCATGCGGAAAACAAAATTAGGGATGGGAAACAATCGGAGGGGAGAGGCTGGAGAGGGAGATTGATTTCTCAGCCTCCATTTCTGATCCATTAAGCTTTACCTATCCCTTCCACTCGTGATCGGCCTCCCCTCGCACACCTGCTTCCTTACGGGACATTAGTTGCGTTCAGACGGGAGGCGAGACGCTCGGCCTCTCAGCCTCGGCTGGTCAACGCATCCATCTTGTGCTGCTCTTTGAACGTCGAGCTACTGTACCTGTACAAATTACTGTTTATAGACAGGCGGTCATTGTTTTTGCTCTCTGGATTGTCTTCGCACAGCAAAGTGAAAGGTAATGCAATGACAGAGAGCGAAAGAGATTATTATGGTGAGTGCAAGCAAACACTCCCTCCTGCCTCTGCACAGGAACATTCAATTTGCAGCAGCAGAAGATGTTACACAAGGGGCTCGGCTTTATCAAAGAACACTGGTACTATTGTGTTGCAGTCATAACCACGATGCAGTAGACTTTACAGAGCCTGTTCCTCTGGGTATAAAACAAAAGTCCACATACTAAACTAATACAAACAAATGAAATTTGGTGATAAATTACAGAAAAGCCTCGCAGTCGTAGCAGTTAAGTGAAGTCTTTTTTGAGGTCGTGATCGGTTCAAAGTCTGAAACAGACCTGTGGAAAACCTTCCTGAACCAAACATTTTCTTTTCACACACACAAAAAAGACCAGATCTGAAAGGGACCAGAGGACAGTCAGAACTGGTCCAAATAGTAAACCAGAGGATAAACAGACCCAAGACGAAATGTGGTCGACTCAAACTGGCCCAAAATAGAAAGAAAACCCAACAACTGGCGGCATGATCCCAAACCACTTAAAGGATAAGCCGGTCTTAAAACAATAGTGAAAGGCCCACACGGCGTGTAGAGTGAGAGAGTTATCAGTCCTAGTTGTTCTGCCTGTCCATGCTGGCAGTGAAGTGATCCCCATCCACACTCCTGAAACGATCCTTCAACAAGCATGTGTGGTCATTTTTCTTGCACTTCATAGTTCGCAAACTTCATCTCAGCTCAAGAAAACTTACATTTTTCTTGATTATTAAGATGCAACAGAGTTGATAGCAAGTTCTTGTGGATCCATTTGACCCCTACATAAATAGAACAGTACCTGACTTGGACCCAACTAGCCTGAATATTAGTTCTGTCAGGTATCAAGAACACAGGGGATAAGACCCAAATGCAGACTTCTGAGGCATATTGAAAGAATGTGAGGCAGACAATGGTCAAAACACAGGCAAACGAATTTAAGAAAGAGCAGGCAAGACTTCAAAATCCAATCATCAGGAAACAAAGAGATAAACAGAATACAGACAACAGCCACCAGGCAGGAAAAGGCACATAAAATTAACGATCTGACAAAGACCAAAACAAGTGATGATGAAGGAATGAGATGCAGGTGAGGAGGTGGGAGAGGTAACTGCAGAGATGATGAGGAGTGGGAACAGGTGTGTGGAGGGGTGGGGGCAGACAGGTGAGGAGGAACGGAGGGAAAGAGCAAAGGCATCTGGCTGAGAAGTGAAGAATAGCAGAAGAGAAATGTGGCTGAGAGGAGAAAGACAGACTGAGACAGTTAAAACTAGATCCAGCTTCAGTGCTGCAGGAGGAACCAAACTGACCTCTGAGGAGCTCTGTTGTCAAGTAAATATCACATCGTCTCTGCTTCAGTATTTACTTGTGACTCTTTATGCTTAAAGAGGTGTTTCCTTTTCTCATTTTCCCTTTTTGCATGCATTGTCATGACTTTTGAGACTTTTCCCAAACTGGTTTAAAGGCAGTTTGCTTCGCCTTATTAAGGACAAATACCACTAAATGCTAAATCTGACATGTCCAACTTGTGCAGCTGTCTGTGTAATTGTGATTCTCAGCGGTCGCCACCTGAATCGCTGGCAGCCACGGATCCAAAGTTGTGAGATGTAGAA
The DNA here is from genome assembly GCA_037975185.1 of Centropyge bicolor. NCBI lineage: Eukaryota > Metazoa > Chordata > Actinopteri > Pomacanthidae > Centropyge > Centropyge bicolor. Next base: position 12,878,761 of record JBBMOC010000005.1, on the reverse strand, counting down.
GCAGGGAAATGTCTCAAAAATCGTGATGGCATTAAACATATCCGCAGGGCAATTAACGGGATATTTCCTTGACAGCGCGACAATCTGCAGCCTCAAAAATGACCATGAGCTCAATGCTGTGACAGTTTCACCAGATTGCCATTTAGTGCAGAGCCAAGGTGTTGCATTACAAGGCATTCCTGTCATTTTGAGTAGTGGTGTGTTAAAGCTGAGGTCACCGGTGAGTCTGAGAGAGACGTGCACTCATGTCAAAGGTCTTGTGAAGGCGCTTGGCCACAGTGGCCTCTGCTGGGTGGTAAGGGAAGAGCAGGCAGGGGTAGAGATCAATGATTTCCAGTGTGAAGGAACACAGCTGTGATTTATTCAAGAACGAGCTGATTATGTCTAATTAACTTAATCACGTATTAAACTACGTGCTCATGCTCGTGCTTACCTTAAGATTATGAATCACACTCAGCCAAATGCTGTGGTGGGTTATAATTGACGTGGACGGATCCCAACTGCTCACTGGTAGAGGCTGTGGGACGCATCTGTCCTGCCTTTGCACAGCTGCTGGGGAACGATGGCGGCGATGTTTGGTTTTTTAATTGAACTGGAATGCGGCGCGGTGTTTGCGAGATTAAATCAGAAGTCAGTCATGAATGGAGCTCATCAAATTATACCTGAGATGTTTGGGCAATCAGGTATGCTCTCATCACAGGGAGCAGTATCAAATTAATATCTGACATTAATTAGCACTTCTCAGATAAGTGAGAATAGAAGCTGAGAGTTTGTCCTAACAAAGATTATAAGAAAAGAAAAACACTCAGATGTACCTAATAATAAAAACTCTTACTGTTTGAAGTGGAGCTTTATGACAATATGGGAACACTTTTTATGTTAATAAATGTCAACCACAGAGGGAGAGAACAAATGAAACTGGTGTTAAAAGCAAAAGTCTCGCAACAACAAATGTCATTGTCTGAGAGCAGAACATACAACACATACAGTAAGCAATGTTTTCCCATAAACTGGCCTCAAAGACCTCACTAAAGCTATTTTCAGCCTCTTTAAGAGTAGCCAAGCTCTGATATAAATCAAGTAATTGCAAACATGTCCCATGATGTAATTTTAGCCTTAAGCTCCAAGAAGCACAGATCGGCCATTAAAGTGGAATAAAATGATACCATTTGATTCATCTCTATCGAGTGGCCTAATGCCTCGCTAAGTCAAGAGTGTGTGGCTCCGTTTCATGTTTAAAGAAGTGCATTTTCAGGCCGTAATTGAGAGGCTTTCATGTCACAAAGTGTTTGGGTCCCAAACTAGCACCAAGGGATTAAGCCCGACTCCGACAGAATAAAATAAAGAGGGGGAGAGCGTTTCGCAAGAGGAGACATGAAAGCGTTTCTTGGATCTTAAATGATAACTTTAATCTCGGAGCCAAATTTTCCACGACAACCTACAGATAGACGGGGCTTATGTGTCATCAGTACAGTTTTGGCAGATTGTATTACTGTATTCTGATACAAGAAAAAGTACTTGTGTGCAGGAGTGACAGTTAAATCAAGATGCCAGCGTGAAACTGCTTTTGGTATGTCGTCTTGTTACAGTCGCACATTAAATGGGATTAGAGGGGAAGCTTTTGCTTGGGGGACAACTAAATCTGGAATGAAACGAGGAAAAAAAAACGTTTATCATACTTTAAAATGCGCTTTAATTCAAATTCTGTGACTCCAAGACATCTTGATTGTGTTGTTGCTTCTGTCCCCAGTGGAATTTCCTATCGAGTCATTTAAGTACGAAGAAGTATAATCTTAGAAATATGAGCGAAGAGGGCTCGAGAGCAGCCAAACCAAGTAATCAGAAAACCAACATCGCCCTCCATCACTGCCATGTCATGACATCATTCTGCTTCCTCTCTACTAGTGTCCCTGTGGTCTGGACTCCTAATTCTCTGGCTCGAACTCCGATGCTCTCAGAAGGGCTGGGCGACTTAATCCAACACTGAGAGACAAGAAAATAATAGCGCTCAGCTTCAGCGAGGTCCCGTTTCTCTGTGTGTCTGTGCAACGCGTCAACGTGAATATTCCCCCTCTGAGGAGTCCTGTGATACAACCTGACATTACCAGCTCGGATTGCCCACAAAATTAGATAGAGTTAGTTTGCTTTGGCTGCACTCGCAACGCCACAAAAACCTGGACACTGTGTAAACTCCAGAAATGTCTCTAATGACAGACACATGGCACTGAAATGTGGCCCCCGAGCTGGAGATAATCACTGTCATTCAGCGTCGGAGCAAATCAGTGTGGGCTATTAACACCGAAACCAGCACAGACCTACACCAGCAGTGTGGTGAATATGCATATAGCTTCATGTGTTTAAAAACCTGTAATATGCTTCTGTAATATGCAACCATATGTTTTATACACATTTCAGTATAAACACACACATTTGGACATCGTTCTATATCAGTTATCACACAGGCTTTACACAAATCCTCACATTAATCAAAGTTATTTGGACAAGAAAAGAGGCAAAAATTTGAGCTGAAATAATTTGATTAATCTATTAATCAGTTAAAAATGAATTAGCAGCTACTTTGATAATCATGTGAGTTATTTTTGAACCAAAATATGAGACTGTGAATGTGAGAATTTGATGCTTTTTCAACAAACAAAATATCTTTAGCCTCTGGCCTGCAAACCAATTTCAAGACATCCCTTCTGGGGGACAATGTGAAGGCTATTTTTCATTATTTTTTCACCTTTAATGGACCAAAAGAGGAAATCGACTAAAATATTTGGCAGATTAGTCAATAGTGAAAATAACTGTTGCGGCCCTGGAAAAATTGAACTGTCCACTGTAAATAACCATGTGAGCAGACCGATCTCCTGATTCAACCTTAACCTGCTGTATTAGTGAAGTACCAGATGTGCACACAGTTTACAGAATGTGCAATTATGGATTATTACTGACTTCTTACCTCCAGATCAAGTTCTTTGTTGTTAGCAAAAACACCAAATTCCAGATGTACGCATATAATGTATAAACATTAACTACATACTATATACTATATTGTAGAAACGCTAACCCTAACCCTATGATATAGATATTATGTAGAGCATAATGAACTTAAATGCAGCACTTAAACTTCCCCCCATCCTTTTCATCCAGCTGTGGAGCCGCCTGACTTTTAGAGGTCTCATTAACTTGCTTAGTTTTCCATAGTCGAATCCTTATTTATTGACCCATCTGAGCTCCCATACTCCCGGAAGTAGCTCCACTGCCGACAGCGGCTCTCTGCTTGCAGCGCAGTTTTCGTGCCAAATTATGACACATTTCCCAAAACATCTTCGTAAATCTTGCCGTAACACTGAATACTTCTAATGGACAGACAGTTTGCAATCCGGCTAAAGTCTACTAATCGGAACAGTTTGTAGTTTGTTCGTTGGTTTCAACCACTTTTATCAACGTTCGTGAGTTAGCATGCTGCGGCGTTAGCCAAAACAGCTAATGCTATAGTAAGTTTAGCTGGGGCGAAACTCACAGCAAGAATGAGCCAAAGGCGACTTTAAATGCGCTTTCAGACTGTTGTGAAAGTGGAATAGTGTTCATTAATAGAGGTGCGTGAATAAGCTAACAGTTAGTTGCTTATTTACTGTGGGTCTGTAATTTAATAGATAAAGATTTTGTATCTTGAGTTCACAGGTTTTTTAATGAATAATATGAGACTCATTCACTCACTCAGTTTCATTCAAAACAAGTGAAAGTGTTGTAGATATTAGTACAAATTCTGAACTTTGATGGACAGTTATTTCTCTTTTGAAGGAACTTAGAGCTGCAAGTAAATTACTAAACTAACTCCAAAGAGGAACCCAAAATGAATCTAAGGGGTCATGAGATGTTTAAACAGACAGAAAATCACAATTTATTCCCCACACACTAGCATTTATTTTTCAAATATTTGCTTTTCCTTGAGAATTACATGAAACCTTTACATCTTCAGATTTTTTAAAAAACAAAACACTGCGAAATTACAAAACTGGCATCCACCTGTACATCAATAAAAACAGTGATAAGGAGTCACAGGCAGTTTAAGCCAGTAGGCTGAGAACCACCATTTTAAGGCATTTCAGGTGATAGAGGAGAAAATATTATACTCAAAAAACACACAAAGAAGAGAGCAGCAATGGGTGTAACTCCAGCAGGCACAAAAGGAGTTTGTACATCCAAATTTAGCAAATCATTTGAGCATGTTGTTTTTTGTCACCAATGAGATTTGTAAGTCATTTTATAACTAGATGGTTAGATGGATGTCTTTAAAGTTCCTTTAATTTAAAAGTTTTTCCCATTTTCTAGTGCAGCACTTTGCTAATAGCCTTAGAGCTGAAGCAATTAGTTGATTAATCGAGTGGATAATTGGCAGAAAAACAAGAAGCAACTGTTTCAAAATTCAATTAATTGTTCAAATTCATTTTTCAAGCAAAAATAACAAATATCTTCTCTTGCCAACTTCTCAATTGTAATGATTTGCTGCTCTTGCTTGCCTTCACAGTAAGCTGACTTTTTGGATTATTCTGTAATGTAAAGCCATTTGATTATATGACCTTGGGTTTTTGAAACTATTGATAGGTAATTGGTCACGATTTTCTGCCATTTTAAAGACTTAAAGACTAATCAGTTGATAAAGAAAATCGACACATGGTCTCATAATGAAAAGAAGTATACAATCTTAGTTGCATCCTTTACAGCCCTGACATTTTTAGACACACAAGATGTCAGTTCAGCAGTTTCATAATATTTTTCTTTTCTTCGTTGTACCCATTCAGGACGATGCCACGCTTGCAGTCCGGTGTTTGGAAGCATTTCACCCCGGCAATCAAAGACGGGAGAGAAACCTTCATGTGCAACTACTGTTCAAAGACATACACGAAGAATGCCACCAAGATGCAGATGCACTTGGACAAATGCAAGGAGTACTCTGTGGTTTCGCAGCAGTCACCGGGCCCAGATGGGAGCTCCTCTGCCTCCATTCCTGTCCCCTCATTTTCATTCTTACCATCTGCCACTCCTGGGGGACAGTTCCTCATTGATTCAGTGGATCAGCGCAGCCAGGCATATGCTGACGAGTGCCTGGCAAGAGCTGTGTATGCCACTTCCTCACCCCTCACTCTCACAGACAATGTTTACTGGAAACGATTTTTCAGCGTGCTCCGGCCTGCTTACTGTCCGCCCACCGGAGAGGCTTTGTCCTCTCATCTCTTGGACTGCGAGTATGACAGAGTACAAAGCCAGGTTCATGAGGCCATAGGGAAAGCAGACTGTGTCACCATCCTGTGCAGTGGCTGGTCTAAGATAAAAGAATCCGGAATTATCATTTATATGGTTGCAACACCTGTGCCGCTGTTCTACAAATGCACAAAGACAAAGGAGCAGACACACACGAGCACGTTTATTTCTGAGGAACTGAAAGATATTATAAATGAAGTGGGGCCACAAAAGGTCTTCAGTGTTGTCACTGATGACGCCCCGGACATGTTGGCAGCTTGGGCTCAAGTAGAGGAAGCCTTCCCGCACATATCGGCTATCGGCTGCACAGCGTGTAGCATCCAGCAGCTTTTTGATGACGTGCTTGCACAGCCGTCTATGAAGGCTCTGTGCAGGAGAGCTGAGCAGGTGGTGAGGTGTGTTAGAGAGCGAAAAATATTAGCAGAGACCTTTACATGCTGGCAGACCACAAAGATAAGAAACCACAATTCTAACTGTACAACATTGATGCTGCAGAGTACCTCCGACTGGACCGGAGTGATTAACATGTTCAACAACCTCCTGGAAGGTCAGAACTCTCTACAAGACATGGCCATCTCACCTGCTCTGGATGCTGACGCTTCCTACAGGGCCACAGTGCAGGATGCAGCATTTTGGAAAGGGTTAAGCAGCAGTCTGAACCTCCTCCGCTTGATTAAGAATAATATCAATTACATGAACAGAGAAGACAGTGCACTGTCTGGAGTTGTGGACATGTTCAGTCAGTTAAGATACCACATCGTGGCTCCACTGTCCGGGTCTGTGCTGCACGCTGCTGAACAGAAAGCTGTCATGGCGTCACTAGACAGGTGTCAGGAGTTTTGCGTGAAGCCCATCCACACAGCAGCATACATGCTGGATCCAAAGTACGCCGGACAGCAGACGCTCTCTGGGGAGCAAATAAACAGTGCCTACTACGTGATATCCAACCTGTCACACCATCTAAATCTCGATGAAGGTAAAGTGCTCGGCAGCTTTGCCAGATTCTCAGCCAAGCAGGGGCTGTGGAAGGGGGCCGGGATATGGAGCTCATGCCAGCATGTGTCCGCATCCACCTGGTGGAAGGGGCTGTGTTCCTCTGAGCCACTGTCCGCCGTGGCCTCTGCTATCCTCCAGATCCCACCAACAGCAGCTGCTTGTGAGAGTGTACAGTCACTTTTTTGCGATACAAAGGTGCAAGGCTCTCTCTCAGACGATAGGACGCACAAACTGGTAGCAGTGCAAGCAAACCTCAATCTTTTAGAGCCAAGAGATTGTGAGTATGCTCCGCTGGAGAGTTAGGACGAGAAGAAAGCTTCGTTTCAATCTGAGACTCAATAGTAAGACAAAATGAGACATATGAGACTATGTGGAGCGGACCACATGGATCGCAAAGGAAATTAAAAGAACTGGCCTTACAAGTAACAAAATACAGACAGCAGCTTATTAGAGTAAATGTAAGTTTCTGTGGAAATGTCTGTAGCTGTCTCAGCTTCGATTGCACTGTGCTCACATCCCTCTTTTCACTCCACGGCCTGTGGAAAAAAAACACAAAAGGGGAGACTGAATCTGATACCTTCAGTTCTAAATATTATGTATCAAATATATAATCATTAAATTAACAAGAGGTCTAATCATCTCTGTTAAAGTATTTACATGGCATAGATAAAACCACTCTATTTATTGAAGATGAACCTTTTGTGTGTTCTAGTTTTCTACATGTGTGTCAAAAGAGTAGAGGACTTCCTCCCAAATGTATGTTCCTACAGAATTAAATTCATAGTTAAGCACTTTGGGAAATATGTTTATTCACTTTCTTGCCGAAAGTTAAGACAACAAAATTTGTGCCACTTTCATATCTGTCTATTTAAAAATAAAGTTTTCTAAACAGCAAGTTAGCTTAGAGCCATTTCTTGATAAGTAATAGTCCAACAACTCAACCCCTGCAAACTTGTCAATTTCACACTTCAGTTTCTGTACGGATTAAACAAACAAGAAATGTGTTAATAAGTGAGATTTACAGGTGCTGGTAGGCAGATTTTGTTACCTTCTGACAGAGCCGTGAAATTGAAAAGTTTGAGGACTCAGAGACATTTAAAAACACAAGTTATGACATGTAAGATGAAGAAGAAATATTTAAGTTTCTGCACTGTTACTAGGTCAGCAATCAAATTTAAGCAAATAAGTTTTATTGACCAACTTAACTCCTTTATACAAAAGGTTTCATTGAGTTGTAATCCTGTGTGTTCAGATCACTCAGGTGGATTTGATCTCCTCATCAGGGGCTCGTCAACTAACTCAACTTGCAGCCGGGGTTCACCTCTTATAAATATGGCTGTGCCTCAAGTCTCTGGCAGATCATTGCTTACCGAGTTACATTGTGATAGTAGGAAACATCAGGACTATATAAAAGTGTCAGAAGTCAAATTAAGGGGTTTTTACTTTTCTCTGTTTCTCAAATCATGGCTCGACTGAAGGTTTCTGAGGGGCCAGTGAATGGAACTCAAACGCTTTGCAGAAACTGGATCAGTTGTATCCAAAGCACGATTAGGCAGATGAATCATTCTGGGATAACATGGGTCATCAGGTTTTGCACAATTGTGGGGAGTCCATGCTGGTTTGAGTGCATGCTGTTATTAAAGCAAAAGGGGTCATATCAAACACTGATATTCTGAAATTCATGTGCATTTGAACTTTTTCGCTGAAATTGTTAAACTGACACTAAAAAAAACGGTCTCTGACTTTTTGACCCCACGTATTGATGTTCTTATATGACTGACAGTGAAAGAAAAAAGTTCAAACTGTGGCTTTAAAGAACAATTTCTCTTTCTAAACCTAATCTAAGCGGCGAACTAAGTTGAAATAAAAAAGGGAAAAACTCACCAACATTAGCACATTTTTACATTTAATGAAACATGAAATCTAGTCTGCGCCTGAAAGAAAGTTAACATCATCACAAAGAACTTCTGTGGTGAATCACTGAGGCGCGCAGTGTGTTCTCTCACTCCCATTTCTCACACACACTCACTCACTGCTCTTTCCCTCCTGTGTCAGCCGCTCTGCTGTGTTCTGCTGGTGGTTTGGCACAGGGGCGTTCTGACGGGAGATCTGGGCCTTGTAAATACTAGCATTATTAATCTTAATAGGAACAAGCCAGGACGGCTCTGGAGGTGTCTCTGCCTCGAAGGCGGCAGACCCGCTGTAAATCTCAGGCTCTGCTCTCCACTGCATCACTCTGTAAATCACTACCTCCATCTCCCCTCCCGCTCTCTCACAGTGGCTTCACTCCCCTGCCCATTGTCTGCTCTGCATGGGAACGTTGTAGGCAGTGACAACAGATGTGTGGGCACGTAATTAGAGTGATGGTATATATCATTTTGCGGAAGGAGAGGGCAGTTCTCATGATGTGTGCTGTTTATGACAGATGGCAGTGCGTTGGTTGGTTTTTAAAGTTGCCCTTTGTGCGAGTTAGTCATACTGTACCAGGCAGGATGCATGAAATGAAATTACTGTTATGGTGGTTTTTGACTCAGGTCCCGGTTTCATCCTTGTTTCATTATTTGTTGCAAGCCTGGATTATCAGTGTCAAGCTCCTGTGTGCTGTCAGCTCAGTGTTTGTTTGTGTATAATGAAGTTCAAAACACCGGTAATTCACTACTTAATAAGTCTGGTAATATTTTGGAATATTTGATGTCAGCAAATCGCATAAAAGACCAAAATCACCAATCTGTTGGTTCATCTTTCAGTATTTTATGATTCCCTGTCTTGTGCTACTGAACCAACCAACCAAGTTTGTCCTGAGGAAACAGATCTTTAAAAAAAGGTCATGAATATATAATTTGATTTTTTTAAAAATGTAAATAAATTCCTTGAACAGGTAGGCACTGTAAACAAACAGTTGAGGACTATTTTCTGTTGTGGATTAATACACATAATACAAGGAGCGTGTTTTGCATGACATGCTTTTATAGTTTATTGAACATATTTTAGCTAATACAACACATTTTCTAAACATTTCCAAAACAACCTGTTAATTCCAAACATTTCTAATTGCATAACCTTTCCAGGAACACTATGATGTGGGAGCTCTGATGGTCTGGCAACAACAGCCAACAATGGAAAACTTTCTTTCTCTGGGGAATTGTGATTGTGATCCTGATTAAGCCGTGAGTTCCTTGTTAAAGTCTCTACAGCACATTACCCTCCAGTTCTCTGAACACTGTGGCAGCAGATTGGGATGTCTGTCTTAACTCTGGACATGTTTGACTGCACAGAGGCACCATGCAATTTGTTTGTAGTTCTGGGTAGTAAAGCACAGAGCCGGGTTAGCCACGTATTACGGCCCAATAATTCATGTCACATGAGATTGAGTGTAATTTTGTAATCTAATCAGGTCCACAAAGTATGGCTGCTTTAACAGCTGGTGCCAATCTGACTGTAAGTCCCTCGTCAGGGCCTGATACTATTATCTTGGCCTGGAACAATGGCTGGCTTTAGCCGTGTATGAGAGAGGGCTGCTTACATTGCAAACAAAAGCCAGCTTGTCTGGGGATCGTTGGGAGCAGAAAGTTATATTTTTACACCGCTATCAATGGCTGAAGGTCCCGAATATAAAACCCTGAGAGGAAAGGTGCAGTGTGAGATTTCATCAACACTGCCTTCCCTCCGTGTAGCAGATGCTGTGACCTGCAGTGTAGCTCAACTGCTACATGCACACCTCTTCACATGTAAGGAAATCCACACAAACATGTGGGTAACATACAAACGCTGACTCCCAATACACCTGTTTGGATCCTTCCACAGGTAAACAGGTTCATTGGTAACAGGTGATAGTATCATGATTGGCTATCAAAGGTTCATCCTGGAAAGACTCAGTCGTTCACAAGCGAGGATGGAGAGAGGTTCACCACTTTGTGAACACATGATTGTATAAAGGAGATGAATACATGGGCTCAGGAAGGCTTTGTAAAACCATCGTCTGTAAACACAGTTTGTTCATTCTGTCATGTCAAGGAAAAAACGTTAAGTTACTTTTTTCATTCTTGTCTTGTCTCCATGTTGTCTCGTCACTTCCTGTTTTATTTTGGTAACCCATTCTCCTCTGGTGTCAGGTCGCTTACTCTTCCTCTTGTGTGATTGTCTGCCCCGCCCTGATTGTCTCCACCTGTTTCCCCTACCTCTTGTATTTAATGTCAGCGTCTTCCCCTGTCCTGTGCCACTTTGTCTTGTCTCTCTGAGTAAGCCTTACGCGCCTCATGTTTCGCCATTTGTCTTGTCAGGTTTGCATTTTCGCTGCCTTTTCCTCTTTTGAGTGATTTTGAGTTTATTACTTTGTTCATCGTTTGCCTGTTTCTCCTCGTAAGAGCAATTTTTGTTTGCACTTTGTTCATCCTCGTTAGAGCGACTTCGATTTGTACTTTGTCTGTTTTTCTTCCTCACTTGAGCGATTTTGATTTTATTGTTTCAATAAAGAGCCTTATTTTGAAAGAGCCAGCCTCTCTGTCCTGCATTTGGGTTCAGAACAAACCCGGGTCTTGTCACATTCTGTTTTAAGATAAGATATTCCTTCATTATTCGCACAGCAGGATCATTTTCAGCTTTAATTTATGCTTTACACAGCTTTCAACTTTTTAGAATCAGAGCTCTGCACAGAAGGAACCAGGGTGGGGATCTGAAGCCAGGACCGTCCTGCTGTGTGGAGCCAGCTCTGCCCACTGAGCCACCTACCGCCTGCTTACAGCATCTAATAGAACGTTTCTGATCCTGAAACGCATTTTTGACCTTGATATAATTTTCAATTTACTGTAAATTCCTGTCTGCACGCCTGACTCCGTGGTGGGTACAAATCACCTCCTCCGCTTCGTCCTCCCGTTGGAGCCCAAAGTGGCCGACCAACTGCGTCAGCGAGCCGAGGCTTTATTTAGAGTTGACCATTGTGTCAGACTGTTTGGCCGTGTAAACGCTGCTAGCGCTCAACCTACTGTAATAACAGGCCGGCAATAATTTGTGGTTCGGGCCTCCCATCATTTTCTCATTCCTCACCCGGGCCAACACCAACCCACCCATCAACCCACTCCCCTCCAACCCTCGTCTGTAAAACAAAAACAACAGATGGGCTGTGCCAAGGAGACTGTGACTGCTCCTGGCCATTACCACAGCGAGGAGCCGGGAGGGGGGAGGTGGGAGGGTTGAGCTGCTTGGGTTGCAGATATGTAAAGCAACCTGATGGTAAGGAGATTCTGGGCTGTTCTCCCTCGCAATGTCTGCTTCTTGCTGCTCTCAGCACCTCATAATGCTTTTATAATTACATTCCAACCCAGCTGAATCATGATTAGTTCATCACAGCATTTTTTTTTAAACTACTTTAAACTTGTGTAGGAAGCATCAGGTTAGTGGTGGTCCTGCATTTATAATTCAACTACAGTAAAAGCACAGAGGTTTAATTGCTAAATGTACTTAAAGGGAAAGTATCCTATAAATTTGAGAAGTCTTGAGACTTAGGAAAGAAGAAAAAGTTTGGCCACAAATTTGTATTCAGTTTTCACAATGTCCTCTAAATTTTCTTTCCCCCCCATTTCTGTTCTATGATTTACATCTTTTACGCTATAATTTTACCTCTTTGAGCTTCAAATAGCGATTTGAGTGAAGCAATCTGAGGTAGTTTAGAGGGTAAACCTCTCCTTACATACATCTGAAAGGTGACAAATGGCCCCAACAATACATTTTTATAAGGTGTCACAAGCCAATAACATTGGGTGAAGGTATCTGAAAACTAACCTGTAACTTCAGCTGTCAGATAAATGTAGTGGAGCAGAAGTATAAAGTAGTATCAAATTAAAATACTCAAGTACATAATTAGAATACTTGAGAAAAAGTACTTGTACCCCACGGAGGCTCACCTCGACTATTTACTGGAAATACAAAGGCACCAGCCAACCCACAGACGAGGTTAATTACTGCGATTATAGAGCGTTTATATCGAGTGTAGTGTGGCAGAAAAGAGAAACAGTAGATGTTGTAGGTGATGTAGGTGAGCAGTTGTGAAAACACTCGAGTCTCCTGTAGGTATATTACATAATTTTAGGTTTCGACCGCTCGCATCAAGCGAACGTCTGCATCCGAAGAAGTTGAAATGTTTGGAACTGGTTTGTTGCTATGAGCTGGTGTATGATGCTGCTGTTGTGCCTGATGAGGACAGAGCACTTGGTAGGAGCTGGCGTCACACACACACACACACACACACACACTCATTTTATTCCAGCAAACATTGGCTTTAGTTGAAAGCCCAGGGACTCATCTGGGATGAGAAATGGCATGAAATAACCCAAATAGTAATGGCTCTGTTGGGGATGATGCCATTTGCACTACATAGGAGGTCTGTCTATTTCGTCTTTGGAAAGTCATTTTGTTTGGAGCAATAACAAGACGTTCTTATCAGAGAAGGTTGTAAAAAACAGTAAAAGACTGGCGAACACAAAACGAAGCCTGTTGAAGACAGACGGGATCTTAGACTCAGCTGTTCAAACACTCTCAGCTCTTTCCTGCCGTCGGGAGACCAAAAATAACATTCATTTCTCTTTCTTCCACCTGGAGAGAAAGTGATTGTCACATTGGAAATACCTATTTAACCAAGTGGGAGAAAAGGGCCGCGTGACACGTCACCGTCATTACAGATGTGGGAGAGATCAGTGTGGATCAGGCCTTGGATGTGCCTCGCTATTGTCATCAATCATCTCTGGGGGTGTTTTCATCCCCGAGTCTCTCTATCTCATTCTCCACCTCCCTGCCTTCTCCACATCCCCTTTATCCTCCGTCTCACGCGCTCGCTCCACAACATCCGAGGATTCAGAGGAGGAATCAAAGCGGAGATATGAAGGAAAGCCGGCGACTTGCGCGTCTCTCCTCCCTCCCGTAAAGACGAAAGGTCGGGGCTCCTTTGAATCAAACGTCTCTTTTGTTTCTATATGACGAAGTGAGAGAAAAGCGAGTCGGGGCCGGAGCTGCTCTTGGAACGTGTTGCCGTTCCCCTCGAGCGGCAGAACCCTCGCTTATGCCAAGTACGCGGCTCTAACTGCTACCAGATGTACAATTATAACCACTTACAACCACCAGGACCCTTTTGGTGGGCAAAGAAAAGAGGGAGATAAACTGCTTGGCAAAATAATGAACATTCTGCAGAAATATTTATCTGTTTCAGCTTTAAACTGTTTTTTTTTTTTTTAATATGGGTGTTTTATTGTTTCTAAGACGCAGATTGTGGGTTCTGAACCACATAAACCACTACAGAAGTGAGTATGTTTTATAAGCTAATTATAGCCCCAAACACACACACTTGAATGAGAGAGGGTGTATTGATTTCCATCCAGCTCATTATTGAGGCCAATGGATCGAGCCAGATTCTTTCCTCCACTCCAAAAAGTGGGAGAGGAAAAAAAAAAGGGAAAAAAAAATCTAAATAAATTACTAAAGCATTTTATTTGTCTCTTTTTGAGGACATAATGTTCATTCGAGCTGGCATATAGTTTCCTGAGCCGAGCCAGGACGTACGCAACCTCATCCATCTTGTCAAAACGATTTTACTTGCCTACGTTATAAAGACTCAGCGGAGTTCATGGGAAGTTTTAGAAAGAGATGGGAGAAAGGAGATAGAGGGAATGAGAAGCATCTGTTTCACATGTTTGGAAAGTTTCCCCACTTTTCCTTCATATTCTCCATTTCCGTGATGTTTTCCATTAACCCCACGACGTCTGATCGTTCAGAGCAGGAATGTCGGAGGTGCTGATCTGTTGACAGCTCGGCCCCCTGGAGTCACTGTCGGCCTGTCGAGCTCTCTCTTCTTCTATTGCACATGATACATTTAATTTCAGACGGTGGTTGACAAAAACAGCTTGTTTTTATTTTCCCTAGCGACTGTTGAGTTTGCTGAATTCGTGATTGTTGCGGGCAGATTAATCAGCTGTGGCCAATTAGTTAATTAAGCAAATGATGGCTGTTTGAATGACTTAAAGTTACCAGTTAACTTGCTTTAGAATGAGGATCTTGTGATAGGAATCTTAAACATACACTTGATGGCTACACATGATGTCATGACATCAAGGAATAAAGTTTGAGTAATGTTTGGCTGCTTAATTTACTTACTTCATCGAAGACTACCTGATGAGAACAGGACGTGTAAATAGTGTCTAAATTCAACTTTCTGACTGTGAGATGAAAAAATCCACCAGACAGTGGCCAAAATTATAAATTGTCTTTTTGTGTCACTTGCCTTTCAGTACAATTCAGTTCAGTATCGCATTCATCCAAAATTGTCACTTCACGTCTTTTATATTAAAAAGGCAGGAGTGTAAACTTGCTCAAGTAAAATTACCAGTCTTAGATTCCCAATAATGGAACATCTGATTTCACTCTTGACAGATGTTAATTTCAGACCCTGTGTGTAAACTCATGTAGTAACTAGTTACCAGTGTGGTCTTGGGCCTTGGCTGTAAGACTCCAGCTTATGAGTCAGACATGCAAACTATTGCAGCTTAACTTAGAGAAGATAAACACACAAGACTTTTCATCTGAATTGTTTAAATGCTGAGTAAGTCTTTAGAGAATTGCTGTACTGAGTTCAGAATGAGATAATGCAATGTAATAGTGCCTTTGTATGTTTCACCTCATCATTTGTCAGATCCACGCTGCATCATCCAGTGAACTTTCCACCTGTGGCAGCGATGGTTAGGTCGAGTCAGTGATTAGTCAGGATAGGATGGATACACACATAAATCATCCAAAGGGCTTCATCTTTTGAAATTAGACAGCATCCTTCACGGTGCTTCATGCAGCAGGACATAATGAAGTTTCATAGCAGTGCTGTGGACGCTCTCATCTTTATTCAGATTATTGTGCGCTCAGCCGGAGTTAAGAAAATTGAGTCTAGCACGTCTGTATTTCTTATGGTAATTACAGCGTTTTCCAGCATTTACACTTGTCCGAAGTCTGACTGAATAACAATAGCCTGTCTGTAAAAACATGGACGCTGATCCAGCTTCACCACTGCAATGCTGCAAGACGATTTTCCTATGGAATGAATAACGCTGTCTGTCGGCCACAGAGTAGAACACATACAGGCGAGCGCCCCGGCTACAAAAAAGTAAGGGCTATGCAAGCAAATAAAGCGCTGACTCGGCCAGACTGCGGCTCACAGGTGTGCGACAGTGTGTATAAAAGGTGGACAGCGTGTTATTACAGGTGCGTAACCACATGTTGACGTACCCGCCCTCGTCTGCTGACAGGCTGTTATGTGGTTCAGCCTCCTCTGACCCTGAAGGCCTGGGCGCGCACACTGCAGGCAGTCAGTGTAACCGAAGCACTGCAGAGTATGACATTATGATTTAGCCTCAGTTTTGTGGTCAGGAATGTAATGACTGAAAGGGGCTCGGGGAGTCGGAGCACGACCCTAAATCACTACACTGAGGGGTGCGATAAATATTTATGAAGGCTCGGTCACATGAAGGCCTCCAAACAGGAAGAAGACCGCTCTGCAAGTTGAACATTTCACAACTTCTTATTGATCTTTTGTCTGAGAGGAAAAGGAAATGCAAAGCGTCCTTATTAGAAGGAGCCAATTCATTGTGGGCTAAAGCAGTAATTGAGGTCAGGGGTTCCAGTCGTTGGACGCATCATAAAGCTCAGCCAAAGTGATGAGCGCGTCGTTCTCTGGAGATTTTTGATCATGGGCAGAAAGAGCGCCAAATATTTTCCTGGACTTTGTAGTTTACATGAGAGAAAATTCTGTCTGTACATAAATAAACAAAATCATCGAAAAGTGGCTAAAGAGAATCTTTCAAAATGTTCTTTCTTTAAAATGCAAATGAATTGGCCTCAAATTAAAGACTATATATAAAGAGACCAGATGGGAAGATACGTTATAAGTTTTGCAAATGTTCCGCAAGCATAGACATATACAATGCTTATATTACACAGGATAAGAACATGAGCATCAGTATGACAAACACAAACTCATATCTTGTCGCATATTTAGTGAAAGAGTCCACTTTTAAATAGCTTTTTTTAATTAAGTATTATACTCTGTAGGAATATGCACCACATGAAATGCAGTGTGTGAAATTAACTCAAAAAAACATTTTAATAGCAATTCCCTTTGAAAAAAGTAGAACTTAATTAAGGGTTTAAAACTTGTACAGGAATTAATACATTTTTTGATCAAAGAACTTTATTGTACTGATGTTTCATTCTAATAAAGAATGATTTAAGTCATCTGAGATGTTAGTCTGATCATCATGAAGCAACCTGTGGCATATTAGTGACATCAATCCTAAACTGAAGTCAAACTGTATTTTGATGCACATAAGAGCACAAAAGCACCAAAACTTTGTTAGAGTCTGTAATATCTATAATAAGACTTGTCACTGAACTGATTTATGCCCAATAACCAATAATTTGAGCCATGGAGTTTAAATACAAAAATAACCTGACACTTTTCTCAATGTTGTGAAGAATTAGTACAAGATTAAATGAATTGAAAAATTGGCTGCAATGACAAAATAATGAGGGTAGAAAAGAGAACAATGAGAGAGAAAAAAGCTTTCAAGGAGACAATGTGGAATGTTTTGTCTGCGACTGAGTCAGGTTTCTAGCTGCAAACTCTGTTTCTGCACCATTCAAACCTTCGATCAACTTTTGATCGAGATAATAGTTTGCAGTTTAGCAGCTCGGAATAATAAAGCAAAAATAGAACATTTTCATTATTTATTTATCTTGAACCGCATCACAAAACGTGTCATATCTCTGCAAATATTGCTGCTTTATTTTGACATAATGCCATATGTTCTGTTGAGGAGAGGAACGTGTTTGTGTCTTACTTGTAGCCGAGAGAAACCTGTGAATTCAAGCGTGTCAGATTTTTCACTCGTTCGCAGTTGAATGGGAGAGGAAAGTTCAAAACTGAAAAGCTGTTTCCTCATTGAATATTAAAACACATCTTGTGGAATATATCTGTGAAATACATCCACGTACCATCCTCTGCTATTAGAGCTGAGGCGTAACGACACCGAACCTTTTCTGGCGACAACCCTTCCTCCACCTTTTCATTCTCCCTGTAAATAAAGCTTATCTGATTTCTCTCTGCTTACAATATTGTAACTTTCTAGCAGGGATTGAATTTCCATTGATTGTGCACCTCCTGCGACATGCCGGTGGTAATATGAATTTCAGGAAATCCATATGTTGAGATATGAGGCAGGATTGGTCACATGAGCGACCGTCTCATTCGGAATTCATGGGAAACGTTAACTCACATCACATTGTCAACACTCAGAGCAGAAATATTCGATTTTCTGCCAATCGTCCAACTTGGAGTGAGATGAAATTATCACAGTGAAATTACAGAAACATTCAGCAATATATAATATGACTGATGATTGGTGGGTGAGTGTAACAAAGTACTCAAATACTGTTGTATAAATCAAGTACAAATCTAACTTTACTCAATTATAATTATAATTCATATAAATACAATTTATAAAATATGATGCTTTGTTATAGATTCTTAGAGGTGAAATAATCGGTCAATGAATTGATTAGTCGATTGGCAGAAAGTTAATTGACAATAGTTTCCATTTTTAAAAAAATGTAAAATCACCAAATGTTTCATGATTCCAGCTTCTCAACTGTGAAGATTTGCTGCTTTTTCTTAATTTTCTTTAATTATTTTTTGAAGAAATTTTGAGCTTTGGACTGTTGGTTGGTTGGTTGGTTCTTCTTCTTCTTCTTCTACTTCTTCTTCTTCTTCTTCTTCTTCCTCTCATTATTATTACTGTTGTAAACAACTGAATCAAATACATAAAACGGTACATTTCTCTGCATTGAATACTTTTACTATCAGCAGTTAAAATACATTTTCCTGATTATACTTACATGCTTTTATTTCACTCATATTTTCAGTGCAGTACTTACTTGCAGTAGCTAACAGTGTGGTATAAGATCTGAAAACTTCCTGCTCCACTGCTGAGGCCAATAAACCATGTTGACATCTAAAATTCAACCACAGAAATAAAGATATTTCATAAAGATGAAACCGAATTAGAGTCTGTCTTCATGAGTTTTATGCGCAGAAAGTCTCCAGCCTTTCAGCCAAAGGGAGGATGTTATTTCAGTGACAGATTTCTCAAAATCCCGCGGTGGTGCAGTTTGTTCTGTGGTGCGTCATGCTCGCCTCCGTCAGCGTGTGTGGCTTTTTCCCCGTGAAGAAAGAGCGCATTCACACGCCGCCCTACAGGTGCGCCGTCAAGAATCAAAACTCTGTCAGTTTACGAGAACATGTTTTATAGAGCTGGAACGGGGACAATAAAAACCATCGCAGGGCCGGGCTGGAAATAAACAGCACCACATACCACTGCGATAAACACACTTAATGTACCTAAATCATGGTATACTTAGTCTGCTCTGCTTTCCCTCTGCCTGTCAGGTTGTCTCTCTTTCTCGGCCTTCAGCTGTGCAGACAGTAAGTGGGATGTTTTCCTTCCAGCCCCGGGGTTACTTTGGCAGACCAGAAGAAGAGAAACGTGCTCGGAGGCCGCGCACGCCGAGGCGTAGGCCGACTCACGTCTCTTACAAGCTGCAGGGTCCATCTCCGAGCCGGCCTGGGCCAGTCAGCCACATGTCAGGAGCGGCGGCCAATACTTCTTTCCAGCAAGGGCTTTCAAACGGGGACCTGCCACCGCTCGGGTCCTCAGACAGACTGTCAGTGGGTGCAGCTCCAGAGAAAGTTAATGTGAAGCATGAAATCTCAGGAGGACCCAGCTGGCTTCGTACACTATGACAAATCCTACGCCCCCGTGGCTCTCTGGTTTAACAACTCTGATGTTATTTGACTTTTATTCGAAGCCAGAATAATTGCAAACAGATCAAGAAATGTGACTTTCCCATCAGAGGCGGTTTTTAAAGAAAGTTTATACACACACAAGTCTGACTGAAACCATGTGAGAATGTCGTTTTTAGCAAATTCAGACTGGAGTAATTAATGCACTTATTGGGGACTGTTTATTAACTCAACGCACATGATGTTCTCAAAATGAAGACACATATGACCCAGTGCAATTGTGTGGCCCAATTATAAGACGACCTTCCAACAGCTGTTTGAGCATCATGACGTTCAGCGACAGAGGTAATTCTCAGCTGATTTACAGATTTGATGGTCCCCACTTTGCTTCTGCAAATATGGATCCAAACATCAGGAATTTATTTTCTTCCATAACAGCAAAACTTCACAAGCTTCACAAACATACTTGAAGAAACCTGCTAACCTTGCAACTTTAAATTGAAATTACAGTATATTTGGAGACTCTATGGGTTGGGCTAAATTTTCACTCACCATCTCCAATATAGAGAGAAACCAGGGACTGAACAACATATCAGGGCAAAGCACACAAGCCATCCACACCTTTCCTAATAAATTTGTTTTGTCATCATCATTTCAAATGTTGTCTCTGAGTCACCAAGAGTCAAGGAAGTAAATGTACCAATAGAGTTATGATGCCACTATTATGGGACATCATCACCAGACTGAAATATACTGGACTGGACAAACAAATTAAAATGCATTGCTCTCTGTAGGAGTCGGTGTTACGCTGGTTCTCTCCACATTAAAAAAATCATTTCCGATGTTCTGAATTTGCAGCTGTCTTGTCCTTGAATATGATATGACTCCACTTTTTGAACATGATTACCAGAAAAAAAGTAGTTGTTTCTGGACAACTCCAGTGGCCATAGTTCATATTAGGATCAATTTATGCAGTTAGTGGTTTTGGTCTTTTCATGGTATTTGCTGCCAGTGAGAAGAATATAGAATATTATTTTTTAAGTACTGTACCACCATCTAGCCTGGAAGAGATTTGATCAACTTCTGTCTAATGATTCCTAGGTCAGATCCCTTTCTTAGTCTTTTATTGTCGTGAGCTATTTTTTTTTTTTTTTTCGTCTGGCAACATCTGAGTCAACTAAAGGGCTGCAAAGTCAGAGAAATCTTGAACATTAGAGGCAGATTTCCTTTTGGGTCCATTACTGTATGAATAACAGCTGATCAGCTGCTCGGCATGAAATCTGCACCAGCTTTAATTTATAATTCCTTGATCCTTCTCTGTCCCAGAAATCGTCTCTCCCTCCTGATTGGCTGCCTTTCTTTAGCGCTCCCTAACGGCACATATTCACGGCGGCTGATGACGGCGTCCTCCACCTGTCGCACCCCTTAATGATAATTGCATCTTCTTTTCTCCTCTTTTAAAAAGCCACTTCCTTTCCCCCGTGATCCTAATTTCATTTCATCCCCCTCAGAGCTGTTTAAGAAGACGTTTGAGGCCGACATCTTTTTTTTTTTTTTTTTTTTTATGATGTCACTTTACCCCCATCCTTCCATCCGTCGCCTCCCCGCTCTCTTTCCACTGTCCAAATGGGATGCCAGCGCTCATGCATTTTTAACAAGAGCCGAGGGATGTGCTTGCTGGGAGTTCTACTTCTGTGTGTATGTGTGTGCGCTGCGTATTTGTGAAAGAGAAAAGCTGATGAAAAAGGCCGAAGAGCAGCATCAACTCAGCTGAATGAGCTATTTTGGACTCACTCAAGGGTTTTTTTGGATGTGCGTTTTTGCGTGAATGTGTAACATTTATGACACTCACACAACACAACTTCCTGCGTGTCAGACCACCCTGACCTCATCATGAATAAACGCACGTAAATATACTTGTTTGTCCTTGTAAGGTCGTCCTGCCTCGTGTCACAGTCTCCTGAACTGTCACTGAGCAAATCACCGCGTGCTGGAAATGGAGAGACGAAGGATGAGCTTTTAGTGAACAAAACCTGTCCCGTCTCAACAGACCCATGAATGTCCTGAAAAAAAAAAAAAAATTGGTGCCTTTATTCTGCCTTCAGTGTCATCTTCACCCACAAAAGCTTGCAGGAGATGAGCTGTGTCTTGGGAACAGCAGCACACGGTTGTTATGAGAAATTTCAGGATGGTGAGTTTTACAGCTGAATGTGGGAAATTTGAAGTTTGATATTGCTAAAGTCCTGACTGCAGTGAATACAACACAGCTCTTTAGATCAAATATGAAAGGAAACAACGCAGCTGTTACTGTGTGTACTTTCAAAGCAAACCTAGATATTTGTATTTTCACAGAGCCCCCCCCCCCCTCCTCCCCCAAGGTCATGTGGTAAAAAATGAAATATTGATGTGGAAATTGGTGTGGATTGCTAAACTGTGTGCTTAGATTAACAAACAGTGTACACAGCAGGAAACACTGCCATCAGATAAAGAATAATTATAATTGCGAAGAAATGATTTTTTTTAAAAAGCTGAGTTATGTAATACAGTATTTTTGCATTGGTTGGCGTGTGCTTCAACAACCAACAAGCTCAAATCGAAGCATTAAAATTGGTTGAAAGTGAGTGTGTTGCTGAGACAGGTCTCCAAAAAAGTCCATTTTTGAATGTTTGTCTGTCTGAAAAACTTGAACATATGTGAGTTGTGAAAAATGGGCCCAATGGTTCACCTTCACTTCTCCCATTGCAGTGAACAGACTCAGGACCTGCCGCTTGTTTCCTCCAGGGGCGCGAAACCCAGACACAGATACAGGAAATTATTTTAAGTGAGCCGTCTCCTTCTCTCCGTCTCTTGCATGCTTCAGACAAATTGCTTATGGGATCGTTTAATAGTGTCTAAAACTCGCTGGAAAGTTTTCCGAAGCAGACGATGCCACAATCACACCCACTTTGCACAGCAGTTCCCCTCTTGCTTGCTTTTGATTAAGGCCATTCAGAGCAGGTATAAATATTTTTTGCCTTCAAACGTGGTTGGACGATGTGCTCGAGTTTGTTGACACTTTTATCGTTCCCATGAACCCATCTCAACACAGTGCTATTCCAAATGATTAAAAGACATATAAAATTAAATTGCTTAACTGAATGTGTGGTTTATAAATCAATGCACATGTTTTTTTTCTGTACACTGTTTCATAATCTGTGCTGAATTTTTCTTTTTCATTACATGAGTCCCTGAGGGCTTCGTAAAATACAGATGTAATCAACAGTGAACTCTCACCCCTGCATACTGAACAGCATCACATTATAAGCATGCAAAGCCTTATTTCTGTTAAACATCTACAAATGATTTCTCTAATGGAGTCGAGTCAACTAAGAGTAAACTTTAGCCGGTGGTCCGCTGGGTTCATCTGGACCACGTCCGCTAGATTAAAGCCATTTATCCCGGCGAAGAATTCATTAGAAAGCAGAAAGCAATCAGACTGTGTATCTGTAATTAACAGTCATCTCTCTGAGATTGCCTCCACACCATTAAATACCACACCAATATGTGGGCCTGTGTCCCCATTATGCACTGCTTAATTAAAAATGCAAATTAAGCTCACTAATTACACATTAACTGACATGGAACTGGACAACGCATCGTGTGTGTGTGCATGCATGGTTATATGTTTTGGCCTATGTGTGTGCATGTGCATAGGAAGGTGAGTGATTGAACTAATGGTTTGAGTCGTGAGTTGTGCAGTTTCATGAAAATTAAATTGCAATGAAAGACAATTAATGAAACTTTGCTAATGTCAGTCAAACTTTGAAGGGTGAAATTAATCCCTCCGCTGAGTCTGTCAGCCACTGGCATTGACATACAAACGTTTATGGAAACAGTCCTTCCACTGTAATATGTCTTGAGGGAAATTGCCCTAAACTGATCAAATGAGTCAGTGAAAATGCCCTGAAGTGCACCCTTCAGCAGGAAGTTCCATATTAGATGTGAATTTTATGAATGCCATAACCCTTGTGTGTTGCTAGACCGTCTCATAAATGTCTGCTATGGTTATCAGAAGCATTAAAAGATCAGTGTTACACATTATTGAGACACTGTTTTGTGCAAATCTCCTCTCCTACAAATCTGGTAAAGAACTGGACGGACACTGACAAAACCATTATTTCATACTCGAGACAAAAACAACATGAATACAATAAAAGATGTAACTCAGCTGACAGCTGTTCAACCTCTCTTGAGTCAGCTTCCTGCTCTGTGTGATCACTTATACTACACAGCTGAATTCGCAATACAGCTGCTCTCATTTACATATATTTTGGTCTCTGTTATCAGACAAATTAACATATATGAAAAAGTTATTTATTTTGGATCATAACTACCTGTTAACCAGCAGTTGTGTCCAAACTACTGTTATGCAGTGACAATTATTTTTTAATTATGGCAACATGAATCATGAAATCAACATTCATTCAGGTCAACGAAAAGAGATGTATATTTGACTATACAAACATTTAAAATTATCTATTTCAAATTACAATATAAACAATTATTTTGATATCTTAGGGGTGAGTTTGTTTGGTGTCTCAGCTGGAGTTTGATGGAGGGTTGATTGAGTTTGGTCTCTGTCCATCAACTCACGTTAACTCCAAAGTTTGTATCAACTTGGATTGTTTGCAAATGCTATCCATTGCTTGCAGTGCATAGCTTGCAGTGCTAATGCTAGGCTACTTGTTTATGGCAAGTGGCAACCATCAGCACTAAAAAATGCAGCCAACACAAGTGACCAAAACATTCTAGGCTGTAAACATGTTTTTTTCTGCTGTGAAGTTGGACATTTTAACATGGAAGTCAAATGCAATTAACTCCCTTTTGGAGCCTGCCCCTAGTGTTCATTTGATGAACTGAAGCTTTTTGCACTTCCGCATTGGCTTCATTTTTCAGCGCCGGAGGTAGCAGCTTGGCCGAAATCACCGAATTAATAGGTACTACATGGTTAGCTTGGTGGGCATGTTTCATGAAACAGGCTTCATTCAACTCCACCCTGGCTCCGCCTCTTTGTCCATATTTGAATTAACTGTGCAACAATGTGCTTCAAAATAGCTCTTCAGAAATCTACGGGTGATGTCACGGAAGCTACATCCATGTTTTATACAGTCTATGGTTCATGGTCAGTAAATACCTGACTCTCTGTTAAACCATAAAGTCAAAACTGCAGAGGATCAATATTGATGAGGTTATTTTAAGTGTTGCCACGCAGCTCAGCCATACAAAATTTAAAGTAAAGGCCTATAGCAAAAAGGGGGGGAAAAAGGGTCCCTTCAGACTGTAGAGGACGTGAATTGTATTTGACACGCGGCAAAGGAGAGGAGATACACATATCTACCTATGTAGTGATGCTCTGGAATTTAAAACATGCAATCTCGCCACTGCTTATTTATATGGAAATGATTCGAGAGGAAGTCAATCCTTTCGGATGCATATGTCCAAAGGGATTGTCGTGAGCGAGAGTAGGAGTGAGAGATGTCAAATTGACCTCATCATTGTTTTCTCTGGCGAAATATGTCTTTATATGAAGGATAAGAGGGAGGTTGTCTGAGGAAACAGGAGAGGAGAATTAGGATGATTTTTTTTTTTTTTTTGCATAAACAGGAACATTTTAAAGGAGGACATGGGAGTTCATGTTGAGGTGAAAATTGATTTGGAGATGGACAAGTGGAACCATCAGCTCAGCCTGCAGCCAAACCTCACCGTCTTTCCTTTAAATCAGACCTGACAGGTTAAACGCTGGGAAAAAAAACAAAAAAAAAGTGATGCAAGGAAAAAGGTAAGTTGTGAAAGGGAGCATTCTGTGTGTTCCAGAGCCGGCTGGGAACATGAGTGACTTTTCCATTTTAAAACAACCGAAACAAAAAGAGGGGGAAGAAGAAGAGAAGGACGGTCACATGTGCGCGGATCTCGTCACAGTTGGACGACCTCCAGCTCACACAGGCCCGTGGGCTGAAATGCTGTATCTGCGTAGGCCCGGTTTCCTCTTTCTCAGGGAAACAACAGGGTTCAAGTCGACCATGGGAATTTCCTTGGACTGCAAACACCTCTTATTTAACCTACACTCAGGGCAAGATGAATTTGGCTTTCTGAGAAAATCAAGCCCTTTCATGGGTATTCACGAGGTTTCATTCTCTCGACGATGCCTGCTTAGCCTCCCTGTCTTGGTATTGTTCGGGATATTTTGCCTGCGTGTATATTGTGTATTATCATTGGTATTCTCTGTCGTTTCCTTATAGGCTTTCGGATCCGCTCTTGTCACTCTGTCAAATGTGTTTGCCTGATTTTCACTCCTCATTCCGCCGCTATCTAAGAGCCAAGCGGGAGAAAATGTTCATCTTTGAATTTCAAATATTAATTTATTAAACCCTGATTTGTCTCTCATCTCGGGAAGGAAATTATTCATCCGAGCGTTAAAGCAGGAAGAGTCCTGTCACCTCGGCGTGCATCATAACATGCCGTAATGAAGCGGAGACCTTTGATCTGCTGTAAAAAGAGGCGAACAACAAAAAAGATCAACTTTCGGGACTGTAACAAACTCGGAAAAGCGCCTCAACTATCTTCTGACAAGAGGAATAATTGACATTGCTGCAATAAGGAACTAAAGGCAGCAGATTTGCCTGAGGCACAGCTTTTACTAAGTATAGTTACATATTGAACAACTACCGCATATCCCCCGCTGATCTCAGGATTAGGATTGTTTTCTGTCTGTTGAACTGGTTTGAACTGTTCAAGTAATTGTTGTTTAGGGAAATGCACTGAATGGATTTTTTTTGTACAAACTATTTAAAACTATACGCTGCACAGTATTGGATTAAACTCAAGTAAAGTCAGTTAAAGTCAACTCGAATTTACTTCTCAGGTCTTTCAAAATGATCTGGTGTTGAACCACAGCTGCATTGCAGGACCTGAACTGAACCACATGACCCTGCACGGAACTGACTGGAAGGCAAAAAACTGTGAAGAAGCATCCTTGTGAGTTCTGCCAGTCTCCGTCATCGTATAATGGGAGCAGGGTGGGAAAAACTAGGCCACTGTATTCAGATATAATTTAGCAGCAGTTTTTTGAAAGTGGAGGCTAAACTACCCCTCAGTTACCTTGAAGAAACCCACTTTCTCTGCCCACCGAACCTGCCGACCAGAAGGCTTTGATCTTTGCCAGTCAACAGCTCAGGATAGCAGAAGTCCTGTGCCAGTGTCTGTCTCTGCTGGTGGGGAAACCTCAGTCCTCTCTCATGTGGCTGTCTGCCCCTCAGCCCAACCTGTCTGTTTTCAAACCCACCAGACGCGAGATGGAGCGAGGCACAAGAGGCGCTCAGTGCAGGCCGCCTGAAAGCCCCCGCTCGGCGCAGGCATCCTATCAAAGCTCTGGGAACGCCGCGCTCCCTGCAAAGTCAACTTGGCCGCGGCTGAGCTCAAATATTTGAGCAGCGTTCGACGGCCCGGGTGCCACTGGCAGAGCATCACAGGATCCCATGTCCAAAACAAAAATTTGGGGGNCCAAACACAGGATCGAGAACGAGAGAGAGGGGAAAAAAGATAAGGCCCACAGATGGATGATTTATGGACTTGACAGCTTTAACGGGCTCGTGTAGCGTTGGTGGGCCGGCTGAAGATTGACGATCGTAACCCAATTCCTGTCATAACTAAAAGAAATCAAACGTTCTCCTTTTGCTGACTTTCACTGAGACCCCTCCGAGGATTTCCCCCCCGCTATCAGCAGCACTTTCTTTGTCTCTCTGCGTAGATTATGTAGGCCTCATAAATACTTCCCACCCTCCTCTCTCTCGTCCCGTTCCCACCCCAGGGGCCGCGGCTATCACAGGCCGCCATGACCCACCTGCCCCGAGGGTTTTTGTTGGACCATAGCTGGAACACAGGCTTCTTTGATCCCCGCCACCGAGCACTCAGACGCCGTTAACTTCAGATTAGATTCCCTCACATTTGCATAATGCCTCCTTTAGTCATTAGACAGAGACTCAGGGGGAAAAGAGCAGTCATGCACAGTAAGATCTTTTTAAAAACTGCATAAAGGACGAGCGTGGCGTCGTTCAGGCTCGTAGCTCACGCTGCGTGTAATTCGTTTTGTAATGTTTGTTTACTCTAATGTTTGTCCCTGAACTCTTTCTCGTAATGACTTTTTTTCCTCTTCGCTGTCAACAGTAATTTTCTTGTAAAGCAAAAACGAAATGGCGATTTAACTAAAAGTTTAATAGAACTAGATTTGTGTTATAATTATTTTAGATTTTCTACTTGAGGCAATTTGAAAGTGTGGCAGAAGATGCGTTTCATGCCAAACTACTAAACTGAACAATTGATGCGAGGAGAATTTGCCTCATTGTCTCCAAGTGTATTGTGAAGTTTCCAGCAAAGAAAATGCAAATTAGAATCGGCTTTATTGGACAAATACACATGCAAGCAGATTTAAGTTGCTTTCAATGGACTCACACTTATTGTATAGAAAAACAGAAATATTATATACTACATAAATATACAGTAGGTGTAATAGAAGGTGATATAAATACTGTAGATATATAGAAAAGCAACAACTAAAGCAAAAAAAAAAAACTCAACAAGAAAGTGAGTAAGTCTGTTTCCCAAATGTCAAACAACTCCTTTAACCATACTGAAAATAAATGACAGCTACATCTGGAAAACAGAAAGGAAAAGGGATTATCACTAAAGCTAATTTTGGTCTTTGGTCTTTGGTAATTTTTCATTCATCCGACCGACTTTATCTCGAGGATGACGTTCATGGAGTCTGTCTCAGTCCTGGTGGCACTGATCTCCCAACGAAACCCTGGTTCAGACTTAAAGTAGTCTCTGTCTGCCCTATCAGTTGTCTGGTCCGTTTCCTCAACCATCCCGTCTGAGGCGCACACACACACACACACACACACACACACACCCCTCTGACCTCCTGTCAGTCGCGTGCCTGCAAACTGATGAATTAGGAGTCCTGGTACACAGCAGGCTTGAGTTACCTCTGACGTTCACTCTGGTTCTCAGTCCGTCGCTGCTCATGCACACCCACCAACCACACCCAAACACACACACACACAATGCAGCGGAGATAAAGTGTGATAGTTTGGCCTTGCAACCATTACATCATTTGAAATAGAGAGCTCTCTGTCTCATGTGTTTCTCTAATTCTCTAATCAGTGATCTCTGGAGGGAAGGAACAGTGTTTCTAATCAGACTCAGGTTTATGATCATATAACCTATAGATCTGACCCACTATAGCTGACCTACTGCAGCGGCTGATGTTCTGTCCTCCTCACAAAAAAAAAAATCTGTTTCCCATTGAAATGCATTGCTTTTTGTAAAGGGAAAGAAGGGGTGAACAAATTGGGCCTGTTAACTGTATGTAAACAGAGGTCAGAACTGGTAGGTTAAATCTGATTAAAAAGAATTTAGTAAAACATTATGACAAGACAGTTTAAAGGTGACTAGGCTAACTTATAATAACCAAATCAAAATCAAGAAGTAGCCTACACTTACAGACTAGTCCAACATTTTGGGAAATACGCTAACACTCTCATACCTGTACGTTAAATATGAAGCTATAGCCAAGAGATTTTAGCTTAACTAAAAAAAAATCCACCATCTCTGAAGCTCACTAATTGGTACTTCATGCGATAAATTAATGTTGATGATGTCATATGTTTAATAAAGTACTAGTGATGAAATAAGGCTTTATTACTGTCAAGGCCTCATTCTTTTTTCCATAAGCAAATGTAAATTAAAAGTGAGTTTAAAGTCAGAATTTTTAGTATCTTCAGCTTTAAAAATAAAGTGAGAAGATGTATTTCATATTTCCTTCTAATGGATTTATCATCGATGTGTATCTAACATGTCCACTCGAGCTGCAGAGCCGAGGGTGGTGCGGGTCAGTGGTACTGTTGGATGCAGGGTTTTATAGCTGCTGTGTTTCTGTGGGCGCTGACAGATATGAGTCAATGATTGAATGAGCATGAAACCCTCCATTTCACCTCTCTCTCTCTCTCTCTCTCTGAAACACACACAACCGAACTGTCGACGTTAACACAAGTGTTAAAAATCAGCCGTATGCCAGCGGCTCTGTTAGCTCACACCCATTCGAGTTGATTTAACGTGGTTTGAACCTGCGGCCTCGGACCCTCGTCGGCTCCGACAAACAACCGTCCAATCGACACTTGAAATCGCTGTCACTAAAAATCAACACTTGTTAGGAGCAGAAATGTGCCGTGCGCAGGCCGTCTTACACATACTTACGCCGCACATCACAAATCATTATCGGCCGATTATGAGCTGTTGAAATTATTCAGTAATATATTCCAAGACACTTGTACATTGTTCAAAGAAGCTTAAATCATACGCAGCGACTCTCTTGGCTCTATTAAGCCGTGTTGTAAAAAGATATTTCTTCCCCAGAGGAAGAATGAAACTGCATCCTGCCCTGTCTGTTATCACAACTCTGGGCAGTATTTTCTGCAGGTGCTATGACGCAGATGGAGCCATTACAGTGTCAAGTGGTGGCAGAGCTCCTGTAAAACGCACCATTGATCATTATCTGCCTCTGCAATATGAAGTTTAAAAGGTGAAATCTCACTGATATGAGACTTTTTTTCATGAGTGAACTCATTAGTGCACTGGGTTGTGTGTGTGTGTGTGTGTGTGTGTGTGTGTGTGTGTGTGCCCTTGTATTTTTGGCAATGTATAATTTTATTGTTTGTACCATGGTTATGACACATGCCATAAAATATCAATCACATTATCTGGTGACAAAACAAGACTTTTTCAATGCAAATGTTGGGATTTATATAAAAAACAACTTGATGGGAGAATGTGTCCTCAAGGCACCTCTGTTCCATCTGCCTGCACATAAACAGGATAAATGAGAAACTGCGACTCTGATGGCTGAAACAAGAAATGACTTGAAATTGTTACCACCGTGTTAGATATATTGAAATATCGACCATTATTGTACAGTTTAATCAGGAATCATACTTAATTGAATCTTTAATTATTAAACAAAATTTGCATGTCATGACATTTACTCTCATGAATAACAAGATGAACAGTTGGACAATGTTGAAACTGAGGCTGATTTTGATGCCTCAGTCAAGCTGATACGAGTGCATAGTTTCATATAAGCAATTACATGTTTGTAGAGACAGAAATCAGCTGAACACAGTTTTATAAAGTACAGCACAAGCAGAAGAGTGTCACCGAACATCATCAAGGTGGTGCAGACAAGGACTCTACAGCTGCTGGTGCTGACTGATACATTCTCCTCAGTCTTTTATCTTTTATTATATAACAGTGGCAATGAGCCCAAGATCCAAGGGGACACAGAGGACATGTCCTCATCCATAGTTAATAAAAATCTGCTTGTGTTATAAGTGTATTAATTGACTGATCTGAAGCTAATCTGTCTTCATTTCTGTGTCATGATTTAGCCTCACACTTTATTACAGTAGTGCAATGAGACCAAGGCCCTTTCAGTACTAACTATGTGCTTATTGTTTGGAGGCTTGATGCAAATAGGGGTGAATTTGCTGTTGCTTTAGTTTGGCTGCCAATGCTTAAAGAAAGGATTAGAAAGTTCTATGCCTCATTAAAAGCTGAATTTATTGGTTTTAAACAAAGTTGAATTACACAGGCAAAGCAGGACAGTGAATTATAAATGTTTAAATGTTGCGTGCACTCAAGACGGTCGTAAAGTGACGCGTTACACAAGCTTTTAATAATGGAAAACTTTACTTAGTCCTATCATAGCAAGCCATCTGATTTCAAACCAACACTAATGAAAATGTAATTTGCAACTTTGTTCAGCGCTAACAGCCCGACTCACACGGACAATATTTTAAAACACGATGCCAGATTTTTAAAGTGGCCTTCAAAGGGGATGACAAATCACCTACAAGATCTAAGATAGCACACTTTCCCCCGCTAAACGTCCCGCGCGGGTCTGGAACTCATTCCTGTCCAGTTTTCAGATAAGGACACGAGCAGCACTTTTCGTGACGCTCTGCAGAACGCTGGTTTGAGGCGGTCACACAAAGAGCCCATTCAACAACACAGGGCAGAATTATCCTTTCAACGCAGATGCCATCTGTCCAGCCATGTATGTGACGTTCAGGAGCGACGTGGCAATAACACGCTTGGAAACTTTTTTTGGCAGCTCGCCGCCAGACATAGCTCAGGTTTGTGTGGTCAAGAGAAGAGGGAATAAAGCACAACACTGAGGTGAAATGAAGCAGCTCTCTCGACTAAACCGCTAAATTGAGGTCAGATTTATTAAGGGCCACTCGAGGGAACGCGTCGGTTTTCAGATTAATCACGTTTGCTCACGGTTACATGCGCAGACACACACCTCGTCGGCCCCCGAGACGAGGGAACGCTCTGCAATTAGAGTGGAAATCTTTCGCTAAAAACGTCTTTTCATCGATCACGCCGACGCTGAACGATCTTCCTGGCGTGCGCTCGGCTTTTCCTGTCACATTAGACGTGTCAAGTAGACAGTTGTGTGCATCCCGACGCCAAGTCAAATACATCATCGCATAGGTGGAGTGTGGCATAGTGCAGCGGGCTCGCATCGAGGCTTGTGCAACAAATTGAGCATAATACCGAGCAGCTGTGAAAGCGATTGTATAATTACAGATAAACACGGACATCTCTCCCAAAGCAACACACACAGAAGGGTGGTCTGTTAACACAACCTAACTTCCTAGATAAATTAGGATAAATTGGCCATTGAAGTCTATTATTTGGGAAATAAAAAGGAAGCCTGTCTAAATGAAACATGATGGCCGATAGTGTGTTTTTTATTTACTTTATTTTTATTGTAATCATTGAGAAATTAGATCCAAAGTCCCACAGGTGCAATTCAAACTGATGAGGATGTCGTGGAGGAGATTCAGTTTTACATGAGGCATAAGACTGGGACTAAATCAATATTTGAGAATCAATTAATCCGTAGTGCTGCGATCGGAGCGGACAGGCATCGAGCTGCTCCTCGACCTGTCGGAATCGGTTCCATGTGCTGCCCCGATCGGCTGCACCGTCCAGCTGTCGGAGGTTGGTAAAAATAGAGGGTGTAAGAGAATGAAAAGGCAGTCGCGCTACTCTGTCCTGACACCTTTCAGCAGATACGAAACACAATTAATAGAGTTGTTCTTCCATACACTTGGCGGAGTGCGGATACGATCTGCCATCACCTCAATGACACCAGGCCTCATGGACGGGGGCTTTACAGTAGAACAGGCCAAACTTCTTCCACTTGTATCGACTGTGAGCGCAAATGCATGGACACACACACACAGATAGATTAATACAGGGTTGATGTAAGTCTGGCTTCCCTGCATTCAGTGGACAGATGGTTTGGTACTTGTTAGCCTGGTGCAGGGCTGGAGGTGTTAAGAGGCGGTAGCTGCCACCAAAAAATGGAAAAATACGACTCCTGGTAACTTAAATAAATCTAATTTACATGTTGGTTAACTTGCCATCCCTGGAGAAAAGTAACTTAATACCCAAGAAGGCCTACTGTGTATAAGTACAAATTTGATGTATTTGTACTTCATAACATTACTGAAATACTGAGTACATTAAACAGTCCATGAAAGTATATATAAAACAGTACATTAAGTATTTTAAATTAGCTCCAACTCAACCAGCTATAACATTACAAGTTATTACATTCATAATAATAAATTGCTCCCAGGTGATAAATAAAGTTTTTTTTTTAATTTGAATTTGAATAATCCCATAATATTTACCCCATTAGGCCATTCTGCATAATGAGTACTTTTACTTTTGATACTGGACTTTCACATAATGAGAATTTTGAAAGCAGGACTTTTACTTCTAAAGGAGTATTTTTACAGTGTTGTTTCATCGATGCTCGATAGAACAGAATAGAACAGAAAAGCAAATGAAGCCGCCTCCTATCCAAGATGTTTATTTTGCCCTTGAGATAAAGTTTGCTCACTCTATAATCGCACAGCTTGCCCACAGCGCCGCTGAGGCTGCACATTATCACCTCGACAAAGACCAAACAGCTCTGCAGCCGTGCCAGCGCTGGATCACAGGTCTCAGTTTCCAGGCAGAAGCTGGATTGCATCTGGTCGTTTATCCGGCTCCGAGGTGACAGCGAGGCCGTGGAGGCATCACAAGAGGGTGCTAGTCTCCACACAGCACGTCAGTAAAACACTGCCTGCACTTCTGGAGTTACAGCTGCACACAGATACACACTCAAACACAACGGTGAGGGTGATTATGGAAATTAGGCTGAATAATGATAGAAAACAGTGTCAGTTCAGTCCTCATCTAGTTAACATGTCTGACATGTTGCAGTTCTTCACTGTGTTTCTTCTTGGGACATTTTTTTTAAAAACACACTTTTAAAACAGTGCCATGATTGAAAATGATGCTCTAAGTAGAAAGAAGTGGTTGTGACAGTGAAACATACAACAACATAGTTCGGCGTTTATTTGCTGGCAGATGATTACAGGAAATATGTTATTATTATTATTATTATTATTATTATTATTATTATTATTATTATTATTATTATTATTGTTATTATTATTATTAGTCTCTTCTATAAGTCATTGTTATGATGTGTATTCTTATATATCTCTTAATTTTGTTCATAGTGTATTACATTAGTTTTCCACTGGGACTGCTCCTCAGTAACATGAGGCTCTGTTGCAATACTTATGGTTTTTCGTTGTGGCTCATCCATCCACAAGACAGAGTACACACTGGGTACATGAGTGTAAACTTTACAAACAGAAAAAAAAATTTAACCGATGTTTCCTCTTGAAAAAAAAAAAAGATTTTTTTTTTTCGTCAAAGTTCAGTAGCATCACAAACGTATTTACTCCGTTTCACCATCTGCCTTTGTGAATGACAATTCTGAGCTGTGACCACAGGTTAAACTGTCCTTCGACATGATGAACAGCTCAGAACTTGCCGTTATTAATCAGTGGTTCTCTCGCTATTTTCTGCAGGAGCCAAAGTCCTGGGGTTAGAATGCAGCTGACTCATTTTAACAAAGATAAAGATCATCCTTGTTCTTAACAGGAGTCGACATTAGCTTGCATTAGACGTTGTCGTTGCCAGAAACCTTGTCAGGTTAACATCTGCACTGACTTGATGCCAAATTCTTCTCGGTGATTGTAGAACCTTTGTTTTTCTTCTACTGGATTTACTGAGAACTTGTCTTGTTAAAGACCAGAAGTCGATTAAACATGTTAATATTCAGGTGTTACATAACATCAGATTAAGCTTTTGCAGGAAACAAGCCGTGTTAAAGGCTTTCTGAGGTTTACAGGTGAAGAAGAATCAGAGCACTGGAGCCAACTGGGCTTCACATTAATTTCCTCTGTCTAATAAGGAGCCTGATCTTGGACTTTAGTGTTAACTTCCAGCCTGAGGAGCTCATCCTCACGTCGCCGGCTCTGCTGCCAGATGCGTATGAGTGTTTGTGTGGTGTGTGTTCGAGGGACAGATATCAAAAATAACACACATTAATAGAATCCCCTTCCCACTCCATCCTGCTAATTTTCGCTGTGGGGCAAAGCTACTGAGACAACATCTTTCTATCTTTGTAATCTTGGGCTGACTCAGAGAAACAATCACAACTTCATGGAAAGTCCTGTTTGCATTTGCTTGGCCAGTTCTAAACCTCCAGGCTTTGCAGGCACAACAGAGTCCTCACTCGTGTCTTTTGTTAGTTTGCTTTTTTTAGCCCGAGTTATAAATTTTGGTAATTATGAAACGTCAGGCTTCTCTTGTCGAGAAGACAAACAAGGCCACAGCTCGTATGTCTGTATGTGTGTTCTGTTCTGGACAATAAGTTAACAAAGGTAATTCAATACTAAACTGCAGATATTACACCACCTTGCGATTGATGAAAAGCAACATGCAGAATAAACCAAATGTTGCCCAATGTGCATATTCTGCTCTTCTATTTTCTCCCTCTGGTGCAGTTATTTATAGGTCTGTGACCCTTGGCTGCCCTTTCTTACAGACTGGACGCTGGTTGCTTTTCCCAACGCCGTCCTCCCTGCTCTTTATCGCTTTGCCCTTCACCTTCTCCACAAGGGGTGTTAAAGTAAAACTACTGAGGCTTGAAGGTAAAGAGCTAAGAGAATGGAGCTGATTGATCAGGTTCAAATGCCACTAAGTATATTTGTTTTAAGTGAACCAAATGATCTACTTGGCTGTTTCTTATGCACACCGTTGATATTCAAGAGGTTAAGTGTGGTGGGAAACCTTTAAACTTTGCAATGCTAGAAGTCAGTTTCGCATTCATAAAGTGTTGCAATTTTGAATCAAGAACAGAATCTGTGTTGAAAGTCGTGCCTTTATTCCCTGTCTTGTCTTTAGTCTTATATCTAATTCATAATACTGACAAGTGTTGCAGACTAAAGCTTTATTGGTAATTGATCTCAACGAGTTAACACAAACTCATCTTTCATCACAACCCTTTTTCCAGCTCTGTGTCAAAGAGGAATTTGTTTTAACGTTAGGGACATTTAAAGAGTCCATAGGAGCTCTGTAATGGTATATTTAGACTCAGCAATGCTTTGTGCTAAAATGCGGATATCAGCATGCTAACATGCTCACAATGACAGATGGTGTTGTAGGTGTAATTGATGTAAGTTCAGTGAGTTAGCATGCTGACATTTGTTAATCAGTGCTAATCACAAATGACTGACATGACTGCATATCATCAATTATGCAAGTATTTAGTCCGAAACCAAAGTCTTGAACACATTGAAATCTTGGCCTGATGATGCTGCTGTATAAAAGTTTATGGGATCACCCAAGCGATTACAGTCTATCCTGAGGGGAACATGAATGTGTGTGCCAAGACATTTCACTCAAAACCACATATGTCAACCACGTGATGGCGCTAGAGGACAAGCCAAAGGAACACCTAAGATGTTAGGGTGAATCCTCTGAGGAACACGAATGTCGAAATTTCACGGTAATCAATATGAAAATTGTTGAGGTATTTCAAAACCAATAGACCATCACTACACTCCCGAGACCAGGGCCATTAGCCACTTGAGTAAAGGACTCAAGGACGATGGTAGCAGCAGCTTATTGTGTTTACGATGGTTATTGTTATTAAGGTCATGAGTCCGACAATGATTGGAAGCTCGTAAACGAGACTAGCTTCATGTATGACAACAGTATTACAGTAATATTGCATCAACTACAGTATGATGTTCAAGAAAGTACCAATTAAAGGAGTAGGGGGAAACCATTATGTACTTCTCAACATTTTTTGTGTAGTACGTATTTGTGGCATGAGTCTACGATTTTCCATTAAAGGAAAACCGTTTCTAATGAGTAAAATGCTATAAAATCTGATACATAATAATTGCCAAAGCCACAAAAATATGACAGATTTATTTTCTCACAAGAAATGACACTGAACAGAAACATTAAAATTTGATTGAAGAGGATTTAGGTTTGGCCCCAAGTAGCAGTCACAGGGAAAGGTGAGCAGTCATTGTTGGTTATGGCTGCGATTATAAAGTATAACAACCTACGAAAACCAACAAGCTGCTCGACGTTTGCACAAAAAAACCTCTGCGCAGATTTTCCATGGCAAATACTGGAAGTCAGAAATGCAAATTCCAAGCGTGATCTAACAAAGCTTTACACAACATCCTTAGCTTTTCACCTCTTTCTGTGAAATGAATGTTTAGCCTTTAGTCATTTTAGATGTTTTTGTAACTTGCACAATACTAACTGGAGCACGCCAGTTTCCCAGAAACAAACTTAAATTTTTGACTGAAAAGCTGCATTCTGAGCTTGAGGAGCCAAAATGGACAGAGCTAGGATCTGTCAGGCTTTTGTCTTTTCCCTTCTTTTTTTTTTTTTTGCTAGTTTATGGTTTTGCTCTCTTTTTAAATCACAGTGATGACCACATAATCCCTCAGAGGTCAAGAGTTCCTGTGTAACTATATCTCTGCCCATTCTTTCCTCTTGGCCCGGTTAAAACCCCACTAAGGTACACACTGACAAGAAGATGAGTCATTCATTGAAGTCACTTTTTAGATACTGTTGAAAGTTTGCTCTGCAATTAAATTATTGTTTTTTCATGCTGTAATCCCCTAAAGATCATTATATTACTGAAATCAAAAGCATACTCCGTATCAAAGGTAGAAAGGAGAGCTGATTTACGATCTTAGGAGACGTTCCTGTTGTGGTTTTGCCAAAGGGTTCCATCATCACCATCTCACGCTGGCCCACCCTGCCTCAGCATCTGCAGAGCACTAAAGTCGTCACTACTGACTTGGGGATTTACACCTATCTTCCTCCTCCTCTTCTGTTTGGACATCCAACAAAGGAAGATGCATGTCAGACCTGAAAAGTGGTATTGACAGGCCGACTCTGGACATTTTAATTCAACCTACAGAGGCCATCATTCTGGGCCAATCTCCATGCATGGAGAGCTTTTCTGGCAACCAGAGCTCAGCATATGAAGGTGTTTAGTACAAAACTTCTCCCTCACCATGGCAAGAGAAGCAGTGGGGAGGAAGAAGGGAAAAAAGAGCTAGCATGTTAAAAGCAGTAGGGGTTGGATGTAGTGTTGAAAGGCTGGCCGGTTTCCAGTGTCCTTTGTGGCGTCGTGTAAAAGACATGCTACGGATGAAATAAAAGGTTCTGCCCCACACATTCGTTGTTAATTATCTATTTGGAGGGTCCGGGCGGATGCATATGTGTTCTGTGTTCTCAGATAGCCCACAGAAATTGTGGAATCTGGCATCATTAAGAAGACTTATGACAAACGTTGTACGGCCAAATAACGTGATTCTTCTAAGTTTGAGATTGTTTCTGTATTATCAAAAAATTGTGCAATCACACCTCTTTTCCATCAAATTAGCTTGAAATGGTTCCGCTCAAGATTCTTGAACTTTGGTGCAATCTAGCAAAGCCAGGCCACGTTTCCACCACTTCTGAGCAAAACCATTGTAATCAAGGATACGTCGCCAATGGAGGGCTACACACGATGCACAACTAACTGCAGAATATAACTTCGGTCCACACTACTGGTAGAGGAAACCTGCTATTTTGTGGTTCCAACTGGAAACCAGCAAGTTCCGAATCAATTTATTTTTGATTGCAATGCTATTTAAGATTTGGTGCTCTCCAATTGTGCATGTTCTTAACTCCCTGATGTTGATTATAAAAATGTATGAAAAGACACAAATTTATTTAGGACAAGACAAAAGTTTTGTTCAGGCTTTGGTTTTAAAAACAACCACTAACGACCATGAACTCTGACAGATGAAGTTCTGACATGCCAGAGCTAAGGAAATGAACTTTACTTTTGCATCAAATAAAACTTTGTGCTGCCAAATCTAAGTGAAGCTTGAAGAGGATAAACACACAAACTTTCTGGAAAGGACCTTTTGAGTGTTTCATTAAATGTTTGCTTTGTACGGAAACCTATGAAACCTTTGACCTTGCAGGCGGCAATTCAGTTGGACGTCCAACTTGATGCATGACCCCAGTTTGTCAGTTGGTTCATTACAAAAACACAACGCTTGATCAATGCTGATTGAGGCAAAACTCTACCTTATAAAAGAGAGAAGTCTGGATCTTACTTTGAAAGCAGCAACACTCAAGAAACACTTTTCCCATCCACACCCAATAACCTGGGCGTGGTGGGCGAAGTCTTCAAATGAAACATCTTCAAAACCACAATTTGACTGCGGCATATTAAATCTTCTTTATCTTTCCACAGCAAATGACGTGCGATACATCAGACGGTTGGCTTCCAACCATCAGCCGTCACCCAGCAGGGTTCGGTAAATGCATCCCAGATAAAAACAATCTGAAGTCAGAACTGTGACAAGATATCAAAAAGCCAAACCATTCATCACTGTTTTATCAAGGTCGTGGGATTTCAGATTTACAGGTTTTTCTTCAGAGTTTAAAATTACAATTTAACTCCAGCCAAACACTAATTATTACTGTTAACAATTGTTCCATGTGAATCCAAATATGGCCACTGAGAACTCCTGATTCTGATCCTCTGGATTGGTTCGGCAAAAGGTACAATCGAATACCTACTATATGTATTTTCAATTGGACTACGTGGAATTTTTTTGGTAAACAGCTATGATATGAATTTAGCTGAATCCAAACTTTCGAAGATATTTCCGAAGTGTAGAACTAGTGACTCATATCTAACACTTCACTCACTGCGACATAGTCGGGATCACAGAGAACGAGCCACAGCTGCCTGCCTATCTGAGAAAAATGGGAAGCGCTGTTCACCTCCAGGCTCCACTTCTGTCAACTGTTAGACCACTAGGAGAAACAAACAGAACCAGAGAGATCGGCAAGTTGGTCAGACCCCTGTGTCACCGAGGTCAGGTACCATGTGGCGGTGCTTTTGCTCCCCATTTGCTAAATTAGTTTCCATTTATTTTTACTTGGTAATAGCGACTTAAGTGCGTGACAAGTTCATAGACACATGCTCGAATAAGTGCTAAGGACCCTCAGTGCTGTGTCCTGGAGGCGAGGCAAGACGGCCAGTCATTGATTGTGTTTAGTGTTGGCCTGCTGACCCATACAACAAAGTGACGTGATGTAAACCATTGGTGTGCTTCTGGCTTTATTTGACGTGACAGACCTCTGGTAAACATATACATAGGACGGCCCAGTTTGTACCACTTCTTCACCTTCTAACTAATTCCTGACGTGAAACTGATCAGCTCAAATTATCAGCCGCGCGGGCGCAAATTACTCTGATTTAAAGGAATCAATTCATCAATCCTGACAGTTTCATGAGACATTTGTTTCTGATCAGCGTCCGAGGAATTCACCTCCGAGGAGCGACTCAAGTGTTTCACCACGTGAAGTGCGCAGGGGGGACAAGAAGGTCTGGTTTGTAGCACAGTCAATGTTTCTGACAGATCACTGAAACATACCCACCCAAATCACCAGGTGAATAACTGCCAGTTTGCAATGAGACATGTTAGACACGCTCTTTTGCTATTTGAGCTTTAATAGGCAGCTAATAGCTCTGCTTGCTGTGAGGTGTTTAAGGTCCACGCTACACTCTGTCACTCACTCCCTTGACCTCATTGTGTTTCTAATGGTTGAGGCAAGCGTCGCCAGACACTGACGCAATGATGCCTCACAGGCCGTTTCCATATTCAGAGAAGCTGAAAAAGCTTCTCTGCTTGGCAAAGTGGAAATTTTACTTTCTGTTTTTTCTCTCATTTTTCTTATGATTTAAGTCTATAAATGTCTCAAGTTATCACAGTCTTGTTAAACAAAGCTAGAGGTGCTATCAACATCGGTGATATGCGTTATTTATTCATATCGCTTTGACGTTGCACACAATCCCACTCAGAGAAGTGCTGTACAGGAACAACTCTGTAGCATGAGACAAAAATTAATCGCTTTGGCTCAGTGACATTGAACTTTATGTGTGTGCGCAGGGATGCGGTCATATCTGTTGGGTGCCGTTTTCCATATGGTTGTCATAAAAATTTGATCTTGTAAGCTCAAAACATATCCTTTCAGAGTGTTATAAATCACATTTTGGCACAGTAGCAGGTTTTGGCACCAGTCAGCAGAAAATCACTTTGACGCTATCGCAGCTTGAATGTGTGGTCACCAGCTGATGTTTGTGCAAAAAGAAGATAATCACCTTAAATGGTAAAAACAAAGTAACGAATGCACAATATCCCACGCACAATATCCCACGATCTTTTCAGTTGAATGTTTTGGTGTTAAATCTCCATCAAGAGCAGTAAATGTCCTTTTTGAGGCAGATCAGCATGTGGATATCAACTTGTGACTCATGTGTTTCTTAAACTGCAACGATTTTGACAACAGGCTTCCAGAAATTTGAAATCCAGTTTTCATGATTACACTCCCAGGTTCCACTGAGATGTATGAAACAATTTGCATGATGGCTCTTTTTCCTTCAGTTTAGCTGCAGTGAACTTGTGTCATTGTCACATTAGAGTCTGGAGACAAAAAAAGAAAAACTTTGAACAAAACTTTGCTTTACATTGACAGGTCTTCATTGTGGCGAAAGGCAATAAGTAAACAAAAGCAAAACAACATAATTCCTTCAAATTACTACAGGAATGCATGACATGATGTGAAAATGAGGAAAAGGTCAAAAGCTGCAAT
This sequence comes from Centropyge bicolor, assembly GCA_037975185.1. NCBI lineage: Eukaryota > Metazoa > Chordata > Actinopteri > Pomacanthidae > Centropyge > Centropyge bicolor. The sequence goes on along the minus strand of JBBMOC010000005.1, from coordinate 12,837,465 downwards.
TATTCCTCAACAGTCTGTTTTTTAACCCAGTTTATTTTCGCTCTGGTCTCCTTTTGTGTGGTGACATTTCTTCATTATGGGAACCAATACAAACACGGGAACCTGATGAGACATATGAAATTGAGGAAACACATATTTCATATGAAAATATTTTCATAGCGCATTGCATTCATCAAACTCAGTGAAACCTAAGAACAGTCAATGAGTCTGAGGTGATGACAGCACATTGTGCAGCGGTTCACCTGACCAGGTGATGACAAATTTGGCTCACTTTTGATGAAAATTATTCTACAGTGACTTCACTTTTATCATCTTGAAGACACAACATTGATGGCAGATTTGAAATATGAACTAATATTATGAAATAAGAAGAATGTTAAACAAATAGAGACCACATTATGATAGCCTTTAAACAGTGGGGGTTAACAAACCCTCTTATTTTTGGCTGCAAGGACCAAAGTGATTTTTAAGGTAAAAACTACAACTACTGCATATTCAATCATATAAACTAATGAAGTAAGTAGATGACAGACTCTGGCTCAGGCAACCCAACACTGAGTGGTATCACTATCTACCATCAATAAGGAACAAGCTGTTGATTAATGTCAGGACCACAGAGAATGAAAATATGAGTATTACTTTCAGTACAGTAGACAAGCAGATCATTTTGTGGCTCTGTAAAAGAGAGGGAAAGAGAACACACACACACATAACAGTCTCAAAAATAAAACAGATTATTTACATAGCACATCCAAACAACACTCTTACAGGAAGGACTGTAAGACTGTCATCAGGATAACAGTACAATGCCATGCCAGCGTATAATGTAACCAAAGAGAAGCATATTTAACAAAAATATGATTGGTCCCACAATTGAGCCCTGGGGCGCCCCACATGTTATAGAGGATAACACATCTGAATATTGTTTGACCAAAAACAGATGAGGGGAGATGATAAACAGATGCAGATGCTTCTGTTTGTGTCTGAGACCATGAAAAAGTGATTAACTTTAACACGATGGGTCCCACTGGACTTGGTGGCCATGTGCAGTTGATTTCTTTTTGTTTTTTTTAAAGCAAACATTTCCATCCTCAGCATATGAAACTGCCAAAGTTTTAGAGTTTATCTCTAATTTTTTTAATAGTCAACAGATTTGTTTCTCCTTGCTCGGCCAAACACAACTGTTAATTAAAACATATCCAAAAATGGGAATGTGAAAAAGAGGCAAGCGTTTTTGTTATGATGTACAAACAGCAAAATCTATAGCAAGTGTTCTTTTCCATGAGCCAAAGGCATGTTTGCACCTTTTTGACTTACAGTAATATACTGGCTAACATAAATTTCCCATACTGCATGTTTCTTCATGAACATTCTTTCAACAGTTGTTGATTGATTTCCTTACCTGTAGCAGCATTTAGTCACGGGGGTTAACGGGAACCTTAACCCTTTTATCTCGAATTTAATAAATCAAACTTTCCACTGTGTTTGCTGCAAGTAAGCTGAATTAAGTTTTTATCGCTTTATCACTCTGAGATAACACAGGTTTGAAGATGGATTTCACATCAAGAACAGTATCGCGACGATTCATCTTCTCTCAAGAGTCTCTATATTATGTGCTGCCTGACACTGCAAAGACTGTGAACATTCTTCAGGTCTCAGCAAACTAACCTTCTGTCCATTAAGGGATTACCATTCTGACAGAATCCACAAAACCCTGCTCTGTCCGGTGTTGGCTCTATCATACCTCAGAAAAATCACAAACAGAGCTGTGAGAAAGTGTAGGTGGGGTGGACGGCGAAGCACACAGACCAAGCCTTGTTCCCCAGACCTCTTATCAGATTCCTCACCCTCCATCCTTCATACAGTACGTTCGGAGTCAGCTGAGGGGAGTGGACTCTGAGGTGAAGCTGGAGGTTTATGCAGCCTCCTCCCCATTAATCTCGACCTGATAGACTGCGATGCATCATCCTAAAAGAAAAAAAAGAGACAAAGACTATGAAACACAGGAAGTTTATGTGTGGCAAATTGTGTGTGACATCCATTTTCAACACTGCCGTACTTCCTGTGTGTGAGTCATTGTACGTGATAGGCGACATGCGATTGAATAGACCAAAGGCAAAGAACCTTAGTTGGACGTATTTATTGCTCTCACATGTATGATCTCATACAACACACACCTACACAATGACTCAGTATGTGTTGTTGACTCCACGGGCAGGTTAAGTCAAGAAAATAACCACGCGTTGATGTCATGCTCGTTTTCCCATGTTAGGAGGACCGACTGGCCCCATTACCGCGAGAAGAAAACACAACATGACAAATGGCAGCAAGCTGGCTGCACATTAAGATGAAGAGAGCAAACAACGCTTGCCAGAGGTGAAATTAGCAGAGTAAGTAAGAACATATAGCTCGGCTTACTGGGCCTCGTCTGATGTATGATACTGGACAACGTAGCCTATCTGAGGCCAGCAAAAAGGGCCTCCATCAGCGGCTGCGTGATTAATGTCAAACAGTGGTCCAAGTAGCCAGGCTAAATGAGTTATTGCTCATTAAAGCTGCATCGCATCTAGATTCCATTGTTTGATGCTATGACAAACACTAAGGTGAGAGCACTGTGTGATAGTCACAGTCTAGCTGTGCAGCTCAGACAGAAAAGCCCATTTCTGTTTATGATTAATATCTGATTGTGTAATCCCATATAGTGCACTGTGGTGAAAGCAGGGTGATATCAGCGGTCATCGGCTTGTGTCAGGTGTCAGCTCGGTGATGTCTCCCTGCAATGTTAAACTTCACTTTATCTGATGTGGCACAAGAGGAGAAAGTGCGTAGAGAATATTAGCTAAAGGCTGAGGAATGTGATGGGTCCTATAGTTACTGACTGAAGCTGGAAACAGACTTTGACGTTATTAAAACATACAAAGACTAGACACCACATATAAAACTACTCCTGACAGTCTGGAAAGGATCACATATTGAACAATGGAGTAAAGTAGCCAAGTATCAAGACAAAAACTGCGATAGACCAATCAAACCACTCAAGGATAACACACATGTATGAATGTGCAGTAACAGCAGGGGATGATAATGACAAAAGCAGAGGACAAAAGTCATTTTTACGATTATGATTTATGGAGGAAGAGGAGGTTAGGAGGTTGGGGTGGATGGACAGGAGACTAGACATCGTGTGTGAAACGAAAGTCACCATTGACTTTTTTAACTCATGTATTGTACTTACTTCTTAAAACCCCAACCATACTCTTTTCCTTAATCAAACCAAGTTTTTTTTTTTTTTTTTGGTTAAACCTAACCAAACGGCTACCACCCACCATCTCAACAAGCTCTATTTTGAAAGTGAAACCAGACATTGTATATTCAGTATCGCTAACTTGACCGTGGAATGAGCACGTCTTCTTTTCACGCCTGGGCAAAGCAAAACATGACACGTATTTGGTGGATCTATTACACACTTTGGCAAGATACTGGTTTGGTAAATATCTAGGACACCATCCAGGATGAGAGGCAGACTATGATTGGAGTCGTCTTGCTAGGAGGCACTACAAGGAAAATTCTGGTATATTTCCTATAATTGTGGCTCAATGGCTCAGGCTAGCTTTTGCATTATCTACCTTCTTTCTAGAGATTCAGAGAAATAAATGCATCCCTGTGCAGACATAATGACTCTTGCATCTTGTATTTACTTTTGGTTGACACTCACAAGCGTTTGAAATTATTCACATAAAAACCCTGTTCACTTGGAGCTGTAGGATGCTTGTGCAGCTCGTGCATTGTTTTGCACAAGTGTTTGTTTCTCCGAATCTCTGTAACGAAAGTGGCGAGAACAAAATTGGCATGACCCACAGAATTTCCCCTAAAAATCCCACAGAAACACAAACTCCTGTGTGGTCCAAAAGAGAAATTTGTATACTATTTAAGAAATCCACTGAAAGTTGTGTGGGTCTCTTTTCGTCAGCAGGTCTGTGAGGATCTGAGACACCGATTGGTGAAAGACTTCTGCAGTACTGAAAGATTAAGCGAGCAACGTGCCTGTTGATCCTCTATATACATTTTGCATGTGTGTATGTACAGTAAATTGTGTGTTTGTGTGTCTTTTGACGGCATGTTGGTTTTGCACGTCTAAGTGTTTTTGTGTTCTGCAGACCTACATTGTTCAGTGTTTACTCAGCTCTCCGGATTAGTGTCAGAACAGAGAGTAGCATACCCAGAGTACCACTGCAGATACCCCGAGTCTGGCCAAAACCTCTTCTGACCTTTGCAACAACCAAACATTGCAGCAGCAAAGGTCAGTTTTGTTTGTGCATTTGTTTTCACATGGGGTTGCTTTTGATTGCGAATTGAAAGCAGGGTTCAACTGACATCATGTATACTTGATTGTGACAAATTTGATTTCGGTGATTTGCAGAAAATTATTCCACCGTAAACAATAGAGACAAACTAAACTGGAGTACACAGCTCGTGATCAGCCCTTGGAAGCATGAGGGTGAGAAGTTGGAAATGGGCACAGCAGATAGGATCAGTACCATGCTGTACACAATAATATACAGAACATCGTAAGAGATATACACATCAACTTGAGCTTTGAAATTGATTTGGCTATAATGATAAATAGGTGAAGCACAGAGGCAAAACAAACATGGGGTCTAAACCGCAAAAGTTGTTGGAGGCCGAAACTCGAATACGGACCCAAAGCACTCATCTCTCCTTTCTTTCCCTTTGTCTGATTCTATTGTTTCCTGATGTTTTGAGATTTATTTAGTAGTGCAAGCATGGTGTCATACCCCCAACTGTTAGACCAACAGGGGAGTGATTACCTTGACCATAGATGCCCCCTTTTGAGAACTTCTTGTTCCCTCTCGCTCATGTTGTTGGACAAAAAGAAAAAAAGCGCCCCTTCAATTAAAAACTGGATTCAAATATTTAACATACTAAAAGACAGAAATGTCGTTACTTTCCCGTTCACCTCGGCCTGAACTTTGCCTCACGAGTCGAGGATGTGAGGGACCGAGGCGGGACGAGGATTGGGCATGGCTGCTTTGACAGGAGATAGAGGCCATGCCTGAGCTGAGCACAGGGTTTGGAGTCCAGTGGGGATAACGAAGACTGACAGCCACCTTGTGCTAATGGCTTGACGGTGTCACTCTTCCAGTGGTCTCACCCTGATGACATCATCGCTCCAGGCAGGCACGTGTCACAACGGGTCACTTAGGAAATCCATCAAATCTTCTGCTGCTGCTGTAGAAGTTAGACCGACCCGCGATTCATTTCCATGAGCCGCAATTTATATCTCTAAGCAGTGGAAGTATCGTCAGTAGCCTACAGCCATGTGAAGCTATACTTCACCACGGTATTACTTTAACATGCTGATGTTAAGCAGGTGTAATTTTTACCATGTTCATCTTGGTTTTGCATGCTCACACTAGCTAATGTACACAAAGTTGACGCTGATAGGATTTTTTTTTTATTACTGCTATTGTTCATGATGGGATTTATTGGGTCTCCGTATATAACATTATGAAGAGTAAGATCTTGACCCACTTTATATAAAATGTTAATATGTTGTGATTTGATTTAAAATTGAAATGATTTGGATTTTGGACGATTGAAAATTTTGACCCAATGATGAACATAAAAATCACAAAAAGAGAGAGATCACCCAAATGATTATGGTTTATCCCGATGGAAACATGAATGTGTACAGCAAATTTAAATCCAATCCATCTAATAGTTGATGAGATATTTCAGTCCGGATCAAAGTGGTTGGCAGTCCTAGATTGATGCCACTAGCACCCAACCAAAGACGGTTGTTTCAGTGAAATATGGAGTTCAGATCCATGAGGAATAAAGGATTTCATTTTAATTCCATTCTCCTCTTGCTGGGCCTCTGTTTAACTCCACTTTCAGCTCAGTGTCTGCTTTTCCTCTTAATCCTTTTATGTTTGTCTCCACAAGGAAAACCGTTGGTGGTTGAGCCTCTGTATTATTTTCCAACAGGATTTCTGTAAGCAGGCTTAAAAAAATTGAGCTTATTACTCTATAGGCTTATTGCAGAGTTGTTGAAGTGGCTTCAGAGAGAAAGCCACCGGTGTAACTCTTTACTCCCTGCACATGCACTTCAGCACAGATCGAACTGAGATCCACTCAAAGGGCACACAAATGCATAAACCCTTAAATCTCACCTTTGAGCCATTGAGTGTGAAAAGTGAAGTCATCACTCGCTGAAATGCTAACAAGGCTATTGTGTGTGAGATTAACGTTCCCGCGAGGCCCCGGCGGACCGGACTGTGGATCTTTCAGAAGGAACTCAGAATATGACAGATCCGCCCTGAACTCAAAACAGGAGTGACCCGCATTAGCACTTGCAAATAAGTTCCTTCGCTGATGATTCAATGGCATAGATGCTGGCACTGCTTCAGCATTACCATGACAGTGTGTTCGAGTGTGTGTGTGTACTTTAATCACCATGACGAACGGTGAAGCTTAGGGGCGAAAGAAAAGGTGCCATCAGTGTTTTGGCTGGGTTATGCAACCGTTTAATCAAATTCAAATTTTTCGGAGTTAAAAGAAACGGGCAAACACTGAGAGAGCCGGAGCTATTCAGGCATGTCTGAATGAGTTGCTGAGGTTTGTCTTTGGAGTCAAACGGAACGCTTTCGCCTTCTGCATCCAGGGCCGACTGCATTTATAGTGTGTCTTTGTGTCCTGGCCAGAAGGAGAAGACACAGGGAAGAAAAATATTTGATGTCAATTCCAGGTATTTTTATATAGTGTAAAAGCAGTTTTAATAGGTATCACATATGTTTGGTTTTAGACGCGTGGGAGAGACAATAAATCCATTGGAATCTTCTTCTTTAACTGAAGCCTTGCAGGCGAAACACAGGGAAAATAAGTCTAGGAAGCACTTGCTGTTATTGCAAAGCTCATGATAGTAACTGAAGCGACCTATTTGACTGTAGAGACTGTTCAAACTAATCCAAGTTCAAACTATTAAAGACTCCTGACTAATTTGTGAGCAACCGCCACAACTAAATCAAGAAGTCGGTAGAGACTGGAAATAGATGTAAAAACTCTGATCTCCTTTGTTCCCACATCATACATTCAATTTTAGATCGCATGCGGAAGGCACTGTCACTCAGATTGATGTTGAATTATACAGAATGTCCTCCCAAAGTAAAACATAAGCCAGATTCCCATGACGGCTAACCGCCTCGAGGCCTCTCACAAGCGACGTGACCCGCGCTGCGCTCGACTGTCACCAGCAAAATGATTATTGCATTTCACCAAACTGGGCGTGTGTGTGTTGGATGTATGTGTGGGACAGGAAGTACAGGACAGACAGCATTGGACCTCGAGGGTTAGCAAATGATTGTACTGTTGTAGCTTTGAAGACTGGGTTTGTTTTCTCAATAAGTTTACATTCCAGTTAGAATTCAGATGTGACATGACGCCGCTCGTATCATAAATACGGACAGATTGTGTTTCTTCACAAGCTCTGGTGCTCGTTCGAGGAAGAGAAGCCAGTACTGGATGTAGTACAGCAAAATATGAGAATGTTTATTTGGATTTTGTAAATGGGGTTGTAAAACATACTTTAATGAAAAACTATTTGATATCAATCTTTCGGGATATGCTTGTTCAGAACTGAGTGATTGCAAAGAAACATTCTGATCAGTCTCGGCTTTTACACAGAATTTGGATCAGTGTTGCCAGATGTATGACATTTTGCCATAATGATTTTCATGATTTGAGATTTGTTCAGCTGATCACACCTGCAGCTCACGCCTGATTCTCTGCCACAGGTGGGCAAAGATGTCGAGTTGTGTCTCCTTGTTCTTTCCAATGGACCATTTATTTACAGCAATGGCAGAGCATAGAGCTTCTCAGTAGTTCCAGAAAGTTAGCACCAAATGCTAGTAGTGCAGACTGTGAAGCACTTGCAGGCTTTTTAAAAAAATACCACCTGTACCAAATTATTTAATTATGCGCTCCTTGGGCTTGTAACACTCGGTTGGCCAGACGAACTAACGATTGCAGCTTCTGTGAGAGCAGATACACAGACATTGTTTAATCCGTTCCAGAGCTCATCCAAACCTAATAAAGAGCAGCTAACATCACCCCAAACTGTCATAGTCATGGTCGTCTGTCTTTCTCCTGTTTTACCTTCCTTTGTGTCTCTTGTGTTTGTCTCTGGGCCTCACTCCTCCCTGGCTGCATCAGTCAGCACACCTGCTCCTCGTCAAGCCATCACCCAGCAGTATTTAAACCCAGGTTCTCACCAGATCCTCCAGTCTACCAGTGCAGTACAGATGCTACAGCCGCGCTATTGTTTCTTGTGCTAAACCTCCTTGTGTCTCCTGTGCTTCAGGATCAAACCTACACCTTTGCCTGCCTGCTCTCAACTCTTTAGCTCGACTCCATTTTCCAACCTGCCTTCATTCATCTGCGTTTGTGTTGGTCTTGTTAGCTGGACAAGATAACTTCAACAGCTTAAAGCAGATAAAAGCCCATAATCCTTTTTTTTTTTTTCAAATTGCATTTTTGTCTTTGCAAAGCCTGATGGGAGACGTGAAGCAATCCAAAGCTTTGCAGGCCTACTGTCGGCCTACTTAATTACTATTGCGAAATATGAGGATAATTGCTGTTCAGGGTTTTAGCAAAAGGGTCCATTTATCATTCACAGAGAACTAGATGTAGCATCTTCCTTTCTGATTTCTTTTCACCATCAGTGGGTTTTTTTGTGTAGCTGTTTATAGAGGTGATGTGTAGTTTTAATTTTGCACATTCTCAGTTGCCCAGAGGTGCTGATTATCTCCCACTTAGTTTCCCTTGGATACTGTAACTGGCGCCCAGATTTTAGGACACCGGCAAAGTACGTCAAGCAAAGACAAGCACTCCAAGAGATATTTGCACATGCTTTGTGTCTCAGCCAGTCTGGGTTATTCAAGGGGTTTGTTATCTTGGGTCTCCTTCATGCATTCGTTCACACCGCCCCTCTGCTCCCACACAGAGGGCCCAACTTTTTGTAGCCCCCTGCTATCACTGAATACACACTCTCTATCAAACACACACACACATGCAGGATCATGCAGACATGCAGTATAGCATGTAATCACGAGCCGGCAGACGGAGACAGTGTGCACAGTGCCACTCGTGCACATGTCCTCAGCAAAGACGCGCACACTCAAGCGCATGCACCGTCACACAGATTTGGATGTTTTTAGACTCAAGAGGAATGTTGAAGTCCGGCCAAAATTCAGACAGCTGCGGCTCCCCAAATCAGAGATTTTTAAAATGGACTGTCCATAACAAGGACTTGACCTTTGACCCAGAGCCTTTCAGCGCTGCGTTTCCTCACTCGGCTCCTTCTTCGGGCCTAATGATGAAGACACATTCCTTCTTCCCCTACTCATTCTTGGATTTCACTTTTGTTTTCTCGAAAACATAACAGCAGAGGGTGTGTGTGATACAGACATACTGTACGCAAAGTAAAGATATCATGCATGTAATGGAGATATGGTGGGCGGATGAAAGACAGAAAATAAATCTTAGAGCTTTTTGCAGACTCTCACACTCAAACTGGTTCTGCTTTTTCTGGGCGACAGCGATGGAAAATTACTGTTATACAGAGAGAGAAATGCTTGATCCTTACATTAACATTTAATTCCTTATTTGGCTTTTGACCAGAAAAAAAGAATACATAGAATAAAGAAGGCATCAACTTTAATAGTTTTTTATTTAAAATGTGCATTGTGAGTTGAACAGTTGTATGTTGGTGAATCCTGTGGTTACTTGTGATGATGCTAAGAAGTCTAAATTATGCTTACTGAATTTTGTGCAGTATGTGCATGCATTGTTTCCTAATAATCACTTTTCAACCTATAATAAAAAAAATAAGGCGCTTGGAATATGTTAGAACTCCACCTTCCTCGAAAAGAGGAGGAAACCAAAAAGCTTTCACTTGCCATAATTGTTTTTTTATTATCAGGGGAGAGATGAAAGAGGTTCAGAATTAGATTATAAAAACATCTCCAAATATACCTCCTTGGAATATAGCACCTGCCATACAGGACAGAATGGAGCTGAGTCTCAGGAGGAGATGACTTAAACACACACGTTTAGACAAGTTTTTTGTGTCAATAGCAGAAAGACAGGTCAACCACATGGGCCTGCAGCCAGAGCGCCTGTAAACCGATCCTCATAGTCTAAGCACATCCTCTGTGCTGGGGTCCCTTTTCTGCCAGGCACACACACACACTTGTCCATGCACACACACACACACACTCACATTCCTCTGCCGGCTCTGCGAGGGGCAGGCGCAGAGTGTGCTGGAAGCTTGGAACTGTTCTTCAGAGTGAGCGTCTCTCTCACTCTCCCCAGTCGTTAAGTCAGACAGCAGAGGAGGACGGGAAGGCAGAGAGACCAGGGGAGGTCTGACGACACCATCCCAGCTCAGCTCGGCACACCCGGCACCTTCTTTTTTTTTTTTTTTTTATAAATGCACCAATTGATAAATGCAAGCGCACAGTCTTCGTCTGGCTGTGATTTCCTGGAGGAACATCAAGATTCGTAACCAAGCTGTGACTCTGCAAGAGATGTGTGCAACTTTTCAACTTGAAGACGCTTTGGAGTCATAGCATGTGTAAGTGTCCAGAGCAGCATTCAGTGATGGAGGTTCAATGTAAGGATGGGTGGTGCAACCATGTTCTTCACCGGTGTCTGATCCAGCTTTAAAGGGAACATCCAGCAGAAGAAGAAGGAGCAGCTAAAGATACAAGAACTTACCCCACCTGCGACTTTGACCCCAGGCTGCTACGATGCTGTGGTACAACTTTGGCCACCACTTGCTCTCTCTGGCAGCTCTTCTGGTGATTGTGAACTGCGGAGGAGGGGAGCAGAGGAGAGGGACGGATAGCAGCAGCACCAGCAGCACAGGTGGCGGCGGCAGCAGCAGCAGCAGCAGCGGAGGAGGAGGAGGAGGAGGAGGAAGCAGTAGCAACAATTACAGCAACAGACGCTTTCATAAGATCCAGCATGGCCAGTGCACCTACACCTTCATCCTACCTGAGGGGGACGGAGCCAGAGGAGGCTCCTGCAGGGAGGCGAAAGCCGGGACCCCCCAGCACAACGCCAACTCTCTGCAGAGGGACGCGCCGCCGCCCGAGCCAGACTTTCCCAGCCAGAAGATCCAGCAGCTCGAGCACATTATGGAGAATTATACCCAGTGGCTGCAGAAGGTAAGGTTCAAAGTTTGACCTACATGGGTGGAAAAAACCCACTATCAGAATCTTCTGTTTGATATTTGCCGATTTCTGGGTTAATTCGATCCACGTTTCAAGGCTTGTGAAAGGAACCGCGTCTCTAACCAGGCTGCATGAGAGGCTTGTTTTTTGAAGTGGTCACGCTGTAGTAGGCCGGTCTATATTTGTTGAGATATTTGTGTTTCTGTCGGGTGTGTGGTCTCTGCGGCGTGTCTGAGGCTTCGCAAGATAACTTGTTTTGGTTTCTGGACGAGACTCTCAGACTTAAACTGGGGTGGCTTTGCTGTCTTGTGGGCGACACATTGTTTGTCAAAGTGTTTGTCAGTAGGAGAGTTTATGTGCTTTGGGAGTTGAGAAATAGCTTTTTTCTGTGTGATGCTGTGCGACTGGTTTCGGACTGGAAATTCACAGAGGCACAAATGACAACATGAAAAATAACAAAGAAGACGGATTGTAGTATTATAGCAGGAACTTTTCCTATTAGCATCCTTGGTTTCATGTAAACCTCTAAAATTAATGGACAAACTCAGACTGTATTCCTTCCACAAACAATGTGCACTAAATAATGTAGAAGTCAGAATATGGGAAACAATTTGTATTAACTCTGCTCTGCTGTTATGTAACTGTGTACATTATGTGAACTTTTTGTTCTGGATGTCACACAGCTGCCTGATTTTATATCCTCCATAGACGACTTGGACGGCCGAGTCTCCGTCTCTTTCTATCCGTCCACTTAACGCATCTATTTTTTCCTCCTTTCTCTCTATTTTTTTTTCCTGCGTGAACTGGCCTTTGAGTAAATTCCACAGATGTCCGGTTGAGTTGTGCGGAGCGTCGGTCACAGAGCAGAGGTAGTTATATGTCAGTTACCCCCTGTTCTCCAGTGGGCTGTCTCTTTAATGGCAGGAAGTCAAAGAGACCCCCAGAGACACTGAGAGGAGGAAAAGACAGAGAGAGAATGCTGCCTTTATTTATTCAAGTCGAGGAGTTGAAGAACTTGAAATCCAGACTCATATATAGAAAAAAATCTGCAACCTGTTTGATTTTCCTATAGAATAAAACATCAATTTTTAATCAGCTGATATGAAAAAAAGCACCTATGCAATTATTCCTGAACAATCAAATTACAATTTATTTATAGACTGAGGTGTTTACTATGTTCAAATATGGCTCTACTGTAATAGAAAAGTAAGAGATATAGCTTGGCAGTCGCTTTGCTTTCCTAAGCTTTGAGACTTTGTGTCTCCAAAGAAAGCGAGACTATCTCTCTAAAATGAACACATGAATCAAATAAACAAACCTCCAAATTCGGCTCTCCTGCTTCTCAACTCTCCACAATATTGTCCTCCTCAAATAAGATTAGCAGCTTGAATCTGTGATTAATTGCTCAAAGCTGACGGTTTATTTTTTTTGTCTGCGGAGCGACTTGGCGAGGTAAATGCGTCCACAGATAACACCTGATGGATTTGAGGGATTTACAATCCAACTGGGGGATTAATTTCCCCCGAACTTCATCAATATGCCCCGAGTCTGTTCATTAGCATCCTCCCAAAACACTCTGCTGCCGTGAGCCTGCTTTTCATTCACTCTCAGAAAGTCAACTTTTCTCTCCTCAGGTTGGAGGAAATAGTCATTCCTCATCAATTAACCAGGCGTTGGTCACAGTATGTTGCAGCGAGATGTTGATGGAGTTTGCAATTAGGGAGGTATAGTGTTGGAGGCGACTCCACCCTCACCTCTTACTAAACCACACAGCAGATAAACCAAATGAAATGGATGGATTTTGTGCTTATGGGTTAGAATCTGTGAAATATCATCATACCATAGGACTGTATATCACTGACTTTATCTCACTTCGGAGGAGGAATTTATGGTATATGGTTTATGTCAAGGTTTAAGACAGTAAGTATTTGACATAGTTGAGTGTGTAGATTCACCTTTATATGGCTGAAATAAGACATAAGATATGCAAAAAATGTGCTGCACCTCAGAGGCTTCAACACCGATATGCATTTGTCTAATTAAAGACCTACACCACTTCACTATTTGAAAACCTGTGTGTGTGTGTGTGTGTGTGTGTGTGTGTGTGTGTGTGTGTGTGTGTGTGTGCGTGTGTGTGTGTTTCTGCACGTCTCCCAAAAAAGCCATCCATGTGTCAAGAAAGGCCAGGGGTGAAATAACACCGGCTTTATCTTTGCTCAGTGGACCTCATCCGTCTGTGATAGTACAAGTGATACTATGAAAACAGAACGGCAGCTTTGGTAGACTGAAGGTTTGACTAATGAGACCTCTGGAGTAACTTTCTCCTCAGATGTTAAAAAAGGGGAGCCTGTGAAAACGTCGGCCATCATCGCTGATAACATCGTGCTTCTTTGGTCTTTCAACACTCTGGAGTTTTGCAGGACCTCAGATATTCATTTTAAGTGGAAAATGGATTTTTAAAAATCTAATATCGGCATGATTTTACTGTACATTGGTTAGTGGATTATATATTTAAAATGTGTTATGATAAGAATTTCCTGGATGCAAGTAAGACGTAGAAGATTAGCACAAGAAAGGAATTGGAGAAGTCATTTCAGAAGGCACTTAAACACACAGTGGTAATTCAGCCTAATTGCACTGCGGGGGGGGGGGGGGGGGACATCAGGATGCAGTTAACATTTTTCATTGGACAGAAGATTAAGTGTCCCAGCCAGTCTATCTGTCTTAATCACGCCAGCCGGTTTCACTGCTTGTCTAAGCGAGACTTCGCCCTGATGTTGCTCCAGCCAGCCTTGATGAAAGAGACGGTTCCTGATAGGACCCTCGTGCCTGGGTGCTCAGACCAGTGTGGGGGGTAGACGGAGGGAGAGGGTGATGCAGCAAACAGCTGTTGGGGAAGCATTTTATGTCTGAGATCTTTCCTGCCTCAACCTAGGGTAGAGTATATGAGGCCTGATAACATTCCTGACCAGTCAAAGGTGCCCTGTGTTTGTCCAAGGATTACTCCCCTGGCCGGCCAGCAAGGTGAGGAGCCTCGGACAGACAGAGAAGAGGCAGCAGGAAACAAGCTCCACATTAAACAATATTAACAATTAACCTTTAGTGAAGCACCTTTATAACAGAACTTACATGGTGTTTTGAAAAATTAAGGCAGAAGCTGCAGAAAAATGCTGAATCCATACTGTGTGATTTGGGACAGAGAGAGGTCGTCAATCATCGGAGAAATCAATCCAAAAGTGGTGGTCATAGATTTATGCCTGAACAGTATAGAAAAAGAAATCATCAATCTTGTGATTACTGTGACAGATCTTGCGATATGAGCCACAATTTTAGTGAGAATGGTAGTGATTTCAATTTGCACTTTATCACTTGACAAAAGTCAATAAACTGCAAATTGTTGTTTTTACACTTTGGTTTTTGTACGGATTAAATAAAGAGAGAGCCAGACTAGCTGATTCCCCCTCTCTCAAGTCTTTATGCTAAGCTAAGCCAACTGTCTTCTGACTTTAACTTAATATTTAGTGCACAGACACGAGTGCTGTCACCCTTCTCATCCAACTCGTAACAAGAAAGCATAATTCCCAAAATGTTGGCTTGTTAAATTAAGAGAAAAAAGTCTTGAAAATGGATTCTGAAACTTACAGGTTGGGCTGGTTATTGCTTGAAAATGTTCATTGCCAGCACTGATTCTAAGAGTTTGGGTATCAATATCAATCTGGATACTGATACCTTTCTTAAGGGACATAAATGTTTTCCTACAAACCTTTTGTTTTATTAGACAAAAGAAGCCAAACTTCTTCAATATTTTATGTTTTACTAAATACAGGCAGCCACACTGGAGTTTGCATCAGATAAATTACAAACTAAATCTGGAAAAACTGCCTCCAAGTACCAGAAGCGATGCCAGAGGTTTTCGACATATTTCGGTCGGTACCAAAAAACTGTTGAGTTATGAAACAAAGCTCTGCTCACAGGTAGAGAGTGGACTGAAGAGCGGATTGTTGTAACATGTCAATGCTTTTCCTGCCAGTTTCTCGAGCTGCCGGGCTTTTGCTGAGCTGAAGGGCAATGAGAATCAGTCTCATGTGTCATTGACTAAGAAGCAGATGAAGCAAGATCATCTCACAGCACTTCATGAGAACATCCTTTCTACCTCTCCAATATTTCAAGGACAATAAAAATTTGGCACAGACGTAAAGTTCGGCGAGCCAAATTTCTGTTTCTGCTCTCGGGAGTGAAAGTGATAGATCTTCTCATTTCCCTCCTGGTGGAGACAGTAGAAAGTGGTTGAGAGCAGCGTTTCTTGAGAAGGACGGCCTGAGCCAAACTAAGCTGTCGAACAAAGGGAGGAGAGGGGGAACTATCAGCGGCGTCTTATCCCTGTGAAATTCCCATCATTCTGCGTCTCGGCGAACATAACTGTGCTTCATAAACAGTGGTTTAAAAGGACATACCGACATGTGGGCAGCGGCTTGTTTCCCTTACATACTGGGAGTTCATACGAGAGAGGGTGAATGTGTTTCTCTACTTAATGCTATGTGAGGGCCACACAGCATGTCCGGGATCCAAGGAGAAACCCATCTATTTCAGGGGTGACTGCCTCTATGAGAGTTTATTTTCACTGATGATGTGGGCCAAAACTAACAATCGGATGATGCAGAAATGCTCAGAGGAATAAAAAGCTCTTCCTTCCTGACCCCGAAACTTATAAAAAGGAAACCATGGAAATTGCTGAAGGACGCTACAATAACAGCTTCCAGAAAAATTGCCTCTGTCACACTTGCCCTGTGACTCAGAACGAAAAGGAGACGGAGCTTTCTGCTCAGGGGAAAACATTACGGCGGGTGCCACAGTATTTCCACATGGACGTGAAAATAGAGTTGTTAATGTTTCTAAATTTTCAGGAAAAGGGGCATTTAGCACTTTTGTCACGCTCAATATGGCGTCTCACTTTGTTTTGAGACGCCTTTTTTTCCCCAGAAATCATATTTCAGAGCCTCAAACACGCTGTAAGTTTTGATATTGGACAGACGTGTATTGCACACCTACGTCTCTTTAAAGCTCAACAAATGAAGAACTAACTTAAGAGTGTGTCTTGAATCTGTCTGGTTTACCTTGCTACAGCCATAACGCAAGCATGTGGTTCCTTTTCCATCACTCATTTGACTGAATCACTCTCTGGTGGGTGCTTTATAACAGATTTATTTTGTTTTAATTACCAGGTTATACATTTAGCTGGAGGCGATTTATGATATTCCTTCTGAAAACACTGTAGCTGGAGTTGTAGCTTGACACCCACCGATGCATCTGTGGAATAAATGGAGAGCTTCCTCTGATAGGTTTGTGTTTCCATTCGCCCTCGAGTACGTTCACTCCGCGTAATGGCTCTAATTTTTCTTCATTTGGTCGCCGGAGGTTTTTGTGAACGCGAGTGCTCTGCAGCGCCTCACTCAGATATGGAAGTGATCTGTTTCAGCCTGCATTAATTGGCTTTTTAAGCTGCTCGCAGGCAGTGAAACAAGCCATAAACATAAAATTGACATATTATTACCTCATAACAGACACAGAGCGACATTAGTATTAATTTGGACTCTTGTCTCTGGCTCCCTGAATGTGAATCCAATATTCGCTCTCTCTTGCTCTGGCGAGTCCTCCACAACTCCTCAGGATAACATTTGACTCTTTAGCTGCTGAATGCTGTTCTACCAGCTATGTAATTATTTGGTCTGTTTGTTGCTGGACAGGTTGCAAACAGTGGGTTTATCCAAGGTTACAAAAGCCACCTGCTGAGAGTTGAATTGTGGCGAACAACCAAAACAATCAGCTGAAAGATGCTAAAACGCTGAGCAGAGTTGAGGATAACTGCAACGTTACCTGATAATTATGTGTGTTTCATCCTAAATTTATTGAATATAGCAGCTTTAACAAATTATGAATGTGAGTACCTGTAAGTCTGGAAGTGATAATTATATATTTTATTCTACTGTCACACTTGTGCTGTTATAAAATGGCAGAAACAAGCGCAAAAGCTTTTTGAAGAATGATTTAGCATAGAAAGAATGAGAATAAATAATATTATTTTGGGCGGGCGAGTGGAAGTCATTTGTACTGAGAGCGTAAGTTATGGTCAGAAGAGTTGCCAAAAGCACAAGGTTCACGTCTGTATCTCTGCCACTGCTAAGGGTGAGTGATTATGAGCCAAATTTGAGATAGCAATGGCTCAGATAGAGCGAAACATTAGACATTATAGTCAATCTGAGCGCGCAGTTAGTGGAGTTATCACAGCCTACAGCAAATCACAACTGCGTTTGAACTCATTTCAGTCGCAGTTATCTTTGTATTTTTGTTTCGGAATGACTCTGGATAAACAGAGCAGATGATGATATTACTCACCCGTATCTGCCGCTATTTATTTCCCTCTTTATTTTCCTTCAGGTTCATGTAGGTTGTGCGCTGTAAATCAAGCTTTGATGAAGGTCAAGGGAACTGAAACGGCATTGAAAAACAAAACTGCTTTTGGGAAACTCGAGCTTTCTTGCTATAGATACCGCCACAATTTTTTTAACAACTGCTTTACTTGCAAGAAAAAAAAAAACACCCACTGAGAAAACATGTATGTCTTGTATTGTAGACTCTGGCCAGGAGCAGGAGAGTGAAAAATCTGCTCTGCTCTCGCTGCACGCCTCATTTTATGTTCATCCAATTTTAGCTGTTTGATCCCCTGCAATCTGACAATTATTAATCCCAAAGTTAATTCTAAGTCTGCGAAGGGGGAGAAAAATTCCTGAGGCCTCCCCACATGCCGCCTGTGAGGCCGACTCTCCCCGACAGATGTTGCTTTTTGAGAGGACGTCTTTGTCCGTCAACGCCGGGGAGCCTTCCCAGAGACTCCGGAGGACAGAGCCGGTTCACCTTTTCTTGGATCGGGTGTTGCTATGGTTTCATGTTGAAGAAACAAAAAAGGTTGAAAGTGATGCTTGAGTCTGAGAAGAAAAGGAATCGGTCAGTGTTGAAAACTGATGAGAGGAAGTAAAGGTGAAAGAGATGAAGGAGTTCATGATACTGGGCGACTCCTTCACATTATGGACAAATAGATCTTCAAATGACTGATGGTTGGTTCCTTTGTTTTTATTTTGTTCTTGTTAAGAGTTACCTCACATATTGAATCTTTCTTCGTCCTTTGTTGTGGGTGAATATTGTGTGATATTAAATTACAGTTTGAGACACATACATCTTTATAGTAACATGGCTGAGTCCGTCTCTGTCTTCTGTGGGTGGTTTGGACAATCATGTCAGGTCTATCTGCTCTGTGATTGGTGACACCTTGGTCGACCAGCTCACACAGAGACAAAAAAAGATATAAACGGACGTGCACACACATATATATACACCCCCGACTCTGTTTTGAAAACACGCTCCTAACCCTGTCCAGAGCTGTGTTCGCCTCGTCTGGGACCGGAGCCAGGCTTCTCACATTCCACACAATACCAGGGCTGGAGTTGGCACGGAGACCGCAGACGTATCCCCCCGCTGTTTGAAAGGAACACCCACGGAACATCGTACGGCACGAGTTGAAATTCCTCGTAAAACCATTCACGTTTTGACCTTTCGCCACATTTCACTCCTGACGTGTTTTCACCTTGTTGAAGCTCGGTCGGTGACGTCACGGCAGGTGATTAGCTGATGGAAAACACCTGCAGCTCACTGTTGCATGCTGTGATGAAGATTGAAACTGTGGATGCACCGATCCCACTTTCTCTTCCCTGATACTCATTTCAACACTTTCAGTTGGAAAAGCAGTATACCTCATTGTGTGTGGAAACTGGATTGAGATCATCTTTCAATGGGTGAGATAAGATGAGGCTGTAACATATCACTTCTTATCTGACATGATGAGACTGAAATTTATACACCAGCATTCTTTTTAGGCAGATTATAGAGCAAACTTTACAGTCTCTCTGAGCAGGATTTGATCATATCTGAATGTGGCAGCATCAAAAAAGAACAATTGTTACATAAGAAGGGAAGAAATCTGCAAACAATTTTCAGCATTCATAAAAACTGTTTTATTACCTGGAAAAATCCTGGAAAAAAAGGAAAATAAAAGTTTTAGAAGATTCACTTTTATAACAATATTTCTTGGACAAATCTAACCATCCAGTCAGTGTGAACCTGAGTTAGCTGATTTTTGGCCACTTGGGGAAAAAAAATATTCCAGGTAAATAAACATTTCGAGTAAAAAACAGCTTTCCATTCAGTTGTCCCTTCTGCAAAGTAAAAGTGTATCGCAGAAGCTGACAGACTAATTCTACATTGTGCTGCTGTACGGTGACCTAACAGGAACTCGCTCATAAATCTGTCATTGATCCAACACATGGATGTGCTTTTTGGTCTGGGTTTACAACCAAAACACAAAATGCTTACAAATGGTTCTTGATGTTTATTTAAATTGACATGTTTGCAGCGGTTCTGAGATGGAGAGGCTAATCCTCCAGAGGCCTGTGCGTGTGTGTGTGTTTCTGGATGTGTGTTGCGTACGGATGGATTTGCGCCACGCTAATGTCCAGTTCTGCATACGTGTTCGTGCGTGACATTGTTTGACGTACATGCGAGTCTGTGTTTGGATGAAATGAGCTGCAGCTTAACTGATGGCCTGCAGAGGATCAAATCTCTGGACCGGACGCAGTCATAAGGTGAAGCTCGGGCGGAGAAGAGGCTGTCAGATTTTGACTGTCAAACAACACTCATATTATGAACGTAGATGTATGATGTCTAGAACTGCAAGATATCATTAACAGTTATGTCAAATGGGAGAATTTGTGAACAATGTGCCGGTGTCCTCATTCGACAGTGAGCGTACCTACACACCTACAGCTGAGATCCCTGGACTATGAAGAACTTTTGAGTAGTTGACATGAGGTGCATTTTGTGGCTGTTCTGGAGCTTTTGATCAAATGACATAATCTTGACCAGCACTTGTAGTTTGCTCAGTTGGTACTATGAGGACTTCTTGTTTGTGTTTAAGTTCAGTTTCAAAGTTTGTCCTTGATCTTGGAAACAGCAGTCAACAACAAACCCCAACCCCTCACCCCCAAGGTCCATTTAGTGCCTGGAACCTTTGATCCAACAGAGCCAAGATGTCCTCACATTCCTCCGAAAAATGGAAATCTGAACATCAGCAATTCCACATCAATTGAGCGAACTCCATCTGCTGATGTTGAACATGTGATATAATCAACAGCTCCTTTAAACTGACCTTGAGGTGAGATTGGAAAGTTAAGCAAAATGACTTTATTCAACTAAATCTCATTCTAATCCCGTGCCGCACGCAGTGTTTCACCATATCCGACCCCCCGAGGCACATGGAGACGAGGACGCGATTGTAAAACTGTTTGTGTCTGGTGGCGATGTGGCTTTGTTCTTAAGTACAGTTGATGTTGTCGAGGTCTGCGGGAATTCTTGTGTGATGCGCAAGGACGCTGTGCTTTGTTGTCTGAGCAGCGCGATCCCAGTTTAGTCTCTTGATAATTTGATCCATCCTCTGCTTTTGACTGTGTTTATACACATATCATGCGCATTTCAACCTAAGAAATGCAAAAATAAACAGAAACCTGGACACATGAAAGAGCAGGGATTATACATACAGCGCACTGTGTGTCATCCATGCCTCTCAAAATCTTCCCTCTCTTCCCTTCTGTCTCATTTAACATCTTGGCTCCACAGAAATATGCTGTCAATTATCCCGAAAACGAACGTCTGACAAATTGTGCTGTCAGATGTCCGTGTTTGTTTCAAATCATTTTAGATGTATGACTCACAAATTTGTTTATCGTGCAGCTTTTCTAGAAAGAGCAACAGGCGATAAAGACACACAAACATGCACGTTATCAGCATTCCCATCCATCATCATCTGCCGGAGGTCAGGAAGCAGCAAAGCGCTTCTAACGTTGCAGCATGGCAGCGATACAACAGCGGCTATGAGCTGCACATTATCATCAACCAGCATCTACTTTCCTCCTCTCCAACAGCCGTGGTGAACCGCAGGTCAGGCTGAAGCAGTTCCACGTGGAGATGTTAGTTGGGCTACTGCGCCCTGTCTTCCTGCTCATCTCTTTTGTTTAGATCGAGTGTCGGTTCAGCATCACTCAGGGGAAATTTAGGCCCACATGCAAATATACATACACTCCATACAGCCTTAATGTATCTCCACACTTAAAAGTGCCTCGTGCAGTCACTCACATGATGTATAGCCTGCGTTCGCCACTCACAAAAGCAACAGTGGGAGAGTAGAAAATGACTAGAGAGTAACATAATCTGGACCCAGTGAGATAGTCCGACTTTGGCCATAGAAGCGAAGCAAAAAGAGAAGAGGGAGGAGAGCGAGACACATGGAGATAGAGAGATAAAAAAAAAGGGCGGCAGAAGGGAGAAAGTGAGAAAAACTGCACGGCCGTGTGGTGATTGTAACCCTGGACGACTACAGCGGCGGTTCATAAACTCTGCTCTCTCGCTTAATGGGATGTTAGGATGAAAGATAAACACCAATGTGACGTTGAGGGAAACAGCCCCTGCCATTAAACGCCCATTCATTTTGATTAAAAGAGACACCCTGCTTGATAGATAGTAGTGCTGGCACACAGACTGGAACACTGGAACCTCTTTTTCCCTGAAGCCGTGCCCGGCTAGGAGGTTCAACACACAACACTGTGCGGACTAATGTTTCTGTCATGCCATGAGCTTAAAACAACACACGTCCACATGCATCTATTCCCGCAGCTTTTTGGCAGAGGAATCCCCTGCTGTGATATTTGGAGGGCACTCTGGAATGCTATCTCAAATATTTGGACGTAAACGCCTCCTTCGTGGGATGACGGGTTCGTCTCGGCTTCAGTAAAAAGGGACAGACTGACGTATAGCACTGACACGAAAAAGCCGTCAGCAGGGACATTTCTGCCCACATGTGTCCCTGTGGAAAGATTCCCATGTTGGACAACTTGCGTCACAATAATGCTGCCCCTCTGTTGGTACTCGCTGTTCAAGACTTCTGGACCAACGAGCAGGTCCGAGTTTGTTTGCTTGTTTGGTTTTCGTTGCGCGTTCCCATGTCTTGGGTGAACGCAAGTACTTCCTCTCCCATACGGCCAGATGGGGTAATTAATCGGAGCAATTTTTGGGCCCATTTGGACATTAGAGAGCAGGACTGTAACTGGAGGATTTTTGAAAATATACATCCATGCCCGTGTTGTACTGCACTGTATTTATTTTCATCTACTATGGAAAGAAACCAGAAAATGTGTTTGAGGTATGAGTCAAACATGAAAGAAATATATAACTTTGTACAGTGCTTGAGCCAGGATCATCTCGGAAGGAGTCAAATGGGCATTTTAGTCATTTTCTAAGGGGCTACTGCCTCATCCAAAGGGGACAATAAGCAAAAAAATGAAAGCTGTACATCCAGCAAGTCCTACAAAATAATAATCAAAAAATATAAGAATTGATATTAGACTCTGTATATCAGACATATAACCAATTTTATTGTGGATTGCACAACAGAAATGAGACTTTTGAGGATCTTAACTGAGCTATTTGCTAATATTTTAGCAGTTTTTGTTTGAAGTCCAGTTTGTCTAAATCTTGAAAGCCAAAGTAATCATTGCTCACATTAATAATAACTTATTGCTGCAATGCTTATTAATTAATTAATTATTACATTCAAAGTGGCATTATATTTTGTGATGAGTTAAGGTGATGAGTAGTTACTGAAATATTAATGTGATGAACAATTTATGATCTACAAAGTCACAAAATAAATGTATTGACAGCCTCTAAAATATGAAATTAAGAAGCCTGCAAACAGCGTTGATTATTATCTTGATTTTAATGGGGACAATACGGTTGGAGATTTACTCTGGCTCACACCCTGTACAATATATTTCCACACTTCTTTCTTTTTACAAACCGTGTTTTAGCACTTTTGTTACTCAGTGCAGAGATTTAAAAGAACCCCCCCTCACATATACATGCAAACAATGACTTGAGTTATATGTGCTGCTCATGGAATCCGGTCAGAAGATATACAAATTACCCCAGTCTAGACAAACTCTGAAAATTCATTTCCGGAGTGAATTTTGATCGTAAAAACAAGCAAGTGTCCACATTGCCGGACCAATATCAATACAAGAAAAGCAAACATTTCTGTTGGACGGACCCACTCCAGAACCCAAGTTCAAGACAGAACATTGTGTCCATATCTTTTATTAATGCTTAGTTAAGGTTTTTAATAATACAATGTCAGAACCTAATTTTTATACCTTGTTTGACTTTTGAGACGAACAGGCTTTTCTCTGGCTGTGCAGACAAACAGAAGCCCTCTGATTCATCTCTGAGGCTTGTAGTTAATCACTGAAGGTCTGTCTGGTAGACAACAAGGTCAGAACGCTTCATTTTAAAAGGCCTCTCAAGCTCGAAGCTCAATTCTTGCAGTGTGACTTCCGCTGGAGCTGATACGTTAGTCTACATACAGGAAGAATCTAAACGTAGATCATAGTTTGTCTGAGAGAAAACGTGACGATAGTAACAGTAAAAGCAGATCGCCATATTAATGTTCCCAAAAGAAACTAAAAACAGAAACAGTTTGTCCAGTCCCTTTTCTTTTCTCAGGGCTTTTGTATTTTTAGATATTTGACCTCATCTTAATAAACTTTAAATCTCAAATTTGACTCCAGTGGAGCCACATTTCTGCCAATTCATGTTTCATAATCATGACTTATCACAACATTCTTCACATTTCACTCAGACTTTCTTGAGACCAAGCCTTGTTATTTCACTGCGGTTTTCGAATGTCCTAACTTAAAGTAAATTAGCCGTTTACGAAGCTCATTAGTCACTCGAAAAATTTAAGGCATCAGAATTAAATATCACATTCATCACTCTGTTTTTACAATATGTGGTTTATTTAAATGCTTCACACTGACTAATGATTTAAAAGGCCATACAGGTTGCATGTATTCGACTAAATGAATGTGGAAAATCAATTTGGCTTGAAATGTTTGCCCTTAGGTTGGAAGTTCTGATTTCTTTTCCATAGACACAACCAACAAATCAACCGACCTTGAAAACTTGACTTTTGGCTAAATATTCTCACATTCTTGTATTGTCTGCCCTGTTGACAAACCATTGTGACAAAGAACCTTTGAAGGCTGGAAAATGGTGTGCCTCTGAACCTGCCAAAGGGTTTTGGGCACCACCAAATGAGCCCAATGATTTACCCAGTGATTTATACAGGAACGCTTGGTTTGTTTTCAGGTTGTGTACACAGGGCTTATTATGTCTTTGGAAATGCACAACTGAAACGCAATTGACATCAACACAATAGCATCTTGACAGAGAGACAAAAGGGGGGGAGGAAAGAAGAAAGAAAAATGCCCACAGAGAGGAAAAGAGGCTTAGAGCGACGTGTGCTGACAGTAACGGGCTTGTTTTTCAGATGGCAGTCGATCGTTCTGGTTGAGCGAAGTCATGGGTTCAACAGTGTTCAGACAGAGCAGCAGATGATTTATTTTGAAGCAATGAGTTCTTGATTTCAGAAGGTAGACAAAACATTGCCTCCATGGTGACCAAATAAATGGGAAAAGAAAATATGAATTTTTATCAGCTCAATAAATAAACTTGTTAGCTCAGCGAGTTAGTTGAAAACTGTCTGTCTAACTTTTTAATTTCTTTAAATTTTTAATGTTTCCAGCTGAACTGTTTAAGAAGAAGAATATTGTAGAGAAGAAATATGCTCATGATGTACATAATATCGACCTAAAACACTGAAGCTTAAACCGCACGACCGATGCAAATATTTAACATCATCGTCAACATAGAAGTGTAATAACGAACCGCTATTTTGTTTCCTGTTTGACTGCTTAGCTTGCATAGTTGTTCCTATGAGACTAAAACAAAGACACCACCCCCCAGACTTGTTTCATGCAGAGACATTGTCCCATAAATAGACTTCAACATGTTGAGAAATCCAGTATTTCTCAGTATCTCTGTGAAGCAAAAGGTCAGTCTATCAAACAGACATTTTATTGTCAGTGACGTCTGTTTCATTTTTTTATTTTCATCTGTCTGTTGGCCACCTTCTCTCTCTCTCTCTCTCTCTCTCTCTCTGTGTTGACATTGTATGAGAGAGAAAAAAATGTGGCAGCAATTGAGTAAACGCCTGGATGTTGGCCACCGGGGTGAAGGTCAGAGAGGTCAAAGAAGAGAGTTGTTACTCACCTAATCTTGACAGAGTTTAAGACAGAGAGCCTTCAAACTGTTTCAAGGTGGATTTAAAAACAAGCAAGCCAGTGACTGAGTGAGACACCTTTCTGAAATACGTGCAGAGCTGGCCCATATCTCCCTTACACAATGCTGAAGAGTGACAGGGCAGCAAGTCAAAGTAACACCTTAAATCCATCCTTCATGCTTGGTGGGCGATAAGAAGGTGTAAGTGTAATTGCTGGTGTTGGACCCCAGGTGGCTTATTCTACACCAGGAGGTGCTGATTTTGGTGGTGGGTGGCGGTGAGTAACAGCCCCCGATGCTCTCGTCCATTAAAGTGGTCTGAAATGGATCCAGGCCCAGAGCGTAAGGGATGCATCCCAGAAGCCAGACTGCCCCGGTAACATCACCATCACCTCCCCACACTCACACAGAGCCAGAGATAAGCAGAGATGTGACAGAGCTTTAGCAGTAAGTGCTTTATACAGTCCAGACCCACCGTTTTCTAACTCTCTCTCACAGTGTCTCTCAGCAGCTCCACTGCTGCTGTTTAAAAGAGATCAAGACCCCCTTTGGAATGGCTAAATGGGAAATGTCAGGAAAGTGGTAAACATTTGCAGTAATCTGTAACAATGATAGCAGGGAGTATCATCTTGAGAGATTATCCTGTTCTTGGCTCTCAAGCGATGGTAATTTAGAACCCCTCTATGATAATGTACAGAATATGTATGTTGGGGATCTCAGATGATGGATTTCGTGGCTTTTTGCCTGCGATGCCTTTCATGAAATGTGCACAGTTCATTCAGTAACCTAAACACGTGTCTTTCTGTGTGATGAACAGTCCCTTTGCTCTTAATGTCTGCGTCCTGCTTTATGTTCTACAGCTCTTTATGTTCTAGACAGCCTAAAGCAACTTGTTTAGTGATTAACAGTCAATTGTACCTCATAAACTGTCTAAAGGATCGGTCTGAACATGCAGTATGGGACCATAGTAAGGTACTAATGGCAGCATCATTAGTAAAGTCACAGTGAGTTCTCATGAACTCTTGAAGCCAGACTGTGCCAAACACACCACCTTAAAACCTTTAGGCTTTGGTGTAAAGTGGCAATTGGGGAAACATAAACTTGTGTTTATGTGACTCGCACTTCACAAACAGGCATTTTGTGAAACCAGAGGCTAAATTTAGTTTTTTAAAGCATTCTGGTATCATTGCACCTTCTGGAATGTGTGTAAAAAGCAAATTTACTTTTGATCAAAGTGGAATTTAATTTAAATTCTTGCCTGTTTTTGAAGTGTGAAATGTTCACACTTATGCTCACACGTTTTAATTGACAAATGTTTTCAACTTGAAATTTTAAAGTGAGAGTGCAACTTTTGAAAGAAGAAATAACACATTCTGTTTGTAACAAATAAAAAGCGGAATTTAGAAGCAATAAAACACACCATTCCTCTCTTCAGTACACTCATGGGTTTTGCAGCTGTAGCCTTATTTGGTCTGGTATGACCAGTGGCTTACGGTGACTAATGTTAGCAAACTTTAGGTAAATAAATGCTGTGTAACAGACGCTACTGAGTTCATGACTCTTGTTCATTTGTGCTATTGTTGCATGAGGTATTTAGCATCATACTGTAATTTTTACCAACATAAGTTACATAGTCTCGCTGTAGAGATGCAGCTTAAAGATACTGTGACCCCTTTATGTCCTAAACCCTGTTTTGAGTTTACCACATTTTGTTTGAATCTTACACTATCTCAGATCAGATGGTTACATCTGATTGTTTGATCAAGGGTGACCCCAATTCTTTTACTTTAACCCTGAGATGGTGGCTTCATGTAGAAACTTACCAAACTATAAATCTTTTAAGGCATGTTTACTGGTCTGAAAGCTTTTTCTCGCCAAATTCTCATTTGTGAGAAGAATTTATGAGCGTCTGGCAACTTGGTTCTGTTATTTCAGTGGATTTTTGACTCTGTCTCTTGATGAAAATTCGGAAAACAGCACCATGAATTGAAATAAATCGGTTCCAGTATCAGTTCAATTACAATGGAGAAAATCAGTCACTGGCATACGAAACTGATGTCTTAGTGCAAAATAAAGCACCGCAACATTTGCATTCTACTTATGCACTCATATTTGTTTCGCCATTCCGATCTCATTCCCAAATGACAGAAATTTGCATTTAAGTACTGGCAATGAAAGGGGGTATTTGCTTTCATTGCTGACAAGAGCTACAATTGGTAGTTGCTGACTGGAAAAGCATGGCATTTAACTGGAGTCGAGGTTAGAAACCATCTAAATAACCCAACACCCACGTAGACCTATTTTACGGCTTCTCGAGTGGTGATTTTACATGATTGGGCGTGTTTGTGTAATCTTACTTCTCCTTGGTACTTTCCATTTATGACCCCCACTAGATCCAGCAGTGAGTCAGCCACATTCCCTAAGAGACAAACCATGAAGGGATCGCTGGGCTTAAGTTTCCTTCAGCCATCTATCCCCTGATACCTTTTCTCTCAAGGTGACTTAGACTGTGTGAAGTCGATCATCGTCCACAAAAGGTGGACACCGTAATCTCAGCGGATGAGTAAACCTCAGTGCAAAGCTTCTGTTCTGAGATCTTCGAAACAGTGAGGTTTAAATTGTCTTCAACGTAAAAGGACATAAAAACACACTCCGCCATCCCAAGAGTTCAGAGATTTTACATTTCTAGATTGACTGACCTTTTCCAAACACACTCATATTCTATGGTTCATTATCAGGCAGAGTAATCCATCATTACTCGAGCTTTGTGGATTCCAGACCAACTGTTTTCTTTCCAATTCCTCGGGCCAGACTATTGGAGGTTATGTGGAAAGTGACACTTATATCAGCGTTATGTAGTTCACAGTTAGGGGAAGCTGTATTATGCCTGAAATCCGGCCCGAAAATATGTTACATTTCACTTTAATATCGTTGCCAAGAAAGGATATTACATGGAAAAGTTAATTCGACTTGGCAGACCTGCGCAAATGGCCGAGAGCTTGCTGTTTCTGTTGAGGAGCAAAGAGATCCATCTCTGCCCTGAAGGTTTCACCATCAATCAGCCTATGATTGACTGAAATGTTGCAATTCGCCTGTTTTATACAAAAGCAGGAAAATGGCTATTCTTTTTCTGCAACTGGACATATCTACAATATCAATATTATCAGGATTTTATTGTGCCAACAGACACAGATTGGTTGATTTTTTATGTTAGTTTTAGAAATTTTATGGTTGCCAACGTGAGTCCAAAACCAATATGTACATGCAGTATATCTACTGTCCACAGTGTAGCGTATAATTTGGCTTTCATTGGGTTGTGGCATTTCGTCAACCTATTAATTCACTGATCTAATCGTGATATCAGATGTAAACTGGATGCACTCCCTCACAAAATTGCAAAGATTGGGTCAAAATGGAAAGCCCTGAAATCTTACCAACCCTTTGCTCACTTGTGTAAATTCATCCCAAAGTATGGCAAGCATGAAAGACAAGCTAGTCTTATAGCTAGTAAGTGGATATTTGTCAGTGCATTGAGCACATTTGTCCGTTCAGGCATGTGGGCCTCCATATGCGAGTCAAGTGAAATGTGTTAAGGTCCGTTTGACTGGACTTGTCAGCGGGGGAAAATAACATCAGGACTAACACGATAATGGCAACAATGTGTACCTGCTGAAGGATGGAAAGATGAATTGAGACTCGTGCCATCGCCATCTGCTCTCTCTAGAAGTGCCTTGCAGCTCACAACACAGCATTTTTCCTCCGCTGACTAGTTTCTCAGAGTCTCAGCTGTTGAATTCAGCCCCCAGCTACAACCCAGGAAGGGAACTGTTGCTAAGGACACCAACACATGGGATGTTGTGCTGTTTGACGCTGGTTTGTCTTGGCTGACGTGTCCCCGAAAAATGGCTGTTACAGACCAGTGACGAGCCAAAGCCAAACTCAGGCAACATCTTTTAAAGATCAAGTGGATGAGAATCTCCCCACTGGCCGTTTATTGAATCATCTCGGTGTGTGTCCATACTGAGGGCAACCAGATGAACAAGTGGACACTTAAAATCCAATCAAGTCAGATTTATTTATCAAACAAAAGCGTGTCTCTGACTATACACAGACAAGCCCTTGTGTATCTAATAATTTAATCCAATATAAAATGATGTAAAACATCGAACAAGAAAGACACAAGGACACAAAATACAAGAAAGATTTTGTAGGATTTGCTAAACTTACCTGAACCTCAGAAAAGAAAAAGAGTAAAACCACTAAATTAACATTTCAACAATCAAACACAACACACAGATGGTCCATATAGTTAATCCATAAGCGAAATCTTATCCGACACAAACCTCACTCTCCCTCTTGTCATTGTTTGGAGATAAGCATGAAAGAGTTCTTTCCAGACAAGCTTCACTGAATATCTGTTCATCTCTTCCAACCCCAGCTAACCACCTACATCTGGCTCTGCCTATACTGGCTAAACCAATTCTTCACTTGAGTTCCACTCAAATGATGGAAAAAATATGTTTGTTTCTGCATGTCTTCAGATGTACGTGCAAAAGAAAGCCACTCCACTGAGTGGCCAATGAAACACTGATCCGAAAAAACTAGTTCAAGAACCTTGCATCTTGATTACGGTGCAGTATATTGTATCCTGTAAACCTGCTTTCACCACTGGGACAAAAACACTGCTTTCAAAATATTATATCAGTATAACAAGCTCATATATTTCTTAGAGTTGAAAGCTGCCTAATGTCAGTTGTAAAATATCCTTTTTAAAACCACTTTACTGCGCAATGATCACAGGCAAAGAGTTGAAAATCAGTTACATCTAATACTAGAGGGACCAGTTTTATCAGCAGCTTATGTGCATCAGATGTTAATATGATATTTGAGTTACAGTGTCTTGACCTTGAGCTAAAGGCGAAATGAACAATTGTGTTTCAGAAGATCAATAATTCATACACGAATGGAACAAATCTACAAGTCCACTGTAAAACATGTGCTGTGTTCTGTATGTTTGTGATCAAAAAATGAGCCCAATTTTCTGAGTCTAATCCATTTTTCTGCAATCTTTCTTTTCGGTGCAGATTGAGAACTACATCAAAGAGAGCATGAAGACGGAGATGGCTCAGCTTCAGCAGAGCGCCGTCCACAACCACACGGCAGCCATGTTGGAAATGGGCACCAACCTTCTTTCTCAGACGGCCGAACAGACACGCAAGCTCACTGACGTCGAGACACAGGTAAACACAAAATACTCTCACGCTTTTATGCTCTCAAACACAAAACGATTTGTCCCGTTCAGTCCTCTCTTTATGTCTTTCTCATGCACACACACATTCTTGCTCTGAGAGGATCCATCCTATGCTCCATTAACCCAACTATTCCACGTTCAACTGCCCCAAGAAGGTTACAGAGGACTGGCCAAAAACAATACCGATGCTATATAAATGCCTAAGCCTTCTTTTGAGTTATTTGGCCGGGCTTCCTTTTAGTGTTTATATGGAGGAGTTTGAGGAGGAGGAGATGGAAAGTTGTGAAGTTGGCGGTGGGTAATTATTGCTAAAGCACTAAAAAGATAACTGTTTGCAAAAGTTAAAAAAAGATAATCATAGCTGAGATGAATATCTCCTAAGTGCTTCCATGTGTTGGGTGAACACTTGACAAAATGAAAACAAAGTTGATGGTTTATACGCGCCTCAAATACGCTGTGTGTTTTTTCCTCCTGTGTCTAAAACCCTAAATCCAATCCTGTGTTTTTAGGTTTCTCTTCAGCGTTTGGTGCAAAATATCATCTTCATCACTTTTGTTTTGTGTGTATGTGTATTTTTGATCACGGCAGGTTCTGAATCAGACATCGAGGCTCGAGATCCAGCTGCTCGAAAATTCTCTTTCCACTAACAAGTTGGAGAAAGAGTTAATGGTCCAGACCAATGAGATCAGCAAGCTGCATGACAAGAACAGGTAAACAAACAAGACCTCGAGCAAAGGAAAACTTGGATAAGATCCACACTGCAAAAAATTGGACAAAGATAAAATGTGGGAAATAAAGATGATCCCGTTTGTCCAAAAGACGTTGCAGGATTGCAGGAAAAAAAATCCAAAGCTTGACCGTTTTTCATTGACCATTTTCCAAAGCAACTCGGTTGTATATACAACTGCATAATAGGATGCTCGTATTTTCTGTGATGTTCAGTAAATCAGTCTGTATGAGGCTACACTTTCCACAATAGACGGCTCAGCGTTCATTCCAAAATAAGGCAATTAATGTAAAATCTGGCATTTAGATACATTTTCATGTCTGTAAATCATGTTCTTTACGGTGATTGGTTCTGTGGGATTGTGTTAGATGATGTAGTGTTTAAAAGGGTTTGGTCCACATGTCTCATGCAGTATACATAAAGTCTCCATGCAATCACTTTAAAAAATGAGCGGCGTTCTAAGGCGTAGTCACTGGTGATTCTGACTTTTAAGTTATTGTTGAGGCTTATGCAGGATAGATTTCTCAGGGCAATTTCCCTTAAGCTTCAGCAATTTTGACGTTATTCCATCTTATACGTGCCGTCTCTTGTTTTTCTTTTACTAAATCTATAATGGGGGGAAACGAGATTAGTTAATGAATTTGATGTTGGCTTTTATCATCTTTCAGGCATTAGATCGTATGGTGGTAATGTTTATATACTGAAAAGGCTTATTCATTTACATCAGATGAGTCTGCATGTGCATGATGAAGCATATGTTGTGTGGGAAACACATAGCAACCAAACCCGCAGACATCATTATTTGTATTTCTGTCTGATGGGAACTTTGTGTGTTCATGCTCCCATATTGCTCACTGGAAAATAGTTGTGAAGTGAAGGAAGCATATCACCACATTAAGATTGTAAAAGTAAGAGCAGGGAGTAAGAATATCCAAAGTGGGGGGATTTTATTAATTTAGATTTAATCCGCTGACTTAAAAAAATGAGAAAGAAACACATTACACAAGCAGTAAATCACTGGTAACATCATAACAAATCAATAAATCTCTGTAAACAAAACTCATTCCAGAGGATTTGGATGTCCTGGAGTATGACAATAATTAACAACTTCTCCATCTTCCATAACAAACATGTCTTGACCTTCTTCCTTTCCCCTCAGCCTCTTGGAGCAGAAGATGTTAGAAATGGAGATGCGACACCGTGAGGAGCTAGAGACGCTGAAGCAGGAGAAGGGGAGTCTTCAGGCCCTGGTGGGAAGCCAGAGCGGGGTAATCAGGGAGCTGGAAGCCCAGCTGAGCCGGGCCACGGGGAACAGCACGGCCCTGCAGAGACAGCAGCAGGAGATGATGGATACCGTCCATAACCTGCTCAACCTCTGCTCCAAAGACGGAGGTAAGCTCCCCAGAATCAAAGTCTTAGGTACTGAGAGGCTTGGAGCTTTTTCAGCATTTCAAGTGTAAATATGGTTTCACACAAAAGCTGTCAGGTAGGAGCACGTTCTGGTAGTTGTTTAGTGCAGAGAATGGAGAAAAACAAAGCCCTGACATATTAGAAGTGTAAGCAAATGTTTAACCAATTCTGAAAACCCACTGAGGATTGATTGAGCCCAGCAGCTCAAAACTGGACCAATCAGTGAAATACTAGGAATGGTTCAGATGATGACAACAACAAGCAAATGCTGTGTTTTGAAGTGGGAACAAAGGGCCAAGAGATCATGAACAATAAGGACATAGAGCATGATTTATTAAATGAAATGCTTCAGATGCACGTATAGTTTAGGTGTAATAGACATTTACACAACAGCTGCCGTGTTTTTGGCTCATTTACTGACACTGCTCAAGGGATGGTAACATTGGTCGTTCGATGTGTCTGTTGGTCCGACAACGACTGGTTTGATTGCCATGGAATTCTGTACAGACATTCATGGTCCCCAGTGGATAAACCCACCTAACTTGGGTGACACCCTGACTTTTCCTCTAGTGCCACCATGACTTTGGCATTGGTGGTTTTGAGTAAAATGTCAGATGGATTGCCATTAAATGTTAATAGGTATTCATTTCCCTCTCAGGATACATTTTTAATTTCCAAAAAATAATTTCGTGATAACAGATGTTTCACTATCTCATCAGTACTTTGTGTTTAGCGCTAATCAGAAAATGTTAGTGCATTAGCATCGTCACTGTGAGCGTGTTAGCCAGCTGACGTCAGCATTCATCGCGGTCCATCTCTGTGTTGACGTACAACCTCAAAGAGCTGCAAACATGGCTGTAGACATTCAGTCTTGATTCGCTTTGAAACCCTGAATCATAATCAAGAACATCCACTTCACTGGCTTGGTCCCACCAGGCAAGACAGGTTTATGTTTATTTTTCAGTGGAGGAGAACACTTGTCGATCATCTTTTGGTTGGTTTTGGATTCGTCCAAATGTTGTCCACCCTTGTAGCGATGACCCCAACCCAAGAAAATGCCTGCTGACCTTTGCCAAACCACAATGTGCAGAAGAGAGATTGTGGATTGGCTGAGCGACGCTTGAACTGTGAGGCAGCACTCAACTTGTTTTGGATTACTTGCTTCCTCTGGTCAGATGTTACAGCTACAACATTTTTTGATTGTACAATCCTCATGAAATTATGATGACACCAGTTTTATAAACTTTACCCCTCGCTGAGAGACACAGGGATGCACTGGCTATTAAATTCTGCATCACTGAGAGCAGCATGAAGAAAGAAACACGGTTCTTATTGTAACCCGGTGCGCTCGTGTTAAAGAGATTTGGCGCCTCTCATAAACCAGCGTGGTTTGCTTTTTTTTGCAACAATCATTTTTCACGCTTTAACTTTATAAAGTCCGTGCGCATGGCTTCTCTGCAATGTCAAACATGACTCTGGTTATGAAGTAATAGGCTTATTTTATTCCGCCGAGTCTCTCCTTTCTGTTAATACGAGACCAGGGATTTCCCTTTTGCTCCTACGTTTGACCCGACAGCAATGCAACCTCTCTCGCTCGGTCAAACTCAGCGAACTCATTTACCCCCTTTCTCGACCGTTTAAGCACCAAACCCTCTTGATCCTAACACTGGCCTTAAATCCCATTGGTCACAGGGGATTGGTTGCAAACTCATTTCCATTTGTGGATTTCCTGCAGAGACGCCTCGAGACCCCACAGTGCTTCCCAGAGGTTTCCCATCAGGCAGGAAACAACAGGGGTATGGAGGGAATCATGAGTGGATAACTGCTTCACATGATCAACACATGCTTTGTATTTATCATGCTGCTCCCTTTTGTATTTTTAATGTTCCATGCAACAAAGATCACGGGCGGCCTCTGCTCGCTCTCCATCTGTTTAGTCTGGATTTGTATATGTTACATTTAATTACCAAGAGGTCTTCTGAGACCATTTTGGCCTGTCTATGGATCATCTTTGCATATTTCGTGTTGACGTTCAAGTGCGTCCTGATGCAACACTTCTGGCTCTCTATTTTACTGCCTTTGCAATCTGCCAAGTTTGACTGATTTCTCTGCGTAGTATACTTTTCTAGCCTTTATTTAGCCACCAAGTCTGCTGCTTTCAGTGTCAGCAGGGTCAGTCGAGCAGAGTACTGCAGCCCGTCCCCCTGTCTGTGATTGGTGGCTGCCTTAATGAGAGGCGATAGAAATGGAACGTGGCCGCCGCCGCTCTGTGGTTGGTCCTTTCCTCTTCCACGGTGGTGTTGAAGGTTGAAGGCGGGCGTGCGGGTCAGAGGTCTCCCCTTTCTTCACCCCAGCCCAAATAAGTCAAACTGTAATAGCTCCTGGGGGAAACCCCGTCCAAAAGAGGTGAAGGAGTAGGTAGATCTCCCTGATCATCTGACGCACTCCTGTTTTTAGACAGTATTTAAAACACAGGAGCAGCAGAGCTCTTTTTTTCCATGTTGGGGGGAGGGCTTTTGTTTGTTTGAGAAACGGATTAGTGTTTTCATTTGAGGAGAGGGTTTTCATTTCATGCCATGGAGTGGCGTCTGCTTGCATTAGGCACTGTTTTGAAAACTGAGCATTTCCTCTAAAGCGTGGACTCAAATCCCCGTTGTTTTGGGGAAAATGACAAATACTTAGAAAAGGGAGTTCTAACACTAAAACTCCATTAACATACATTTTCCCATTTGTCCATGTATGGCTTGTCCTAAAATGAAGGTTTCCACTGTGTTTTCAACCATCGCAGTTTGCTAGTTGAGGCATTTTTGATGTGGCCAGATGCAGAAGTGGAGCTCTTGTTTAGGTTGTAATCATTACCCAAACCTCATTAGGGTGCAATGAGCCACAGAGTGTTATTAACAGTAATTGACCTCAGATTTGGAGCACTGTAAAAAAAATTCTGTCTGCCAGATATGATTTTGTTTTACAGTGTTCTATTATCCCACAAAACGAATGACATTCATCATTTTTACAGCTGCTTACTCAGAGTCGAAGAATTGTGGAATTGTTTTAAGGATCGATGCAAAGTCTTGAGAAAACCTAACAGCATGGTAAACCACTTCATTAGACATCACTGCACGATCCAGACCAAATTTTTAAGTGCTGCGCGTGATTATTTTTCTGCTTCACTGACCAGCAGAATGAGTTGACACCTATTGTTGCAAAGACCCTGTAAAGTGTGCAGTTATTGCGAGTCACCTCAGTGACCTCGGTGAAGTTATGGGTACCTCTCGCCTTCATTCTCACAGAGGGAACTAGACTATTTTATTATATGCACCATTTGCACACATTCCTTCTAAATGAAGCAATGTGTTTTAGAACCTTTTAATAAGCCAGCAGATATCGAATCCAGTCAGATTTGGGAAGTCAATTAATAGCATTTACCTAGTCTGGCTATGGTACTGTGTATAGGCTGAACACAGTAGGACAGAGAGTAAAAAGCTCCACTGAAATATGTATATATAGTAATTTGCTTTTTAGTTTTTCACCAATCCAGGAAGTGTAATGTTCTTTTGCTGGACAGACGCCATTGGGATGTATGGAGTGTACAAAGCACAGGAGGCACCAGAGGCTCGGTTGGACCAGGTTTATGCTACTAAAACACTTGATTAAGTATAAGGGAACATTATGGTTTGGCTGAATATTGAAAGAGTCATTGCAACTTTTCTCCCATGCTTTAATTCCATGTTTACTTTTTCAATGTTTATGTTCCTTCGAGTACATTGAGCTGCATTGCAAGTTGCTGTATGGAATCCAATTCAAATACATCAACAGTGAGGATACATTTCACATATATATATTCTTCTCAGTTTACTCAGCAGTATCTTAAAGGAAGTAGTAGGATTATTGAAAACTTGAATCTCCTGAATCTTGGGACACATTACGCAGAAATTTTCACACAGCCGTAATCCTCTTCGCATGTTAAGCGAGGGCTGCGCATCAGTGTTGTAAAATGTACTGTGGGAATGAAGCGGTATTATTTTATAGTGTCATGCATCCTTCATATATGAATACACCCGAGAAATTCATTGGATCTTTTTTGTATGGAATCACTTAAACTCTCAGCTGCATTTAGAGACTGATTATAGTCACATGGGAGCTGTGATGTCTGTGGCAGTCCATTTAGCTCCATTACTCACTCGCTTTAGTTTGAGTATTTGGGCTCATTTGGCAAGGGTACTGATTTATGCAAACACCCAAGCACTGCTGATCTTTTCACATGAACCCCCTGCTGAATACGAGTCCCCGCTGAACCACAAAATATTTTTCTGTAAATAAATATGAGGACATAAATAATATTTTTAGAGCTGGGCAGCAAGCTGTTCAAGGGAGCCGCTCCTACGCAGGAGCATTGGCGGAGACTCTTCTTCCAGAGAGGTGATTGTGAAATGATTGTCCACACGGTTACAGATCGAATACCAGAAAGTTCCCCTCTGACAATGATCTCCCTGGCCTCTTAAATGTGTCCCGCCGTCAGCCTGCTTGGGGTAAATTACCTTCTGACAGGGCCGCTCTTTGTTGTATTAGAGTCTGGAGAGCGAGGGCCCTACTCTGTCAACCTGTCACAGTGGGAGATTCTTGTCGCTGACACTCCGTACTTCGTCAAAACGCTCAGATAGTGCACCCAAATAAGCTGTCTGCCTCCGCCGGGAAGCTCTGCGCTCGGGAGAGGGGGATCAAAGTGAAGGCTAAGGACCGCTGACACGTTTCACTTTTCCCTGACATCTTCCTCGACTCAACATTTCCAACAATAAAAACAATGGTGTGAAAACTGAGATGAAGCCCTCATATGGGAGGAGAAAGGGAGGAAGAAAGAGGGGAGAGAAAAAAAAAGGGAAAATCGGAAGGAATTTCCATCAATATAACAAGGGCTTGGAAGGTAAATATAAACCACTTGTTATAACAGGAACTTGAAATTTATAGCTTGTAGTATTTTGTCCTTAGCCCCTTGCTTGGTTTCAAAATAGTGCCGCCATAATTATCCACAGATGGAAATGGATGCAGCTGGGCTGTCGAGGTCTGAGGCCTTCTCTCGGAGCGGGAGATCATCCAGTCGACGAACTGCTATTCTCTTGCTAATAAGTTGGTCGACCCTCAGATTTTATCTGGCCGTTACAAGATACTCGCAGTGAGACCAAACCAATCAGCTTCTGCCTCAGACTCCTTTTATGTTTTCTCTTCTGAGATGTACAGATCTGAAACACGATAAATTGACCCAGTAAGGGTTTGTTTGCAAGTTCATAAAATATTATCGAACCGATGATTTTCATACTTGTCTGACACAAGAGGTTGCATGAAGGGTAACAGTTTTTAGCTGAACTTTTTTTACAGTGCTATTCTTGTGTCTGTATCTGGTGTATCAAGTGTTTATTTGGTCCCTTCTTTTATCACCTGAGCTTCGGCGTCCTGTCAGTCATTTGCTCCTCTGATGTCTCTGACAGATGGCCGGCACATGTGGCAACAATATGTGGGGTGGGCTGTTTGCAACTTCGCACATAGATCCAATTTTCACCGGAGTAAGATTAGAAGATTGATGCCACTCTTATGTTTGTGCATGAAATATGAAGCTTGAGTCAGGAGGTGATTAGCTTAGCTTAGCATAAAGGCTGGAAACAGGAGGAAGCAACTAGCTTAGCTTAGCTTGTCCGTAGCTTAGGTGTCACCTTAAGTTTTACAGGTAATAAGCAAAGAATCCAGGAACCTGGTTGTTTGCCAAGAAATAGTTCGGGCCTGTAACATCTAGGAAAACCACAACTTATCGTTTTTAAATTTTTGTTTTAGATGAAAAATACACTGTATAATGTTAACTAAGGAGCTTTGTGCTGGTAGGTGTACTTCCATTCTTTATTGTTAACTAACTCCAAACTTAACGCACACACATGAAATTGATTTTAATCTTCTCATCTTACTCTTGGCAAGAATAACCATATTTCTCAAAACGTTTCTTTTGAGGTAACAGCTACAGATTCTCAGCAGCAAAGATGAAAAACAGTTTGCAACACACAGTCGTTCGAGGGCTTCAAGTTGGTTTACTCGTGTTTGTAATATCACTTTCCTTTATGTCCTTCATGCCAACAGTCGTGCCCAATAGCACAAAGGTCGCGGACGAGGAGAAGAAGTTCCGCGACTGTGCCGACCTCTACCAGGCCGGAGTCCATAAGAATGGCATCTACACCATCCAGGTCAACACTCAGGAAACCAAAAAGGTGCGAAGCCACAACATCTCACAGCCAGTCGTCCACTTTATTGTGAAAATATCTGCCTTTTCGTCACTCTTTCACTGTGCATTTAGAGGCTTTCATGTGTTTTCTGGGAGCTGACGTGAGACTCGACTCTCTCCAAGTGAGCTAAAAAGCCTGTGAGCCACACTCGCTGGGCTGATGAGTGCGAATGATGGGCGATTGCTGTTGCAGGAATATTGAGAGCTGAAAATACACTTGGCAGCTGTGTGAGCGCTGGTGTTTAGTGGGAGGGGGGGTGAGGTGCGAAACAGGGACATGAAACAGGACACTGAGCTGATCGGGAAGGTGACAATAGAGTGTGTGTGCGTGTGTGTGTGTGTGTGTATGTGTGTGTGTGTGTGTGTGTGTGTATGTGTGCAGATGCCTGTGTTCTTAACCTCCACACTATGCTTACATACCCTTGATTGATGGGAGTGATGATTTTAAAAAGGTTTCACAGATGGTTTGTGTGGGTTGATAACTGTCCCTCAAACTCTAGCGTGGTGTTGCCGGGCTAATCGCAGAAATTTTAATTCTACCACTAAACTATAATATAAGCTAATGTGCATATTTTCCAACTGAGGATGGAGCCTCTTTTGAACATGTGATAACTAGGCTTCAAGCATCTGGGTGGATGTTTCCCAGGAGGAGCTGCAGATTTTTGAGAGTCAGCGTAAACTTCCATGGAAAATGTCATAACTCTGTATAGCCTACAAATCTTTTTTTCTACTGTTTTAACAAGCTCACTCTGTGGGTTACCCCGTGATTCGAATCACAACATAGAGTAACATGGTGTGTAGGTAGTGCTCATGTCAGAAATGGTGGTTAACTTTTCACAAACACAGATATTTCACCAGTCAAAATACCAGTAATATCTATAGTTTAGGAGGCGCTATATTTGCAAAAAAATTTGACCAAGCAACGTGAAGGATATACATATGAGCAAAAGTTCACTTTAAAGGTCAGTACTATTTGTATGTGTGTGCGTTGGTGCTTTTTTTGTGCAGGTACATCATGAATGATGAGCTGCTCTCGGGGAAAATGATTCTGTCAAGGGTGCTTGGTTAATTATACCCAGGCTGTGTTCATGTGTGTTCAGCTGTGTGGGCCGGCTGAGGTGAGAGACCTTCTTCGCTCCACCCTGGGGTCTCCTCCTCAAAACAAAGAGCAACAGTGCAGATAGAGCACCAGCTCGGTATTATCAGCTTACACACACCGAGGTCCGAGGTTAAGGGCCACATCACACCCAGGACCTCCACTTTGATCCTGTGGAGTCGAGGCCCTCTGATGAGGACCATCTCTGGGGAGTTGGTGAGGGATAAGGAGACGCTGATTAAGTTGGAGGAGGACACAGATACGTCGCATTCCCGAAGATGATTCATCGTGAAAGATGGGAAAAGGAGTGTCTGAAAGCGAATAATTGGCCAAATGGCCCTTCATTGTTTGCTAAAGCCTTTGAGAGTCGTTGCTTGTTAAAATGCATCTTCTGAATTCTGACGAATATTCAAAGACCTGTGGGTGCTATCACTGTTCAATAAACCTCATACATGTGTTTTCCCACCCTCCTTTGCGCTCTCTTTTCAACTGTGTAGGTGTACTGCAACATGGAAACAGCCGGCGGCGGATGGACAGTCATCCAGCGCAGAGAGGACGGCAGCTTGGACTTCCAGAGAACGTGGAAGGAGTACAAGATGGTGAGACGAGACAAAAGCACACGTGCAGACGCTCATCCATATCCATTAAAAACTAGATGATAATGTCGGCCCTTTAAAGACGAGACAGTGAGTGAACACGCTGTTGAAGCTAAAGAATACAGCCATTCGTATCCATTCAACATAAATTACGAAACTGCGCGATGAGCAAAACATCCTCTTTCAAAAGTGCACTTCCGTAGGGGGATTATGACAAATAGAGTGTGTTTTTTGGCCTCGGCTGAACATGCTGAAAAGCAAGAGGCAGGATCCAAGAGCATTTGGAAGGCTTCAGCCAGATTCCTCCTCAGCAACATCCCCTCACTCGTTTTCATATTAGCAATATTGTCAAGGGTGTCTGAGACTCGCTCCGCTCATCAGCCGAGGCTTCGGTGACACGCTGTTATTCTTCCTCCTTTCCAGCAGGAAATTATTACCTAAATGTAAAAGCAACACATTTGTTTAGTCTCTATAGCGCTGCGCCTGCTGTTTTCATCTGTTTGTCATCAAGGAGAAATCTATGCATATTTGCATTGGGAGTGTTAACATTTTGAACCTAAGCTGTGTTTAGACGGTAAATTGGATTTATTATTGCTGGCGGTGGCGCTGTTTGTGTTTGCTGCGTAAGTCACCTGTGTATACCTTTCACTCACTGTCAGTTTATTGTCAAATGTTCATTCTATCCTCTGTAGTCTGCTTTCTGTTTCCAGTCTAATTACTTCCCCTCTGCTGTTGATGTACAATTCACCAGTCAATGAGGCAGAATTTCAAAGACTCATAAAATAGAGAACAGTCAAGTTAGGCCAAATAAAAGCTTATCAGGGAAGGGAAGTTTTGAATGATAAAAAGAAACAAGACAATGAAGATAAAGCTTTTGTGAGGCCTAAAACACAAGCAGCAAAGAAACAGGCATGGAAACTGTCCAGGCTTGAACAGGTGTTACGGAGCATGGAGTGCATTACAGTACACGAGGGCACATTCATGGACCTTGGCCGACATTTACAGTACTGATCTAACAGCTTAGCATTAGCTTAGCCTCTCCTTGAAAAGGCTGGAGGTGATCGATGGTGTTTTACTGTGTTATTAATTTTCTCGTTCTCGGTCTCCGGGGTCTTGTGCTCGCAGATTTAATGCACGTGTAGGATTTGTAAATCTTTCATTCAAAACTGAGATGCTGTTTCTTTGCGAGACCGTGGAGAGGTTTTTGGCAGCACGCATTAAAATGTAATCTTAAGACAATCTAATGTTTGTGATTGCATTAGCAGGAGGCCTTGCAAGTTATAGTGGCAATAAGACACATTCATCTTATGAGCATGTTAAAATGGAGCTTGAAGAGCAATCTGCTCTGTGGAAAATTGAACAGTTGAAATAGTTTG
This sequence comes from Centropyge bicolor, assembly GCA_037975185.1. Taxonomy (NCBI): domain Eukaryota; kingdom Metazoa; phylum Chordata; class Actinopteri; family Pomacanthidae; genus Centropyge; species Centropyge bicolor. The sequence goes on along the minus strand of JBBMOC010000005.1, from coordinate 12,795,215 downwards.
TTGATGCAGATTTGACCAACTTATTGATGATTCAGTTGTATGAGACTATTACTCTGGCTGTTTCCACTGTTATAGACTTAATACTAAACAACATCCAGTTTACAATCCATTCATAACAAGATGGGAGCTGGTGCTGATGAAGGGCACTCATCAGCTCATCTCGTACAGCTGCGAGGGTTCGTCAGCCAAAAAAGGTTGGGAACGACACTCATTGTAATTCCAGTTTATCTTTCCAGCAGTTCCCGAGATTTACAGCGCTCAACGTTTACAATTACTTTTTTCCCCCGACAGATCGATTTTAGCAAGTGTAACTGAAATGCAAACCGAGCGCTCAGTCCAACAATATGACTAACCATCTCCTCTTCTCTTCGGAGCTGAGTGATGTGGATCAGGTTTGCGTGTGAAGGATCGCGAAACACCGGAACTGCACAAAGGAGAACTGTCAACAGAGCTCGACTCCAAGCCTTCTCTCCGGCCAGGGTTCTCGAGATAAACCGCGGTCACAGTAGGAGGCATTGGATCGAGCTGAAAGCCCAGTCAGAAGGGAACATCTCATCAGGAGTGAGATCAAGTGTAGAGAAAGAGAGAGAGAGAAAGAAAAAAGTGGTAATGGGCCCCAGTCACTTTCTCTTCCACCCACTCGGCAGGACATGCCTAAGGCCCGAGGAATGCCCCATATTTACTTTCCCTCCTTCCCATTTCTCATCACCACACATGCTCAGCACAAACACAGACTTCTCCCTGACTTCGCCCCCCCCCCCCCAGCCCCCCTCCACCCC